>OY740807.1:18545623-18660623 GCA_963514005.1 Raja brachyura | reverse complement strand
AATATTCTCATTCATTGAGGCTGGAATATTTGGGGATATCTTTGTTGCGATCATGACAGTTTCCTCACCGGTGAACAAGCTTGGGATCCCAGGAGCACGGACCTAATTGTGGGCGCACTGTGAGAAGGGTGAAGATCACCACAACTTCTTTGGGAGATTGTCAGGCTTGGATGACAGGGTTACATAAGGAGGATTTGCATTGAAGCAAAGAAAATCAAAAGCTGGGCTTAAACGACGTATTTGTTTTGAAGTGAGGAATTGGTAATTAATTCACTTGGAGTGCCCTGATATGAGAGGTTGCACATTAATCAAGGGAACTGTCTATCTTTAATATAATTGTCTCTTTGATCATTTCTGCTACAGGGTATTCTGTGCTTAAACTACTGTAAATAGCTTTATGAATGTGGGGACAATAATAATTTGGTATATTTATTGTACTGTTCCACTTTGCTGGCTGGATTTTGAAGTGAGATTTTCTATACACAAATAAAGTGACAATGCTGGACTTGACCACCCTCTCAGTCTGTTTTTTTTTACAGTTTGCCTCATCCATGCTTTTAGACGCTATCCCAACACTTAGTCCCACATTTCACTTTCATCCCAATCTCTTCTTGCGATCCCGGGGATTTCCTGGGGGAACGGGTTGCACAGATTTTTCAGGGGTGAGATGCTTCCGCTGATTCCCAGGACTGGCGCAAAGACCCTTCCAAAGACCTGAGGCGATCGGAGAGAGCAATGCTGGCGAAGCAAGTTCACAAGTTATAGGAGTAGAATTAGGCCGTTCAGTCCATCGAGTCCATTCCGCCATTCAATCATGGCTGATCTCTGCCTCCTAAGCCAATTTTCCTGCCTTTCCCCCCCCTAACCCTTGACACCTGTTCTAATCAAGAATTGTTCTCTGCCTTAAAAAATATCCACTGACCTGGCCTCCACATCCCTCTGTGGCAATGAGTTCCACCGATTAACTACCCTCTGACTAAAGAAGTTCCTCCTCACCTCCTTTTTAAAAGAGCGCCCTTTAATTCTGATGATATGAAAGCAGAGGCTGGAAGTACTGACGGAGCAAAGCTGTAGATATATGAAATGAGCTGCCGAAGAAGGCAGTTGAGGCAGGTACTATCACAATGTTTAAGAAGTATTTAGAAAGTGATTGTGGGGGAGGTAAGGACATGTATCTTCTACAACCAACAGTGTTGGGCTGGAATACACCATTCGACAGAGACCCTCAGAGCATTACTACCAGAGCACCAGTGAACTGCAGGGCTGCAGCCTGAGAACTGGGAGCCGGGGTTGGTGTGAAGAGTTTGTTTGGCTGGTCTGAATGGCTTTCTTCTGTGTTGTGAGTTTCTATGATTTTCTGATATCTTACACCCTTAGCCTTTAGCAGAGAGTCGGGCAGCACATGAACAGGCCCTTCAGCCCATCGAGTCCGTGCCGACAGTCAAGCACACTCATCCTACACTAATCCTGACCCAGTAGATCTCTTCGACCAGCTGACTCAAGAAGATATCTTCCCCATCTTGTTCCCACACATTCTGATTTTGATGTTATTCACACGTGGTTTCTTGAGCAATTCCACCTACTTTCCCTCAATTGAACCGTGACCTCTGTGAAAGTGCTGCCGTGTAAAGGAGATGGGACGTCACAGGGGATTCCCATCCATGTAACTATCCGCCTTTGGGGGAAGGCCCTCTCCCGCCACCTCGTGGCTTCCCGCATTACTGCAGGTTTGTTACACCGTGGGTGAAGCGGTTCAGATCTAATGAGGTGGCCCCAGCCATTGCAGTCAGTTCTGCTGCTCAAGGCCTCTCACAGAAAGAAACACACTTCTTCCTTTGGGTATAAATGGCAACGAAGAGGGACTCCAGACGAAAATTAAATCAATCTTTAAAAATAGCATCATCAACTTGTGTTGAGGGTGAAGCAGAGAACAGGTGGGCTACCAGAGTGCGCCTCTCTACAAAGTGGGCTGTCTATTGCATCGTGCTCTGAAGCTGTCCGGCAGCTTGTGGGAAACATTGCGGTGAACTTTAATTGCGGGGGAATCACAAGCAGAAGACTGCACTTGTCCCTTAAAGGGTCAAAGTCCCTAACATGGTCACAGGAGGAATGTGCAAACTGTAGCAATGTTACAAAATGTTAAGATTTAAAAATCAAGTCTGCAATTTATCCCATCAGATAAAGCATAAAAATAAGTTTAATTTGACACCTAATTCACTTTCATATCTTCAGTATTAGAAAAGTTATGGCCATTTTCATACTCGGAAATTAGCATCTTGTTCCCAATTGCTTTTCCATTGACTTAACACAAAAGTTGTGATCCAGGACAGTCAAAAGCCCATAACTTTCTTAAAAATTAAGATAACTGAAAGAAATTTTCAGTTATTATAGATTGAAACATTCTGAAACAAATATGAAACAATCTTACTTGGATGACCTGAAATTAAAGCATATAATTAGTTAGATACCCAATTGTAGCTAATTACAAAATTCAATTACTAGATCTGAACATCCATTGCTTAAGTAAATAATAACATTTTTTTTAAAGCCTAATTGCCCAAATAACATTCACACAAGAATTCACAATATAACACGATTTTTAAATTTCATTGTTATGAATTTATAGGCCAAATGGAAGGAATTTAGTGTTTAATGCCCGTAAATTAATGGCCATTTAAATCAGCTTGCGAGTGGGATTTTATGGAACACGATGGATTGGAACGTTGCGGTTGCGGTGAATTTAAACCCCATATCAGCAGGAAAAATACTGCCGGTTCATATGGGGAATAAATCACCGTTTTGCAACATGAAATGTTGATTAAGGTCATCTAAACAAGCACGTTTATATGTAAATATAAACAGTTTTCCTTTACCTGTCCCCATGCAACATGAAATTTGGATTAAAGGTATCCTAAGAAGCACTTCTTAATGAAAAAATAAACTGTGTACTTTGCCTTGTCTCCTACGCGAGGTCCGTCCCGTTGTCGGCGTTCACGGCTTTAGAAGGTGATTTTTAAATTACTATAGCAATTTAATTACCATGCGCAGTTTAAAAATCACTGCAGAGAACGGCAGTCAAAGCAATTTTTCTCCATCAACTAAATAGCCTGTTCAACATCGATTTGAATGGGCTTCCGAAATACCGCATTTTAAACCCGTCCCCCTCTCAAAGGCGCCAAAGTCGCGCACATGGGCAGTGACAGAACTGCAGCGCCACTAAAGGTAAATATTGTGACATACCTACAAACTGTAGTGGAACAATCAACCTATGCTAAGCTAGTCCCTGTATTGATACAATCGGCTTGAGTCTGTCAGCCTGTACCATTGCAAGCGGCCTGTGTTGGTGCAGTCGGAAAATGCTGAGCCAGTCTGCCTGTACATGCCCAGTCTGTCTGTGCTGAGCTTGTCTGCATACACTTCTGCACAGTTGGCCTTTACTGAGAAAGGACACAAAGGACACAAAGTGCTGGAGTAACTCGGGCAGCATCGATGGACAACATGGATAGACTCTGAAGAAAGATTTTGACCCTGAAAAGTCGCCTCTCCACGTTCTCCGGAGATGCCGCCTGACCCGCTGAGTTACAGTGCACAGATTAAAGGTACAACATTTAGTGGCAGGTAATGTCCATTGAAAGATAGTTCAAAGGTCTCCAATGTGGCAAGTGGGTGGTCAGGGCTGCTCTCTAATGGGGGACGGTTCAATTGCCTGAAACTGCTGAAATTGCTGGGGAGAAACTGACCGTGAATCTGGAGGTAGGCGTTTTCAAACTGCTGGGGTGACTCAGCGGGAAATGTCTGCACCTCCTGCCTGATGGGAGAGGGGAGAAGAGGGAGTGACCGGGGGTGAGACTGACCCTTGTTTATGCTGGCGGCCTTGCCGAGGTAGCGTGAAGTGTAGATGGAGTCAATGGAAGGGAGGCTGGTTGGCATGATGGTCTGCAGTTCCTGGTTTCTGCAGATGGCCTTTACTGAAATTGATTATCTACAATGATGCAGTCTTCTTGTGCTCTGACTGGCAACCTGTACTGGAAGTCTGCCTGTGCAGGGGGTTGCTTAGTGCAAAAGCAGTCTGCCTGTGCTGATAATGTTTACCTGTGCAGCCTGTTACGCGGGGGTGTGCCTGTGTTGAAACTGTCTACCTGCAGTAGCTGTCTGCCTGTGCGAGGGATCTCTCAGTTATAGCATCGTCGGCTATGTCTCCGTGCTGTTTGCCTCTGCTGAGGTTTTCCATACGGCACAGTCTGCCTGTGTTGACACTGTTGTCTGCCTGTGTTTAGACTGTCTACCTGCAGGGAGAAAAACGTCCTGTACTGAGACGCTGATTCCAAAAGATTACTTAAATCAAAATACTATTCGATTTTTTTAAAGTACGAAGGAATGATTTGTGAGGATGTTTAACATCCCCCATCCAAACATGTGGCCATGTGTCTAAATAAACCCGATCACCCAGAGAAGCAGCACGTACCTGCTTTACAAGTAGATTCATAAAACAATCCCTTTGGCCCATCGAGCACCGACTTACACTAATCCAATTATATTCTCTCCACATTCCCACCGTCCATCCCAGATTCCACCACTTAGCTACACACTCGGGACAATTTATAGAGGGCCCATTAACCTACCGGCCCGCATGTCTTTGTGATGCGGGAGGAAACCGGAGCATCTGGTGGAAACCCACGCAGTCTGGTGGAAAACGGGCACAGACAGCACCCGAGGTTAGGATGGAACCCGGGGCAGTGTTGCTGCAAGGCAGCGGGACCACCAGCTGCACCACTGTGCGATACATCAGTGTGATCACCATCTCAGCCCTCGATCCAAACTGGACACTGCAGAGTGTGAGCCTGTGGGCCTGTGTAATGCCCCTGTCCCACTTAGGAAACCTGAATGGAAACTTCTGGAGACTTTGCGCCCGGCCCAAGGTTTCCGTGAGGTTCCCGGAGGTTTTTGTCAGTCTCCCTAATGGTCGAAAGTGGTTTCCGTCTTAAAAAATCGGTAATTTTTTAGTCGTAGCCGGTTGCGATGCTAGTTGAAGGTGGTTGCCGGAGGACAAAAACCTCCGTGAATCTCACGGAAACCTTGGGTGGGGCGCAAAGTCTCCAGAGGTTTCCGTTCAGGTTTCCTAAGTGGGACAGGGGCTTAAGGAGGTGCTGAGTGTGTGACTGCCCCGCAGTCTATCGGCCGTAGTTTGGTATAATGTGAAACGTATGGTATCTATAGCTGGTCATTTCATCCATATATTACACATAAACTAATAATAATTGTTAAAATTGCGAACAGAATTCCTTTAACTAATATTTCGTCTCCTGACTCTCTTTTGACGTAAGCTGTTCCTTTGAATATACTGATTGAGTCCAGACCTAATCTCCAGCCTTCACTGCTCTATGCAAGGAGACAGCTCGGGATATACGCACGGGACAAGATAAATTATCATTTCCATTAAAGAAAAATGTGAAATCAAAATATTTTGCAGGTCTAAGTTTTAATGTTTTTTATCAATAAATCACAGTTGGGAACACTTGGCTGTGACTCCTTTGATCAGAGACCACAACGAGCCATTAGACAGAGTAATTTCACAGGTGGTTCACCATGTGCCAGACATCAGGTAAAACATTCCTGCACTGCCTCAACTTAAGCAAAGGATTACTGATGGAACGAACCTCCTCCTGTTCTACCGTTTCATGCTTTGTTAAACTTTCAGTCGCGCAGCCTTGTGCTCACAGAGCAAGGGGACAGACCATTCGGCCCACTGAGTTCATGCCGACCACTAACCAGTCATTTAGATGAAGAGAAACACAAAAACACGGCAGCTGCCGAGATGTGGAAAATAAAAATAAATTGCTGGAGAAACTCAGTGGGTCAGGCAGCATTAAAGGGGGCAGTGGGATGATCGTCCTGTGAGCCCCTGCCTCACTCCTCCCTCTCTCCACTTTAACAAAGCTCAATATGCTGGAGTAGCTCAGTGGGTCAGGCAGCATCTGTAAAAAGGCATGGTTAGCTGACATTTTGGGTCAGAACTATTCCTCATTCCAATGAATGGTCCCAACCCAAAACCTCGTATACCCATTCCCTCCACAGATGCTGCCTGACCCGCTCACTTACTCCAGCACTTTGTGCTTTTCTCAAAGTTCCAGCACCTGGACTTCCTCGTGTCTCTCTCTCTTTCTGCTCTTTATGCTGGCTATGCCCTTTCTACACTCGCACTCTGAACCGGGGTCTTGGCCCAAAACATCGAGCATCCTTTACTTTCACAGATGCTGCCCAACCCATTGAGTTCCTCCAGCAGTTTGTTTTTTGATCAGTTTGCACCAATCCTCCTCAAACACCATTTTATTCACCCGACATTGTCATCAGCTCCCCACTCCCCAAGTTCAACCACTCCCCCACACACTAGAGACAAGGTACAGTGGATAATTAACCTACCAAATTGTATGTCGTAGGGTCGTGGGAGGGAACTGGAGCACCCAGGGGAAACACAGTGAATGTGCAAACTCCACACTGACAGCAGCGGCGGTTGGGATTGAACCCATGTCTCTGGGGCAGTGAGGCAGCAGCTCTGCCAGCTGCACTACTCTACTGTTGTCATCATTGCTCATTGAGCGCAGTTTACTGGCCCTCACCCTGTGTACTATCAGCAAGCAACAGTCTGAAAAGACATGATGAGATTAGCATGTCGTGCAGCACAGCCACGCAGCACAGCCACGCAGCACAGCCACGCAGCACAGCCACGCATCACAGCCACGCAGCACAGCCATGCAGCACAGCCATGCAGCACAGCCATGCATCACAGCCATGCAGCACAGCCATGCAGCACAGCCATGCATCACAGCCATGCAGCACTGCCACGCAGCACAGCCACGCAGCAGGTAGTGCTGCTGCCTCACAGCTCCAGCGAACCAGGTCCAATCCTCACCTCAGCTCCTGACACTGTGGAGTTTGCATGTTCTACCTGTGACCACGTGGGCTACCTCGATGTGAGGGTCTGTGGATTATGGGCAACCATGGTGGTGCAGCGGTAGAGTTGCTGCCTTACAGTGCCGGAGACCCAGGTTTGATCCCGACTACGGATGCTGTCTGTATGGCGTTTGTACCTTCTCCCGTGACCGCGTGTGTCTTCTCCGAGATCTTCAGTTTCCTCCCACACTCTAAAGACATACAGATATGTAGGTTACTTGGCTTAGTGTTGTGTAAAGTGTCCCTAGTGTGTGTAGGGTCGTGTTAATGTACGGGGATCGCTGGTCGGTGCAGACTCGTAGGCCAGTGGGCCTGTTCCCGCTCTATATCACTAAAACTAAATTAATTGGTCAGTGTACCATGAGAATACTCCAATACAGGTTGAGGGCAAGTACCCAAAGTCAAAAACCAATGTCCTCAACCTAAATAAAGATATTGCTGATGGTGTGAAAGTAGAGTTATTTAGGGTGGAAGAGGTAGTCAGTCGATGAACAGTGGAAGATTATTAAAACTCAGCTGAAATCATTCCCAATTAGAAAAAGGGTTCCCTGGAGAAAGATAAGTGGAGGGAAATATTAAATCAGAGGCTGGAGCATTTAAATTAGCAAAGGCCTGAGTCCAGAGGACTGGAAATTTTATAAGAACCAGCAGTGAGAGATTAAAAAAGATAGTAAGGATGAAGAAAAATACTTTTTTAATTGAGAGACACAGCTTTGAAACAGGCCCTTCGGCCCAGCGAGTCCGTGCCAACTAGCGACCCCCACACACTTTACCAAACCCATTAGTCTACAAAACCTGTACGTCTTTGGAACATGGGAGGAAACTGGAGCGCCCGGAGAAAACCCACGCAAGTCACGGGGAGAACGTACAAGCGCCGTACGGACAGCACCCGTAGTCAGGATCGAACCCTGGACTCTGGAGTTTTAAGGCAGCAACTCTACCACTGTGCCAGCGTGCCGCCCTTAATCATGAGAGCAAACTGGCAAATACTATCAAACCAAAGCAGTTCCATTGTTATATAAAAAGGAATCATGAAGGTGGAGCCAGTGTCTCTACTTACTTCAAAGTTTAAAGAGGTTCAGTATATCCCTGAATATTCTCGCAAACCTCTACAGATGCACTGTAGAAAATAACCTGAGTGGTTGCATCGTAGCTGGGTCCAGCAATTCCAATGCTCAGGAGTACAGGGGCTGCAGAGAGTGGAGGATTCAGCCCGAGCCATCACAGGCACATCCATCCGTCCCCACCCGAGGCTCTGCCTCAAGAAAGCATCAACAAGGGTCCCCACCATCTGGGTCAGGCCCTCTTCTCACCACATCTCGCTCCTGCTATGGGGCAGGAGGTACAGTAGCCTGGTCCCACACAACCAGGTTCACAAACAGCTAATTTCCTCCATCTTGAGAGCGGAACAGCAGGAAGAGCTGCCGCCTCACAGCGCCAGAGTCCCAGGTTCAATCCTGACCTTGTGCTCCGACTGTGTGGAATTTACGCGTTCTCCCTGTGGCCGCGCGGGATTCCTCCGGATGCTCCGGTTTCCTCCCACGTCACAAAGACGTGCGGGTTTGTCGGTTAACTTCTTGTTTTATGCTCAGTCTTTTCCTTTTCACCGTTTTGTAGAATTCATGAGTAATTTATGAACGTAAAATTATTTATGTTTTTGAGCCTAGGTTGCCTATGGAGGCGCTGCAAGCAAGGTGTAAGGCTACGTTGGAACATTTTGTTTCCCTTCCTTCTTGAACAATGGAGTCACTTTTGTTGTTTTCCAATCCATAGGAACATTTCCACAGCACAGTGAATATTGAACAAGGACAACGAGCAGCTTCACTGTTTCTGACACCGCTGCCCTCAAGACCCTTGGAAGCAAGTCATCTGGGCCTGGCCACTTTATCAGCCATTAGTCCTACCAGTTCTTCCATTATCCTGTCCTTATGATAGAGCTTATTGGAAGTTCTTCCACAGTGTTTGAAATTAGCCCACCTGTTACCTATGAGATATTTGCAGTGCCCTCTGATGAGCGTTTATCGGCACTGGGCCTGTACTCGCTGGAGTTTACAGGAATGAGGGGGAACCTCATTGAAACATACAGAATAGTGAAAGGCTTGGATAGAGTGGATGTGGGGAGGATGTTTCCACTAGTGGGAGAGTCTAGGACTAGAGGTCGCCGCCTCAGAATTAAAGGACGTTCTTTTAGGAAGGAGATGAGGAGAAATGTCTTTAGTCAGAGGGTGGTGAATCTGTGGAATTCTTTGCCACAGATGGCTGTGGAGGCCAAGTCAGTGGATATTTTTAAGGCAGAGATAGATATATTCATGATTGGTACGGGTGTCAGAGGGTATGGGGAGGAGGCAGGAGAATGGGGTTAGGAGGGAGAGATAGATCAGCCATGATTGAATGGGGGAGTAGACTTGATGGGCCAAATGGCCTAATTCTACTACTATTCCTTATGATCTTATGACCCTCCACTGTGAAGATTGGCTTGACTAATCTGTCATTTCCTGTTTCCAGTTGTTAATGTTGGGTTAAACCTACTGCTCCTGATTGATCCAAACCGCTTTCAACCAAGTGTAGGAAGGAACTGCAGATGCTGGTTTACACGGAAGGTGTACGCTAACTGCTGGGGTGATAGGTAACATGATGGGTCGAAACCCTTCTTCCCCAAAGGAAGACAGAGGCTCAGTCTGAAGAAGGGTCTCGACCCCAACAGTCACCTATTACTCCTACATTTAGCGTCCATCTTTGGTGTCAATCAGCATCTGCAGTTCCTTCCTACACATGGTTGAGAGCGGTGTGGATCAGCAAGGAGCAGGAGGTTTCACCCAGAATTAACAAATGAAAACAGGGAATGACAGGCAAATTAAGCCAATCTGACAGTGGAGGGCACTGACCTGTAGATAACAGGTAGGCTCTTTTCAAACGACGTGGAAGAACTTCCAATAATCTCTATCAGAAGGATGGCCTGACCTGATGAGCTCCTCCAGCATTTTGTGTTTACCCTCTTTCAACCATGTTCAGTAGATGGCTCTTCAACTGGCCAGGATTTGCCAATCTTACCTTCCCCAGTCACCCCAGTGAACCTAAACCCCTCATTCCATGCACTATTTCCAGTAAGCTTCCCCTCCATGATCAGGAGGCTGTGCTGTAGAGTCTCACTCAAGCCCCCAGCAAACCAATAGACACCAAACGTGACTAATGTGTTCTGTTGGACGGCACGATATTAATAGATGCTGAAAAGCAAAGCAAAGTTACTGCAGTCCCCACAGTCATCATTCTCAAAGATAAATGGAATGCAATTAAAGATAGTTATCGGTGACAGGGAGATAAATCTCCTAAATAACGGGAAAGCTTGTTGAAGGGGTTCTGGCACTTTGCTGAAATACTAACATGAATAAAACATCCGGAGTACTGGGAACACTAACCCACTGCACGGGGATTAAAGAGGTGTCAGGGGGAGCTGTGTCACTCAGTCCCACGTGGATCTGATTTCAGCGACTCCTGCAACAACACAGGCTCAGATGGTGCGTGGTCGGGAAGCTTGGTGGCTGAGGTCAATGGGAGATGTGGGTTTGGACCTCTGGGAGGGTGAGGCCCTGACTGGGCAAAGTGTCGAGAGAAAACTATGTTTTAAGACAACCGCGAACAGCAGAGCGCCTCGCAAACGGACTGGACTGAAAGCAGCAGGTTGTCAAAGGAGATATGGGGCCTGACTTGCCCAATTCTTGTCCAAAATCTGCTGGTCCCCAGCTAAAGCGAACAAGAGAAACGTAGGCATGGTTGATTAAGTGTGAGGGTGGAAACATACTCGGGGGACTGAGTGGAGTGGATCAGGGTACATGGGTGGTTGATGGTCAGTATGGACGTGGTCGACCTAAGGGCTCTGGTAGAGGGAGGGGGAGGTGGGCGATGAAGTGGGTCCATGTCTACAGGCAGCAACGACCTTCATCCATCCACCAGGGCTGATTCAGTTGTGGCTTCACCTCATGAGAACCATGGCCACCAGCTGCTGTACTGCCCCCTTTCGCCTCCGTCTCCTCTGCCTCCTCTCCACCTCCAGCCTCTCCTCCCCTCATGCTCCGCAACTTGTTTGCAAGGAGTTGAGATGCACCATCAGCAGTGTGTGGAGGATGCAGCAAGTCGGTTTGGATAGCAAGGTCCTCCCCGGCGTATCCCGGAGTGTGCAGAATCCATTGGCGTTGCCATGGGGAAAAGCTGTTGATGAACCCCTGTGGTTGGATAAGGAATGTGGGCAGTTAGAGAGAACGAACAACAAAAGAACACACAAAGGCTGCAAAATGTGGGTTGGAGCTGCAGGAAATGATCAGGTAAAAGCCAGGAGGGAGTTAGAGAGATAAACATTGCGGTGAACGACAGCAGACAGGGCCACGTCTGATGCAAGGAGGAAGTAGGGGGTTACCTGAAACTGAAGATTCAGCACTGGTTCTTGCAGACTGTACGGTGTCTAGACAGAAGATGAGTTGCTGTTCTCTGAGCTTGGGTTGTGACAGTGCAGGAGGCCAAGGACAGGTCAGAATGGGAGTGGGATAGCAAACTGTTTTCTCTCGTTCCCTGTTCTGACGAAGAGTCTTGGACATGAAGCATTGACTATGTTTCTCTACACCTAGATGCTGCCGGACCTGTAGGGTGATTCACACATTTGCTGAGAAGCCCACTCTGCAGACAATCAGTTTAGTGTGGATGTGGTTTGACCAGAGAGGTTATTGGGAGGAAGGGAAAGACACCCTTGTTGGGTGAATCGTGGTGCTCAATGGGCCCGACCTTACACCCCCGCAACTTCAGTCTGCAGTGACCGTGGTCTATTGTGGGACATTCGGCACTCCTCGCTGACCCAGTCCCATTTGGGAAAGCTTCTGAATTCTTTGACTTCAATCATCGGGTGTTTAATGGCAAGGAAGGCAGCAATAAATAGACCGGTCCAAGTGGAAGAGGCAGAGTGGGACACAACCTTTCCAAATGTAAACAGCACTCAGCGGGCTTTGAACTCGCTGCTACAACAGGATGCAGCGTTACTAAGAGCATCCACTTACTTTCAAGTCCAATTAAATCTTTTGACATGATTTAATTTGTTGAAGTTGCTTGAGAAAGGTTCTTGAGAGCGGCTAACAGAGGCAAAACATTTTTGAAATGAAACCAAAGAAAAAGCCCGAGCACATGGATGGTTAGGTGGGACGATAGAAAACAAGTTAACTGGACCAAACGCGCAGGGATGGGAGAGAGGGAAACCCTTGATAGTCGTGGACCAGAGGGCAGAATTTTGAGAATAAGCTTTGGGCTATTTAGGACTGAGAGAAGGGAACATTTCTTACCTAATGAGACCACACCTGGAGTATTGTGTGCAGTTTTGGTCCCCTAATTTGAGGAAGCACATTCTTGCTATTGAGGGAGTGCAGCGTAGGTTTACAAGGTTAATTCCCGGGATGGCGGGACTGTCATATGCTGAGAGCGGCTGCTCTTGTATACTCTGGAGTTTAGAAGGATGAGAGGGGATCTTATTGAAACATGTAAGATTATTAAAGGTTTGAACATGCTAGAGGCAGACAACATGTTCCCAATGTTGGGGGAGTCCAGAACCAGGAGCCACAGTTTAAGAAAAGGGGTAAGCCATTTAGAACAGAGATGAGGAAACACTTTTTCCCACAGAGAGTTGTGAGTCTGTGAAATTTTCTGTCTCAGTGGGTGGTGGAGGCTGGTTGTCTGGATATTTTCAAAAGAGAGCTAGATAGGGCTCTTAAAGAAAGCGGGGGATCCTATAGAAACATATACAATTATTAAGGGATTGGACAGGCTGGATACAGGAAGGGCTAGACAGGGCTCTTAAAAATAGTGGTCAGGGGATATGAGGAGAAGGCAGAAACGGAGCCATGATCATCACATTGAATGGCGGTGCTGGCTCGAAGGGCTGAATGGCCTACTCCTGCACCTATAGTCTATTGTCTACTCAGGGAACGTTGAACCTTTGGAATTCTCCACCCTGTAGGTCTTGGGAGGTTCAGTCCCTGCGTATGTCCAAATCCAGGATCACCAGGTATCTCAATATTAAGGGAATCAAAAGAATCAAAAGTGTTTTATTGTCACATGTCCCAGATAGAACAGTGAAATTCTCACTAGCAGCTGCACAACGGAATATTTAAACATTGTACACTGTAAACAATATAATAAACAAGAACAACAAGTACAGTGTGTGTGTATATACAAACACACACATACCTACAGTATATACACACACACACATGTATATGTGTAGAAATACACACGTACGTACGTACTCATGATAAACAACAATAATAGTGTAAAAAGACAAAACAATTGCCCCCAGGTCTTAATTCAGAGCCTATTGGAGGTTGTAGTGTTTAATAGCCTGATGGCTGTTGGTAAGAAGCTGTTACTGAAACTGGACATTACAGTTTTCAGGCTCCTGTACCTGGCAGGGGTGAATTGAATGTGTGGCCAGGGTGGTGTGGGTCTCAGATGATGCTGCCTGGCTTTTTGAGGCAGCGACTCCTGTAAATCCCTTCAATGGTTGTGAGACCGAACCCGTGATGGACTGGGCAGTGTTCACAGCTTTTTGCATGGGGATAGTGCAGGAGAGAGGTGCTGACGTGGAAGATCAGCCCTGGTCCTGGTGTTAAAGAAGGAACTGCAGATGCTGGAAAATCGAGGGTACACAAAATGCTGGAGAAACTCAGCGGGTGCAGCAGCATCTATGGAGCGAAGGAGATAGGCAACGTTTCGGGCCGAAACCCTTCGTCAGACTGGTCCTGGTGAAGGGAGCAGGTCTGAATGGCCTCTTCCGGCTCCTATATTGGCATCCGACTCCTATCCTGATTGGGGATGATCAGCCATGATCACATTGAATGGCGATGCTGGCTGGAAGGGCCGAATAGCCTACTCCTGCACCTATTGTCTATTGTCTATATTTATATAGTTATGAGATATTTCCTGTTCAGATGAATGGACAGTCATGGCAGAAGGAATATAATCCATTCTACTAGAACAAAATAGGAAAGCAGCACATTGTTAAAATGCTGAATGATTGACAGGTATTTTGTTCAGCACCTGGGTCTGCCTGAAGACAAATAACTAAAAGTTAGATGTTGGTACAACAAGCAATTTGAAGGGAATGGCCAGCTGGTCTTTATTGCAACAGGATTCAAGTCCAAAACTAGAGGCATCTTAAAAGAACACAAAGTGCTGGAGTAACTCAGTGGACAGGCAGCATCTCTGGAGGTTACTCCAGTACTTTGTGTCCTTTTGTGAACTCCAGAGATGCTGCCTGACCTGCTGAGTTACTCCAGCACTTAATGTCCATTTGTGTAAACCAGCATCTGCGGCTCCTTGTTTCTAGAGGTTCTCCTCCGCTCTCTGACGGGAGTACAGCGAGACCCTCTCTAACTGCCCCCTCCTCTGTGATTCCTGCTGCTGTCCTTTACTGCAGTCTGAATTAGGGTCCTGACGTGAAACTTCGCCTATCCATGTTCTCCAGAGATGCTGCCCGACCCAGCTGAGATCACTCCAGCACTTTGTGTCCTTTTTGGAGAAATCTCAATGCAATTGTATTGAACCCTAGTAAGACTACACTTGACATATTGTGTCCAGGCCCGGTCTCCCTGCCGAGGGATGGGTATATCTGTAATGGTGTGAAGAAGGCTCACCAGAATATTATCTCATCCAAAGAGGATTAAATAAACAAACTGGGTTGGAACATTATTGAGTTTTAGTAAAATGAGGATGTGAGGTAATTTCATTGAAATGTTCAATGTTCTTAAGGAGTTTGACAGTGTGTATCTACAGATGGCAGTTCCTGACTAAGATGTCTATGATCAGGGCCACAGTCTCCATATACAGTGCGTTCAGAAAGTATTCAGACCCCTTCACCTTTTCCACATTTTGTTACATTACAGTCTTATTCTAAAATGGATTTAAAAACATTGTTTTCATCAATCTACCTACAATGCCTCACAAGATAAAAGTGAAAACAGATGTTTAGAATTTTTTGCAAATAAATTACAAATAAATAACTGAAAATATTACATTTAAATAAGTATTCAGACCCTTTGCAATGACACTCAAAAATTGTCCGTAGACCTCCGAGACAGGATTGTGTCGAGACACAGATCTGGGGAATGGTATAAAACAATTTCTGCAGCATTGCAGGTTCCGAAGAGCACGGCGGCCTCCGTCATTCTTAAATGGAAGAACGTTGAAACCAACAGGACTCTTCAGAGAGCTGGCTGTCCCCGTGTGCGGACTCGGTGCCGACAGACAAGAGGCTGAAGCAAAGAAGCCGAATGGAAACGAGACCGAAACGTGAATGAACCGAAAGTGTCCCAAGACAAAACGCTAACTAACCAAAAGGATGGGACGCCTAAATGCAAGCTAACCGAAAGCGCGGGACGACTAAACGCCTACCAACCGAAAGGCTGCGTGGCCTAAAAGCAATCTTACCGAATGGCCACTCAGTCAATTCGCCATCTAACCGAAAGGCGGTGGTGCCTACAGGCCAACGGACCGACTCCCACTCAACAGAAACGTCCAATAACGGACTTGGCGTTGCCGGGGGCGGCACTAGTCAGCTAGTCGGGACTTCTCGGTCCAGACCCCTGCGTCCATCACATCACTGTGAAGGCATGAACATTGTCCCAAACCTCCGCTCCACCCGCCCCACAGCCTGCGGAGGGTGACCGTGGGAGAGTGGGGGCTGTCTCGAGCGGTGCGCACCTTCGGCCGCTTTCAACTTGGTGCTTGGGTTCAGATTGCCCAGTCACCAAGGCTTGTGTAGGAAAATGAACCCCACACTCCCGGTATGCACTTTTCTGTTGACCGGCAGTCGGTCCTTTCGCCTGTAGACGCCACCGCCTTTCCGGGTAGGTGGCGTATCGACTGAGCGGCCATTCGGTAAGTTTGCATTTAGGCGTTCCATCCTTTCGGTTAGTAGGCGTTTCGTCTTCGGACTCTTTCCGTTTATTTGCGTTTCAGCCTCGTTTCTATTCGGTTTTGGCTTTGGCCTCTTGTCTGTCAGCACTGCGTCCGGGTACCGGAGAAACTTCCAGAAGGACAACTATATCTGCTGCACTCCACCAATCGGGCCTTTATGGTAGAATGGCCGGATGGAAGCCACTCCTCAGTAAAAGGCACATGACAGCCCGCTTGGAGTTTGGCAAAAGGCACCTAAACAAGATTCTCTGGTCCGATCAAACCTAAATTGAACTCTTTGGCCTGAATGCCAAGTGTCACGTCTGGAGGAAACCAGGCACAGCTCATCACCTTACCTATGATGAAGCATGGTGGTGGCAGCATCATGCTGTAGGGATGTTTTTCAGCAGCAGGAACTGGGAGACTTGTCAGGATCGAGGGAAAGATGAACGGAGAAAAGTACAGAGAGATCCTTGATGAAAATCTGCTCCAGAGCGTTCAGGACCTCAGACTGGGGCAGAGGTTCACCTTCCTACAGGACAATGGCCCTAAGCACACAGTCAAGACAACACAGGAGTAGCTTCATAACAAGTCTGTGAATGTCCTTGAGTGGTCCAGCCAAAGCCCGGACTTGAACCCGATCGAATATCTCCAGAGGGACCTGAAAATAGCTGTGCATCGACGCTCCCCATCCAACCTGACTGAGCTTCAGATGAACTGCAGAGAAGAATGGGAGAAATTACCCAAATGCAGGTGTGCCAAGCTATAGTAGCGTCATACCCAATAAGACTTGAGGCTGTGATCGCTGTTAAAGGTGCCTCAACAAACTACTGAGTGAAGGGTCTGTACACTTATGTAAATGTGATATTTCAGTTATTTATTTTTAATTATTTGCAAAAATTTCTAAACACCTGTTTTTGCTTTTTTATTATGGGGCATTCTGTATAGATTGATGATTAAAAAAATGAATGTAATCCATTTTAGAATACGGCTGTAATGTAACAAAATGTGGAAAAAGTGAAGGGGTCTGAATACTTTCTGAATGCACTGTAATGCCCTTGTCCCACTTAAGAAACCTGAACGGAAACCTCTGGAGACTTTGCACCCCACCCAAGGTTTCCATGCAATTCCCGGAGGTTCACAAAGGTTTTTGTCAGTCTCCCTAATGGTCGAAAGTGGTTTCCGTTTTAAAAATCGGTAATTTATTAGTCGAAGCCGGTTGCGATGCTAGTTGAAGGTGGTTGCCGGAGGACAAAAACCTCCGGGAACCGCACGGAAACCTTGGGTGGGGCACAAAGTCTCCAGAGGTTTCCGTTCAGGTTTCCTAAGTGGGACAGGGGCATGTAAGGAGCAAAGATCCAATAGCAGAGCAAGATAGATCACTCTTGCTAAATCCAATGGGCTGTCGTGTAGTACGCAATGGAGCGGAACGTGGGCCTTTTTTTCATCCATTTCAGTAACCCGACTCGCAGTGTAATCAACGTTGCGGGGGAACAGTTTGCGTTAATAAATTATAATTCTGAAAATGAGGAGAAGATTTTTACCAAATAACTTTTATTTTTACGGGGATGTTTCCGTAACCGGTTTCCGTCTCCGCACTAGTATCTTTGCTCCGCTACGGGAACTTTGGTGCAGAGACAGAAGCCGGTTACGGAAATAGGGCTGAAAATTCCCCATGAATCTGCCCATGACCGTACTACGTCTTTTTCGTCGAGTGATCCATCTTGCCTGCTATAGGATCTTTGGTAAGGAGTGCATCACTCATGGCTGAGATGAGAATAAACTTCTTCACTCAGAGGACAGTGAATCTTCAGATTTTTCTACCCAAGGCAGCGGAGGTTCAATAACTGGGGGTACATTCAGATCAGAGGTGGATAGATTTCTGGGAATTTAAGGAATCGAGGGGTGCAGAAGAGTGGAGTTTTGTTAAAAGATGGGGATAGGCTCAAGATGTGTGGGCTGAACAGCCATTCCTGCTTCTATTTTGTTTTAATTTACGCTGGCTTTGCCTGAGGTCACATTCCAAAAAGAGAATTGTAACAAAAACAGGCCCTTTCTTGTCCTGATGCCAAATAATCGGTTCACAAAGGGTTTAGAAGCAGTCTCCTGCAGATCCATTTTTTTCACTCGTATGGAACTGGTCCCAAATACATCACCCGATGGGAAAGTGCTTGTTCTTACTCATGAAATACCTTTCGTCAATATGCTCCACCCACCAGCTACCAGCAATGCATTTCGGACAGATGTATAGAAGGGCAGTGAAGTTTCCAGCTCAAGTCAGTGTGGGGAATCCTCACTCCCGAGACCATGGGATCCAGCAAACTGAGTGAAAATATGTCTGACTTTTTATTTGAGTACAAGACTCCTCGGTTGATAGCTCTGAGGGACAAGAGGGTCGGACTAATTTTCCGACTGATCCAGCTCGTTGTACTTGCGTACGTTGTGGGGTAAGAGAACCTTTGTTTCCCCATCTTGAGTATTGTACGTTAAGTGAGGCTGGAGAGATGAGACTCTGGGTCACTTTCCACGTAAGGGTAGAAGGACGTTAGCAGGCTGCCTTTCCACCTATAACAAAGAGGCAAGACGAGACTTGGGTTTGAGGTTGGCCACAATCTGCTTCCTAAAATCTCCAGACTTGAAGTTCCGCTGTGGACCAACATTGCCGTTTTGTTGAACGGTCAGCATTAGCTTCCCGCCCTCTCAGCTCATTCTCTGCTTCACTCCCACCGCTCCTCACTCATTGCTCTCAGTATCAGTTATCTTTTATAATCGTTCCACCTGCCCGTCCAATCTTCCCTGCTGATCGGTTTCTTCTCCACACGAGCTTTCACTGTTTCTAGGGTACCTTAGGAAACTGGAGCAGTGCTTGGAGGAAAAGCACCAGCCATACATAGAAACATAGAAACATAGATAATAGGTGTTGAAGTAGACCATTCGGCCCTTTGGGACAGCACTGCCATTTAATATGATCATGGCGGATCATCTAAAATCTGTACCCCGTCCTGGCTTTCTCTCCATATCCCTTGATTCCCTTAGCCCAAAGAGCTAAATCTAACTCTCTCTTGAAAGCTTGACAATGATGAGCCGACACCTGGAGTGCTGTGTGTAGTATTGGTCTCCTTATTTGAAGAATGTCAATGTATTGAAAGCCATTTGGAGAAGATATACTGGACTGATTACTTAGGAAGGGTGGATTGTCTCATGAGGAAAGCTTGGTCAGAATAGGGTCTATCTAGTTTAGTTTAGTTTAGTTTAAAGATACAGTGTGGAAACAGGCCCATTTGGCCCAACCTACAAACCTGTATGTCTTGGGTGTGTGGGGGGAAGCCAGAGATCACGGCGAAAACCCACGCAGGTCACGGGGAGAAGGTACAAACTCTGTACAGACAGCGCCCGTAGTCAGGATCGAACCCGTGTACCCGGCGCTGTAAGGCAGCAACTCTACCACTGCGCCACCGTGCTGCCACTTATTTTTAATGCTTCTGGTGAGGCAAATACATTGCTTTACAGTGAAGTGATTTGTTTTTAACCCCGTGTCCTTGGTGGGATGGATTTACTGCACGCTGCCTCAGTTTCCGTCAGCACAAACTGTGACTGCCAGATGCCTCTGCTGTTGCACTGTGGGTGCATGGCAGCTTTCCACGCATATCCACGGCGGCAGCTGAGACTGACGCAAGCCCCGAGACCACCGCCGACATTAGCAACTGGCCGCTCTACCCGGTGAAAATCGCCGCTGCACATACAAAGCAAACTGCCAAGTACTTAAAAGCCGAGGCATGGTTTTAGTTTCATTAATCGTCCCGATCCTGGAAGATGGATTAATAAAAATAAAAACCATGCCTCACCTTGCCACACTTTTAAATACTGGGTGGCAAGGCCAACTTTCAATGCTTGCCCCGAAGCACCCAGCAGCCCCCCCCCCCCCCCCATTCCTAGAGAAGGTGATGATGAGCTCCCTCTGACCAGCTGTATCTCTGTCTGGTTTGGGGACTGTAAAGCCTCCGACTGGAAGTCCGTGCAGAGAGTGGTGAGGACAGCGGAAAAAATCATCGGGACCTCTCTCCCCTCAATCGGGGATATTGCGACCAAACGCTGCTTGTCTAAGGCCAGCAGTATTATAAAGGGCTCCACACATCTCCATCACAGGCTGTTCACTCTGCTGCCCTCGGGCAAAAGATATCGTAGCATAAGGAGCAGAAGGTCAAGGTTCTGCAACAGCTTCTTCCCACGAGCCATCAGACTCCTGAATGGCATGTAATGGGCTGCCACCATTGTCTATTTTATCCTTTCATCCATTTTATCTTTATATCCATTTTATCCTTCTGTTTATTATCGTGTTGCACGGGAAGCCAAATGCAACGGAATTTCGTTTGGAATTGCATATATTGATGTATTTCTAAATGACAATAAAGTTTGTTTGATTTTGATTGATTTCTATGAAGCACTGAAGACCTTCTGGTGAAGGTGCTCCCACAGTGCTGTTGGGGAGGGAGTTCCAGGACTAGTTAAGAGTCTGCCATGTTGCGGTGGGTATAGAGCCATGTGCCAATGAGGAAAGAAGTGGACAGAATGTTTTTTTCATAAGTTCTAGGAGCAGAATTAAGCAATTCGGCCATTCAAGTCTACTCCACCATTCATTCATGTCTGATCTATCATCCCGTCTCAACCCCATTCTCCAGCCTTCTCCCTTACCCTTTAATTTACTGGGCCAGCCTACCGTGGGATCGTGGTAAAAGCCACACCAAAGTCCATGTGAACCATATCGATCAGTCTACCTTCATAACTTCTCGGAGTTACCTCCTCAAAAGGTCTTCTCATGTTTTGTGAGACACGATCTCCTCTGCAAATCAAAACCTTGCTGCCTTCTCCTTTGTATTGGATGGTATATTCATGGTGCGACACTAACTTTGGCTACCCATGTTCAGGAAGCTTTAGGGCAGCACAGTGGCGCAGCGATAGAGTTGCTGCCTTACAGCGCCAGAGGCCCAGGTTCAATTTTGACTACGTATGGGTGCTGTCTGTACGGAGTTTGTCCGTTCTCCACATGACCTTGTGGGTTTTCAGGTGCTCCAGTTTCTTCCCACACTCCAAAGACGTACAGGTTTGTAGGTTAATTGGCTTCTGTAAATTGTCCCTAGTGTGTAGATAGTGTTAGTGAATGGGGTGATCACTGGTCGGTGCGGACTTGGTGGGCCGAAGGGCATGTTTCCAGACTTCATCTCTATAGTCTAACGGTACAGTTAGACCGTGAGCACAAAATATTATCGGCTGACTATGAGAAACTAACTCTAAACTCGCAGACAGCCATCACCAGACAGGAACAATAAATCGTGTTTATTTAAGTTGTAAGAAGTGTATTAAAATTACAACCGTGACCAAACTTTTTGGTGCAATTTCCAGTGAATTTTTGTCCATTGCATGTCAGTGTGTGAAAAGCAAGCCGCGAGATTCCAGAGGACTAACGCCAGACTCATTTCCCCGAGGTGGGGAACAATTTCCCATGACTTACAGATGGATATCCAAAGATTCCAGAGTTTGGGAAATATGTGCCTTTGTAGGGCACTGTTGGTGCAGTGAGACAGTCTAAATCACGGCTCAGAAACGCTGTCATGTGCTATGTGGCACGGTGCCTCCTGAGGAGCTACGTGGAGATGTGAACAAAAGCAAGGTTAAAGAAGGGGGTTTTAAATGGGAGTGTGGGCTGGGGAGGTTTATTGAGGGACATCCAGAAACTGGGATCCAGATACCTGAAGATAGAGGCTACAATGGAGACAAAAAGGAAGGTCGCAAACCGAAACATCACCTATCCATTCCCTCCACAGATGCTGCCTGACATGTTGATGCCTCCACGCTTTGTGCTTTAGTTTAACCTGCAATGTTGGAAATAAGGATTGGAGGAGCGTGGAATCTCATAGGTAGTAGTGCGTGAGAAAGTGATAGAGTTATGGAGAGGTGGGAGCCAGTGTGGCGTTGGGGAGAAATGGCCAAAGCCATCTCCCGGAGTCATTCTGTGGCATTGCACTGTTTGGGGACGTGCCAACAACACGCAGGATGCCACATGATGGCCAGACCTGGGCTGGAAATCGGTCCCCTTGTGTTGTCAAAATGCAACTGATGTATTGCGGAAAGTTAAATCCCCGTGGCCTATAAAGAGGCAAAATGGAAGAAGCCAAGGGTTGAGTGGCAAGGCTGGAATTTGACATTGAGCCTGGGGTTGGGAGGTAGCCTCAGAGATCAGGCAGGGGCGAGCGGGAGCTGGGACATTCCCCAGTATTGGTGCAGCCACACACAAAGGTGGCCTTCAGAACAAGGGCGATGTGTGCAGGGATGAACTGCAGATGCTGAAGACAGACACAGAAGCAGTCTGAAGAAGAGTCTCGATGCAAAACATCACCTGTTCCTTTTCTCCAGAGATGCTGCCCGACCTGCTGAGTTACTCCAGCGTTCTGTGTCTGTCTTCAGGACAAAGGCAATGTTGGTTGTACTTCTTCCTCCATTGTCTGTAGACTCGGACTGCAGTTGGGTGTGCTGGGTCCCTTGGCTTTGGTGGGTTGGCTGGGTATGCTAGCTTTGGGAAATGTTCCTGTACCTTGAGCTGGAGACGGGACCGGGGATTTCCCAGTTTGCCACCTCTCACTGCAGGCTTCCAGCTGCTGGTTGAAGTTAACATCCAGGTTTCGTTCACTTGCTGCAGCTGGGTTTTTATCTACGAGAAGGGCTACCAGACCACAGGCTCCACCATCAGCTCCGTCTCCGTGAAGGTGAAAGGCTTCGGCTTCACCAACCTGTCCAGCGTTGGCCCCAGGGTGCTGGACGTGGTTGACTACACGTTCCCATCGCAGGTAAGAAATGCGAGCGTCAATGTCAACTGCATTTGACCATCGGTGTCCAACAGCCCAAGTGCTGACCCAATGCTGATATTTCAGGGTCACCTTTGGGGTCACCTGGTGGGGTGGGATGGGGAGGACAGTTACAACACCATCGATCTGAAGCTGGGACAACTTACCTTCTTCACTAGTCCAGTTAAATATCGCCCAGCAGTCTGCAAGTAGATGAGCAGTGTTACTAACTGTTCCATCAATTGACACTTCAAATCCAACAAGCCAAAGGAGATGAGGAGAGATTTCTTTAGTCAAAGGGTGGTGAATCTGTGAAATTCGTGCCACAGACGGCTGTGGAGGCCGTCACTGGATGTTTTTAAGGCATAAATTAACAGACTCCAGATTAGTAAGGGTGTTATGGGGAGAAGGGAGGTGAATGGGGTTGAGAGGAGAAGATAGAGCAGCCATGATTGAATGGCGGAGTGTACTTGATGGGCCGAATGGCCTAATTCTGCTCCTCTAACTTATGAACTTATGAAGCTAATGCTAACCAACAACACTTGGCTCCAGACCCCATGTGGCCTGTTTTGACCAAAGAGATGAGGCAAGATGATGTAGTTGACAGGTTACAAAAGCTTGAAGCATGTACCACCAGATTCAAGAACTGCTTCTTTCCTGCTGTTATCAGACTGTTGAACGGTCGTCTCTCAAATGAAGATGAAGTCTTGATCCCCCAACCTACCTCTTTATGGCCCTTGCACTTTTTTATCTGTATCTTCGCAGTAGCTGAAACACTTTACACCACATTCTGTGTTTTTCCTCTTGTGCGCTATCTAGATTATGTATGCCTGCAGGGTCAACATCCTGGGGGTAAGGTCCGCGGTCGGTGACCTTGGAGAAAGATCTAGGAATGGAGTCCTTGGGGACTCCAACTCAGGGGGCAGTGGGTGGGGGGGGGGGGGGGTGTCCAGGGTCTCTTGGTGAAAGGTTCAGAGCTGTGATGCTGAGGTAAAGGTCCAAGGTCATGACCCTGGAGAAAGGTCCTGGGTCGGAGTTCAGTGTTTTGACCCTGGGGGAATTGTTCAGGGCTGGGGCTTTTGGGCCTTGCTCCTGGCGGAAAGGTTCAGGGTCGTGCACCTGTGGAAAAGGTCTATGGTCAGAGACCTTTGTGAAAAGTGCAGAGTCAGAGAACTTGGGGAAAAGTTTACGGCCCTGACTCTGGGGGGAAGGTTCAGGGTCACGACCCTGGGGAGATTGAGAGCTGGAAGAAAGATTCCACCAGGGGCAGAAAATAAGCAGCGGCCATGCCAGCTCTGCCCGCAATCCTGGCAAAGCCTGCACCAACGTTGCTTCAGATGCCGTCTGTGCTCCTTAAACTGTGCTGACAAGGTTGAAATTCCATATCTAGGCTGTTAACTACAGTATCAGTCAGAGACAGGAGAGGGAATTACTTATCTATCTCTCTCTGCCTCTCATCACCTGTCTGTGTTTCCTTCCTTAGGGATCAAACTCCTTTGTCATAATGACCAATTACATCCTAACTCGGAAGCAGTCCATGAATTTCTGCACACAGGTAAGCTCCCAGGTGTTCTCCCAGTGGTGGTCCCTGAGCGACCATTGCCGGTGTGTGGGTGGAGTCCATTTATACCCCGTTCCATGTGCTGCTGTAATGAAGCCAACAGATGGGCATCAGATTCAACCCATACCACTCCATAAGACCATAAAAGATAAGAGCAGAATTAGGCCGTTCAGCCCATCTGGTCTGCTCTGCCATTCGATCATAGAAACATAGAAACATTGAAAATAGGTGCAGGAGTAGGCCCTAAGATTGTTAAGGGCTTGGACACAATAGAGGCAGGAAACATGTTCCCGATGTCGGGGGAGTCCAGAACCAGGGGCCACAGTTTTAGAATAAGGAGTAAGTCATTTAGAACGGAGACGAGGTAACACTTTTTCTCACAGAGAGTGGTGAGTCTGTGGAATTCTCTGCCTCAGAGGGCAGTGGAGGCAGGGTCTCTGGATGCTTTCAAGAGAGAGCTAGATAGGGCTCTTAAAAATAGCGGTCGGGGATATGGGGAGAAAGGAGGAACGGGGTACTGATTGGGGATGATCAGCCATGATCACATTGAATGGTCGTGTTGGATCGAAGGGCCGAAGGGCCTACTCCTGCACCTATTGTCTATTGTCTATTGTCTGGGCCATTTGGCCCTTCGAGCCAGCACCGCCATTCAATAAGCTCATGGCTGATCATCTTAAATCAGTGCCCCGTTCCTGTTTTCTCCCCATATCCCTTGATTCCATTAGCCCTAAGAGCTATATCTAACCCTCCCTTGAAGAGATAGATCATGACAGATCTATTTTTCCCTCTCAACCCCATTCATCTGTCCGCTCCTCGCAACCTGTGTAGCCCTTACTATTCGAGAACATATCAATTGCCGCTTTAAAAATATCCAATATCTTGGCCCACAGATTCACCACCCTCTGGCTAAAGAAGTTTCTCTTTGGAAAGATGAAGGTACGTCCTTTTATTCTGAGGCCATGCCCAGAATAACAGGATCAGTGAACGGTCAGCAGCCTCTCCCAGGCCAGTGAGGCTCTCTGTACAATCGCCTCCTGACATCAGAAACAGGTTTTCAGAAGACACTAGCAAGTGGATAGAAGTCAAAGGTGTTCTCAAAGTCTTAGAGTCTTATGCCCCTGTCCCACTGAGGAATCCTGAACGGAAACCTCTGGAGACTTTGCGCCCCACCCAAGGTTTCCGTGCGGTTCCTGGAGGTTCCCGGAGGTTTTTGTCAGTCTCCCTAATGGTCGAAAGTGGTTTCCATTTGAAAAACCGGTAATGTTTTAGTCGAAGCCGGTTTGCGATGCTAGTTGAAGGTGGTTGCCGGAGGACAAAAACCTCCGGGAACCTCCGGGAACTGCACGGAAACCTTGGGTGGGGCGCAAAGTCTCCAGAAGTTTCTGTTCAGGTTTCCTAAGTGGGACAGGGGCATTAGAGTCAAGCAGTGTAGACCTTTAGCCCAATTAGCCAATGCCGATCAATGTGTTGCATCTACACTCGTCCCACCTGCCTGCATTTGGCCCATGTTCCTCTAAACCTGTCCTATCCACGTACCTGTCTAAATGTTTCTTAAACAATGCGATAGCACCTGCCTCAAGTACTTCCTCCAGCAGCTCGTTCCATACATCCACCACCATTTATGTAAAGAAGTCTCCTTGGAAAGGTGAAAGGTCCTCACCCACTCCTGGAAATTCAGGTCGATGACTGCTCAAGATGGACACAGATCGGCTTGCTGATAGTATTGAGAAGTTTGAGCCCATGCATGTGGAGCGCATGTAGTCAGTACAAGTCACCCCCCTCCCCATCCACCTGCCTGCTTCACCTGTGGCAGGTCCCACCTTGATCTTACAACTGGAGTAGAAACAACTTACCCTCGACTCCAAGTGACTAGTGGAAGAAGCGGAGAGGAATGGCTTTGTGCTGGATGTTGATGATGAGGAACCCAATGTGTCAATGCTGTTGAACATCGTGGGTCAACTCCCTCTGACTAGATCAGTGTGAAGAAGGGTCTCAACCCAAAACATCACCCATTCCTTCTCTCCAGAGATGCTGCCTGTCCTGCTGAGTTACTCCAGCTTTTTGTGACACACTCACTAGTGATGGGCCTGGTCCTGGGGCTTGTGTTTGTGTTTGCCTGGGGCAATGATTCACCCTGGGGCAAGGTGTCAGAATGCCAGCCTTTCTCAGTCACTGGTCTGGAATGGGACTCGAACCCACAGCCCTCAGATTCCAAGGAGGTCTTGCTGAGGGTCGAGCTGGAGCATGGGTTGGCAGGAAGGAGGGGCTTTTGACTTCAGACTTCAGAGATACAGCATGGAAACAGGCCCTTCAGCTCACTGAGTCCGTGCCAACCAGCGATCAGATCACCCCGTACACCAACACTATCTTACACACTAGGGACAGAAGCCAATTAACCTATAAAGCTGTACATCTTTGGCATGTGGGAGGAAACCGGAGCACCCAGAGAAAACCCACGTGGTCAGACTGATCTGGGCAGTGCTGGTTTATGACTCGGTGTCAACCTGTCACTTGGTCTGTTGTCTTTACCGCAGCATCGTACGTCCGGAGAGTGTGAAGTAGACAGCGACTGTCCCACAGGGAAGTTTAGCCGCTATGGACAAGGTAAGGATCACATCCTCATGATACTAGTGTTCTTTGGAGTGGACCATCTTGCTTGCTATAGGATCTTTGCTGCAAAGTATCCCCAGTGGGCCTTGGGTGCTGCTGGCAGCTGGGCAGTTCTACTTCCACTAGCTACAGGAAGGCAACTTCAAGCAAGGGCAATACATTTAAACTCAAAAGTCTGAAGAAGGGACTCGAATCGAAACATTACCTATCCACGATCTCCACTGATGCTTCCTGACCTGTTGAGTTACTCGGGAGCTTTGTGTCCTTTTGTGTAATTAACCAGCATCCTTGGAAAGACATTCTTGCCATAGAGGGGGTACAGAGAAGATTCACCAGACTGATTCCTGGGATGTCAGGACTTTCATATGAGGAAAGATTGGATAGACTCGGCTTGTACTCGCTGGAATTTAGAAGATTGAGGGGGGATCTTATAGAAATTTACAAAATTATTAAGGGGTTGGACAAGCTAGATGCTGGAAGATTGTTCCCGATGTTGGGGGAGTCCAGAACAAGGGGACACAGTCTAAGCATAAGGGGGAATTCCTTTAGGACCGAGATGAGGAAAACATTCTTTACACAGAGAGTGGTGAGTCTCTGGAATTCTCTGCCACAGAAGGTAGTTGAGGCCAGTTTATTGGCTATATTGGCATAAGAGGACATTAGATGTGGCACTTGTGGCTAAAGGGATCAGGGGGTATGGAGAGAAGGCAGGTATGGGATACTGAGTTGGATGATCAGCCATGATCACATTGAATGGCGGTGCAGGCTCGAAGGGCCGAATGGCCTACTCCTGCACCTATTTTTCTATGTTTCTATGTTTCTATCCGCAGTTCTGTTTCTAACTCGCTACATGTCGTGCTCACATCATGCCGGCAGCTCTCCTGCCACATTTCACTGCCCACCCCCACAGAACACCCCCCTCCCTCGCTCCCCACCTGCTGATTTGGATCCAGACTGAGCCCATGTTTTGGGTAATTTTGGAGTCACAGTTTTCGATCACAGTTTGCATCCAAAAACCAGCGACCAAGTATTCGAGGGTAGAGAATATCCTCTCCTTAAACACACGGCTGGCTCTGTGGTGCAGCTGGTGGAGCTGCTGCCTCCCAGCTCCTGAGACCTCAGTGTGTGGTTTGCACATTCTCCCCGTGACACATGGGGCTCCTCCAGCACCCCAAACACATGCAGGTTGGTGGGTTAATTGTCTGCTATTAATTGCCCCCACTGCATGGGTGGGTGGGGGAAGAATCTGGGGGAGTTGAAGGGAATGTGGAGAGAATAGAATGAAATTCGTGTAGGTAGGTAGTTTATGATCACACAGTTACAATGGAGCAAAGGGCAGTTTCCCGACTATGACTACGACAACACAGGCATCCCCTGCCTTGCGTGATGAATGTCAGGAGATTCCCAGACACTGGGAGGAAACAGGGTTCTCTCCATCTCAGCTCCTTTGGAGCAAGTCTGGGTCCCCAGCCCCACCACAATATCTCAGATGTAGAGATGAGGAACGACGCACACTGCACTAAAACTGGAGGGAGACATGAAAATATTCAGAGATAAGAGGAAAATAGATTAGATATAGCAAGCGCAACTCATGCTTATTGATGGATTTCTTTCTGTGTATTTCAATCTTCTCACGCCATGGAGGCCATTCAGCCCATTGAGTCTATGCCGGCTCATCAATCCCCGCCTCCCTTTATTTACCTGCTTCCCTGTTCCATCGCATGCTCCCATCAATCCCTCCACGTTCTCACCCACCCTACGTACCAGGAGTGGCCTGGGCATCTTTGGGATGTGGGAGGCAAGCGGAGGGGAGCAGCGCAGTCACAGGGAGAGGGTGCAAACTGCATCCTGTCTGGATCGAACCCAGGTTGTCGGTGCGGACAGGTGACAGCCCCACCTCTTCCTTTCTAGACCAACGCTTGGCCTCGCCTGAGTTTCCCACCCCTTTACTGTGGCCCACGTCCACATTGGCCGGCATTGCTCACCCCCTCAGCAACATGCACGGTACATTTTACCCCTTTGGAACGACAGCCACGGTGGCACAGCGGCAGAGTTGCTGCCTTAAAGCGCCAGAGACCCGGGTTCGATCCTGACTACGGGTGCTGTCTGTACGGAGTTTGTACGTTCTCCCCGTGACTCGCGTGGCTTTTCTACGACATCTTAAATTTCCTCCCACACTCCAAAGATGTACGGGTTTGGGGGTTAATTGGCTGGGTGTAAATGTAATTGTCCCTGGTGTGTGTAGGATAGTTCTAGTGTACGTGGACCGCTGGTCGGCGCAGACTGGTGGGCCGATAGGCATGTTTCCGTGCTGTATCTCTGAACTAAACAACGAAACTGCCAATTACCGACATTTGTAATCGTCAGGTATGATGAGTGGCAGCTGCCGAAACAACTCTGCGGGAGTGAGGACTTGTGAGATCTTCGGCTGGTGCCCGGTGGAAAATGACCTCCATCTTCCAAAGTAAGGATCTCTTCTCAGATTCCAGGTCTGACATCGACTGTGACTTACGGGAGTGAAGTCAAACCCACACCCTGGGCCCTGCTGTTGAAGCAACAATGCCCTTAATCCCCAACCCATTACTGAGACACCCAAACCATAAGATCTCGTGCCCTTATGTTAGGACCAGCTGCAGAGTTCACCGCCCTCACCACCAGCACACCGTGCCTGCAGTGTATGCTGCTCACACAATGAGTGGCTCCCCAGCAACTTTCTCAGGCATCACATGTAGGGGCATGAGAAATAGCAGAGGGCGTGGGCCCTTCAGCCCATCATCACTGCCCTACTGATCTTTTAGCTCAGCACCACTTTCCTGCACTAACCCCATTTTCCACCAATTCCATGAGATCAAGGCTGATCCTCCACCGTCTCGGTGGCATGAACATTGTATTCTCCAATTACAGGTAACCTGCTTCCCTCCTATCCCTTTCCATCTACTTCTGATCCACCCAGGTCTGCTTGCACATCCTACTTTCGGACAACCCCCCCCCCCCCCCCCCCCCCCAACCCGCCCCTTATGGCCTAGTTTATTCCCTTCACCCATCTATCCCATCACCCCCTCTCCCATCACACTTCTCCCACTGCCGCCTATGCTTTCTGCCGCCTGTCTAGCATCCCCCCCCCATCCTTATCCAGTTCCATTCTTCACTTTCCTTCCTCCTCAGATTCCCTTACCTGCAGCCTTTTGTTCTCTCCATATATCACCTTCCTCTGTCACTGTCTCCACCCTCCATTCCTTCATCTCACTCCATCTTCCATCAACCCCTCCTCACCTGGATCAACCCGTCACTTGCTATCACCTGCCCCACCCCTCCCCTCACCTCCTCACACTAGTTTTCTCCCCTCTACCCCTTCCAGTCCAGATGAGTGCCCCAACCCCAAACGTCAACTGTTCACTGGCCTCCACGGATGCTGCTTGACCCGCAGTGTTCCTCCAGCAATTTCCTTCTTTGCTTGAGATTTCCAAGGATGTCCCACCTTTTGGGTGAAGGAATTCCTTCCCATCCCTGTCCCAGGCTGACATGACAGGTCACACCACCACCCCATCACAGCCCGGCCTGCTGCCGTTGGTAATCCCTGAAAATGACCTCCTACTTCTTCCCATAGTCCGCCCTTGCTGATGGCTGCAGAAAACTTCACCATTTTTATCAAGAACTCGGTCACATTCACGGCCTTCGGAGTTTCAAGGTACCAATTCACAACATTGAGTTTTCACTCACAGTTTTTCAAGGTAATTTTGGGAAGAAAAAAAGCCAGTTGTGTTTTTACCAAGTGCACGCTGTTTTCCAGGAGGAATTTAGTGGAATTCATTACCAAGGCATATCTCCGCAACTGCACCTACCACAAGGTCCACCACCCCCTCTGTCCTGTGTTTCGTATGGGATACATTGCTGAGGAGATAAAGGAGAACTTCTCCGCATTGGCGTACAGAGTAAGTCTAGACCCCATCTACTGTGGGGATGGAGGGAGGACTCTACAGAACTTAGCATCATGGAATCATCGAGAGGTATAGCACAGAAACAGGACCACACCAACCATCAAACACCCATTCTTCACTAAGGAAGACACAAACAATCTCCCAGAAGTACGGGAGGACAGAGGATCTAAGGGAGTCGAGGAACTGAAAGAAATTTTCATTAGGCGAGAAATAGTATTGGGTAGGCTAATGGGACTGAAAGATGATAAATCCCCTGGGCCTGATGGTCTGCATTCCAGGGTCCTCAGGGTCCTCAATCGCTTCTCGTCACTGCCCGCCACTCCTGTTGTGTGTTCAATACCAGTCCAAGTGCCATGTGACAACAATAACATAGAAACATAGAAACGTAGAAAATAGGTGCAGGAGTAGGCCATTCGGCCCTTCGAGCCTGCACCGCCATTCAATATGATCATGGCTGATCATCCAACTCAGTATCCCGTGCCTGCCTTCTCTCCATACCCCCTGATCCCTTTAGCCACAAGTGCGACATCTAACGCCCTCTTAAATGTAGTTAATAACATGGTTTAGAGGTGAAAGCACAGACTGAGACGAAACACATTCAAAGAGGGTTGCTGACCGAGGGCTCTGCTCTTGCCTTGTTGAAGGGAGCCATGATTGGCATCGTGATAGACTGGGACTGTGACCTGGACTGGCCAGTGACTCACTGCAAACCCACCTACAGCTTCCACCAGCACTACCGCAGCCTGACCAAGGACCAGGTGTCGGTGGGCTTCAACTTCAGGTGAGCAACCTCCGACAGGTGACAGTGCTGGTGAGTAGGGTTCACATCTACATCTAACTCACATCTGGTGTAAGGGCAGGAGGATTTCCCTATGGCACAGAGTCAGAAGGTGGTCAGGGAGCCTCACCCAGTCCAACTCGTGGGAAGGTATCAGGATCCTGAGGTATCAGGCCCCAGCCTTTGATGGGAGAATGCACTTGGCCTGGTGAAGGGGCTGGGCAGCACAGCAGTGCAACTAGTAGAGTCACAGCGCCGGAGACCCTGATTCATCCTTGGGTGCTATATGTGTGGAGTTTGCAAGTTTTTTCAGTTTAATTTAGAGTTACAGCGCGGAAACAGGCCCTTTCGGCCCACCGAGTCCGCACCGACCAACGATCCCCACACACTAACACTATCCTATACACACTAGGGACAATTTACAATTTTACCGAAGCCAATTAACCTACAAACCCATGCGTCTTTGGAGTGTGGGAGGAAACCGGAGCCCCCAGAGAAAACCAACACAGTCCACGGGGAGAACGTACAAACTCTATATGGACAGCACCTGTAGTCAGGATCGAACCTGGGTCTCTGGCGCTGTAAGGCAGTAATTCTACCACTGCGCCACCGTTCTTCCTGTGACTGCATGAGTTTCCTCCAATTGATCCAGTTTCATCAAACATCCCAGAGATGTGCTGCTTGGATGGTTAATTAGCCACTTATAATTGTGTGTGGAGTGGTGAAATCTATAGAGAGTTGATAGAATGTGGAGAGAATAACACGGATTTAGTATAAATGGGTGCATTGATATAAAATGTACAGTGAGAATAAACGCACAACATATAAATAAGGCTGTCATCAAATCAGGGTCCAAAGTATTTCTAAGGCAGCAATGGATTCTTTCTGGAAATAATGAACTGCAATTGCTGAAAATCTGAAATAAAAGCTGAGAGTGACACAGATACTCAGCAGGTCAGGCAGCATTTGTGGTGAGAGAAGTTGAGTTAATATTTCTAACACTCTAAGGCCTTCCTTTTCCTTGAAGAACAAAGCAAGAATCTGTGCTGGGACCATGGCCTTTGTTATCTATATTAACAATTTGGATGAGAATTCAGTTGGCATGATTAGCAAGTTTGTGGATGACAACAAAATGGCTGACTTAGTCATGATTGAATGGGGAAGCAGACTTGATGGGCTGAATGGCCTCATTCTGCTCCTATGTCTTATGGCCATGGTCATTTTCCCAAGGTAGGGTTGTTTAAAACTGGAGGGGAAAGATTTTTTTTGTTTTTTTTGGAGGTTTTTCATATTTTTATTAGAAGTAATGTACAGTAGTATAAACCAAGAACAACATAATACATTTCATGTACAACTTCTTGTTTTAGAATTTAATAATAGAAAAGTAACAGAAGCAAGAAAAAGCGAGAGAGAGAAAGTTAAATAAGGTAGTGATATTAATAGTTCGTGAAAAAGTAGAAAGAGCGAGCCCATAAAGATGTATAGCACGAGAAAGAGAAAAGAAAAGAAAGAAAATATAAAGAAAATAAAATAAAAGGGATGTGCCTGCTTCATATCTTTACACACCCCTCACCCGCTTCTGAAACAGTTCCTTTCCAGAGTTCTGTTGCACCCTATGCTTGTAATAAGTCGATAAATGGAGACCAAATCTTTAAGAATTGGTCAGATTATCCTGCTGGGACGAATCCCATGTCTTCGAGGTGTAACGTTACAGACATATTTGAAATCCACATTTTAAGCGTTGGTGTGGGTGCATTTCTCCAGAATTTGAGTATAAGTTTTTTTGCCGTCGGTATTAAGCCATAGTTAAGGAAACTCTTGTGGAACAAAGCCAAAGCTCAAAGCCGACTTCCATTGTTCCAAAGATAATCTAGAGGGGAAAGAGTTAAAGGGATACTTTAAGGGGCAACTTCTTCACTCAGAGACTTGAGGGTATCTGGATCAAGCAGCCAAAAGACATAGTAGAGGCAGATACAATAACAAGGTATAAAAGATGTGTGGACAGGTACGTGGATAGGAAACATTTAGAGGGATATGGGCCAAACACAGGTAAACGGGACTAGCTCAGGTATGCAATTTTTGTTGGCATTGATGTGTTGGTCCAAAGGGTACAGTTTCTGTGCTGCAAAACAACAGCTCATTTGCTGATCATGAAACCTATTTTCTCCCATTAGAATCATTTCCCTCTATGCTTTTTTTTTTAAACCTGTATAGAACTGTCCTAATGCCTCTTAAGTATTGTAATTGCATCTGCTAGTCCCACCTCCCCTAGCAACCCAATCCAGATACTCACTACCCTCGGTGAGAAAAAACTGCCTTTCAGATCTCCTTTACATTTTTGTCCTCACATTAAAACTTTAATTCTAGACTCCACTGTCCTCAGAGAAAGTCTGGATACCCCATCCATGCCTGTCATTATTTTATAAACCTCTATCAATTTGCAGCCTCTTGTGCTCCGATGAGAATGAATCCAGCCTGTCCTATGACTACAGCCCTCCTTTCCCGCAATATCCTGATGAGTCTCTTCTGCTCTCTCTCTCTCTTGCTCTCTGTGCTGCTACCACTTTCTTCCTGTGGTGTGGCGACCAGAACTGTACATAGTTGCAGTGTGGCTAGTGTTTGGTACAACTGCGACATGACTTCCCAATTCTTATGCAGAATGCCTGAGCCTATGAAGGCAAACATACAAAATGCCTTAAAGACACAAAGTGGTGTGGTAACTTAGCAGATGAGGCGGTGTATCTGGAAAACACGGTTAGGTGATGTTCCGGGTCGAGACTTTTCGTCAGACTCAAGAAATGACCCAAAACATCACCTGTCCATGTTCTCTGAAGATGCTGCCTGACCACCTGAGTTACTCCAGCACTTTGTGTCCGCTTGTGTATCAAGCAGCACACTGCATGTGCAGTTCTTTGTTTCAACGTACAAGACAAGCAGGACATCAAACACCTTCTTCACTACACTAACTGCCTGGGTCACCTGTGGACCCAAGAGATGCTACAGGGGAAGGAATAAAGAGCAGCCCCATGGTCTGTCAAATAGCAGAGGAATGTACAATGCAACTCCAGAAGAATTCCCCACTTGAATAAGGGAATCCAATATAAATCCACAAAGTTGGGATACTTAGAATTCAAAACTATAAAAGGCCTGAGAAACATTTCTTTACACAAATAACATTCCACGTGCCCGGGCTGGGTGGAAAGACACTCAACTGCTTCAGACATTTGGAGCTGAACTGTTTGCGGACAATCTCAGCAAGGGCTTCCCTCCTGAAGGAGGCAGGGAGCTCGGAGCTCTGGCCCCCAGAGCGACCACCGAGACTGTGGATCAGCAGGAGGTTTCCCGAGTGGCACTGGCCATTCTTTGGGAAGCGAGAGCAGTAAATGTGGCAGAGTAGGGTGGGCGGATTCATCTTGGCCACAATCACACTGGGGTGACGGGCCAGGCAGAGATGAGCAAGTCCACTCCTCCTCTCCCACATGCCGACAGAGACATCCACTGGAAGTCGTAAAGAAGCATGGGATCTCCACGGAGCTGCTGAGGTGACAACACACACCCAGTGGCTGCGTAGGCAGCCTCTGCTTCTGCCCTCTGACCTTGGTCTGCAGAAGGTGCCCAGGGTCGTGTGGTTCTCAACGCTGTCGGCTGGAGTTGGCCTCTTACTTCGGGGTGATCCAGGCAATGTGTGGACCCTGAGCCTGGTTCCGCAGCTCCCTGAGTTGCTTTTCACTGGCCCACCTCGGTGCAATTAGTTCGGGGAAGGAATGGGAACAACAAGTGCGCTAAGAGAACAATGTGTAACAACTCCAGCTGTGACAGGAGCCATTGGGCTTTGGAACAGCATTCGCCAAGGTCCATTTGCCCACGAGAGCAAGAGAGAAAGAGATTCTGTGGCAGCTTCAGAGAGGGCCAGGGTTGTCCTGCTCAGTCATATAGCAGGGGCCAGGGCATTTGACCCCTCATGTGCACCCGTTGTCCAAGTCAGTATTCCTCAACCCCCATCATCACTGAAACCATTTGTACATCTATAGCCATGTCCATGCTGTTGGGAGGTTACAAGGCTCTAATTGCCCACCACTACATTACGTCAGTGGCTTCAATCAGAACCAAGTCACTGGCTTTGGATCATGCTGAGATTGTGATTGATGCCAGAGAGAAGTTTCTACATTTCACTCCCCATCTTCCTTCGTTATCACATTGCAACATTTGCACCCTCCTGTCTTTTCCAATTATCGTCTCCAGGTTTAGTTGCTACCTCCATCCTTCTCTCCCCACCTGACTCTATCCGTCAACTCCTCATCTCTTGGATCCACCCATTACATACAGCTTGTGTCTCACCCCTTCTCCTCACCTCTCTCTGCCAGCTGTCTCCTCTCTACTCCATCAATCTGAAGAAGGGCACCCAATCCGAAATGTCGTTTGTCCATTTCCCTCCACAAATGCTGCCTGACCCGCTGAGTTCATCCAGCAGTTTGTATTTTGATCAAGATTCCAACATCTGCCATCTCTTCCTTTTAGGCTGAGCCTGATATCAGTAGCATATTAAATCCCCTTGTTATTTTCCAAAGGTATGCTAAATACTATGTGGAAAATGGCACTGAAATGAGAGATCTCTACAAGGTCTTTGGAATTCGGTTTGATGTGATGGTGCACGGAAAGGTAAGGCTATTTACTGCTCTTGTGTTCTCCCAGATAAAGGATATATTGTGATGGTGATGGAGCCTTCATCAGGTACCACACGGTCAAGTGGCTTTTGTGCAATGATGACCCTATCTGAGGCCAGCATCCACAGCTGGCAGAGCCGCTGCCTCACCAGGTTCAATCCTGACATCCAACGCTGTCTGTGTGGAGTTTGCATGTTCTATGTGCCATGAGCTCCAGTTTCTTTCCACATCTCAAAGATGTGTATGAGGACGGGGGAGCGGGGGAGCGGGGGGGGTGGGGGGGGGGGGGGTTAATGAACTGCTGTAAATAATCCAGCATGGGTGGGTGATAAAATCTGGGAGAATTGATGGGATGATGACAAGAATCCAATGGGATTAAAGAAACTGGGAGCTTGATGGTCAGAATGGACCCAGTGGGCTGAATGGCCTGTCTCTGTGTTGTGTGACTTGGTGACTCTTTCAATTGTTATTATTATTTTTTTTGCCTTCCAAAACTTCCATCAAGTAGCATAACTAATCGGGAGTAAATTTGCTGATCGCTGCCAGACTGTGGCCGTCTCCTGCCCGATCACTTGTTTCTCAGCCCCGGAATGCGTCAGCTATCAGTGAGAGCCACAAGACAACTTTCACGCCAACAGCCAGGCCTGGAGGGGAAAGGCATCCCTTGGGGAGTGAAGCCGCAGCCAACAACATGGGTGGCTCGGCTGTACGGAGAGTGAAGAGAAAGCTTCAGACAGCTGCAGTCACAGGGGGTTCTGCTGCCGGGCAAGCAGGCATTGCTCTGGTGGACAATGAAGATCTAATAACCTCTGTCAGAGCCCCGGCTATCTTCTCCCGTGCACTCCCATAGGCAAGCTGGGAACTGGGATGCATCTTATCGGACCTGGGCAATTGTCCACCTTTATGCCTGCTAAGAAATACTGCACATCCCTCTTTTCAACAGTGACTTAAAACTGTTGAAGTTTCACAGTTTCAAACAGTCTTTCAAAGGCCACCTGCCCAAGCCATTGTAGCGACATCCTTTTGTGCTCAGTTTAAGGCCTTTCCCCACTTACCACTCTACTGATGCCCCAGCTCACCAACCAGTCGCCTGTCACCATCCCTTGTTCCAGCAACATCACCTATTCCCAGCAGGTAGTCATGGAGTAATAGAGAGTGATACAGTGTGGAAACAGGCCCTTCGGCCCAACTTGTCTCAGCTACACTAGTCCCACCTGCCTGCATTTGGTCCATATCCCTCCAAACCTGCCCTATCCATGTACCTGTCTAATTGTTTCTTAAATGTTGGAATAGTCCCTGCCTCAACTACCTTCTCTGGCAGCTTGTTCCATACACAGCCCAGCTCATCCTACCCATCCTGATGGCCCCCACCCATACACCTCAAAGTCCCCCAGGTCCCAATCCCACCCAACTGACATCTGGAGTATAATACGTATCAGAGATGGGCTGCTCTTTACAACAAAGTTAATCGAGCATTGAACCTAAAGTTTAGTTTCGTTTAGGGAGACGGCGTGGAAATATGCCCTTTGGCCCATTGAGTCCACGATGACCAGCGATCCCCGCACACTAACACTATCTTACAAACTCTAGGGACCATTTACTATTTATACCAACAAACCTGTACGTCTTTGGAGTGTGGGAGGAAACCGAAGCATCCGGAGAAAACCCACGCAGGTCACGGGGTGAACGTACAAACTCCGTAGAAACAAGCACCCATAGTCAGGATCGAACCCGGATCTCTGGCGCTGTAAGGCAACAACTCTACGGATGTACCACTGTGCTGCCCTGATAACAGCCCTGATAAAACTGATGTATGGGGAATTTTACTTCGGAGTCACGTGAGTGACTTCGTGAAGACCCCGCCAGGCACGCATGCGCGACATATCGTCGACCGCATGCGAGCGACAGGCAGGGAGGAGCGTTGCTCCTCTACTGCTGGGACCTGCAGGTAAGTAAAACACTAACCTGCGGTCTTTTTCTTCTAGGTGGCCCTGTCGCAGGGTCTCGCGGCCGCGTCGGATCTGGCTGCTGCGGCAGTCAGCGGCGGCTCCGATAGTTGGAGTCGGGAAGCCCGTTGACCCAGGAGGGTCCGGGCTCACACACTCGCCGGCGGAGGACGGCAGAGGCAGCCCGACTCCACATCACAGTCCGCAGGGGACACCGCGGGCTGGCGGCACGAAATGGAATGGGGCTTGCCGGCTCGCCGTCTCAAGTTCGCGACGGCAGAGCGGCAGCCCCGACTCTACACCACAGCCCGTGGGGAACACCGCGGGCTGGCGGTGTACATGTAGGAGTGGGGCTTGCAGGCTCGCCGTTCAAAGTTAGAAACGGCAGAGCGGCAGCCCCGACTCTACACTGCAGCCGCGGGGGACACCGCAGGCTGGCGGTGTGCATGTAGGAGTGGGGCTTGCAGGCTCGCCGTCAGAAGTTAACGGCAGAGCGGCAGCCCCGACTCTACACCACAGCCCGCGGGGGTGATACTGCGGGCTGGCGGTGTGCATGTGGAGTAGGGCTTGCAGTGCTTGCCATGGACGGCAGCCCGACTCTACACCGCAGCCCGCAGGGGTTTCTGCGGGTTGCTGGCATTCAGGAAGCAGCAGGCTTGCAAGCAAAGGCAGCCTGACTCCACACTGCAGCTGCAGGGATTCTGTGGCCTGTCTACATTCAAGTGCCCTGCTGCTCCAGGGTATGCATTGTCTTCAAGAGGTTCAGACTGCCAGCATATAAAAGTTATTTAAGCATGAGAGGCTGGTCACCATACTTTAAAAAAAAATAAATAAATAAATAAATAAATAATAATAAAAAAAAAAGAAATAAAAATAAATAAATAAATAATAAATTAAAAAAAAAACCTCAGGTAAGATACTAACCTTGAATAGCTAAGCGTCTGTATTAGAGTTTGCTTACAGATGGATGGAGACCAGAATGAAGACAGCGAAGCAGGTCTCCAAAGGCCGTGCGACTTCAGATGGGAATCAGCGGCCACCATTCTAGAAGAATGCGGAGGTCGGGGAGCCCTGCGCAGCCAGGACCCGTCTCTCCACCACGGCTGACCATGGGGCCGCAAAATGGTGGAGCACCGCGTGGGACCAGGGTAGGCAAGACCTGGACTCCCTACCACTCTCACCTAAGCATAGTGACTGTGGGGCAAAGGTGCGTAAACGTGTGACCCGCTCGGTGGCTCGTTTTGTCTCTCCTACTATGCAGGTCTCAGAGATGGGGGAGAGCTGCGCACAGGTCATGCCCCGCTGCAGCGGGAGGCATCGACATACCGCCGGGGGTAACCTGCTAGACTGCGAGCCGGTGATGGACCTGCTGGAATTTGGGGAGCCCTGCAGGAGCAGGAGGTACCGGTGTCCACTGGAACAGGCTGCCGGAGCGCAGACCGGTGGCAGCAGTTTACGGCTGGGCAACCCCGTTGTTACGGGTAAAGCCGGCTATGCGCCCTCACGGACCCGTGTGGTTAAGGGTGACGGCAAGCCTGCACGGACAGCGGAGCCGGTATTGGGGACCGGTACCGATCCTTGCCTCTGCCTTCCCACCAGGCAGAGGTGCCGCTTAGGTCCGAACGACGGCGGACTAGCGGTATGTCCGTGCAGGAGTCGTACACCCTGCAGGAGCAGGAGGTACCAGTACTGCACCGGAACAGGCTGCCGGAGCGCAGACCGGTGGCAGCAGAATACGGTTGGGCAATCCCGTTGCTGCGGGTAAAGCCAGCCAAGCGCCGTCACAGACCCCTGGGGGTGAGGGTGACGGTGTGCCTGCACGGACCACGGAGCCGGTATTGGGGACCGGTTCCGACTCCTTTCCTCTGCCTGCTCGTCAGGTAGAGAGGCCGCTAAGGTCCGAGGGATGCCGGGCTAGCGGGTTGTCCGTGCGGAAGTCGTTCAGCCCCGCAGGAGCGGGTGCTGACGAGTACCTGTCAGCCACTTCGTTGAGGTGTGACCTACTGGCAGAAGCCCCAGCGACTCATCAGGGCCTGGGGAAGTCGACCTGTTGTCCGTGTGTAGCGGCAGCGGTCGCATGGCTAGGATGGAGCTAATGGTGGAGCAACTATATCAGCAGGACCTGGATCGGCAAGAGCAGGAGTAGGAGTCTCAGCGGTCTGGGAGTCGGATCATGACCGCCACCTTCAATGCAGAAGAGCCCACTGCTCTCGATCCAGAAGAAGGAATTGGAGGTAGTGTCAAAAATCTGAAACCTGTATTCAGGGGTACCGCTGCACTCTACATTGGCAGTAAGTATTAATTTCTTGACGACACACCAGTTCCAAGACCAGGTGCTTTCAGAAACCATGGAGAAGTACAAGGATCCTGGAAATTGTGTTCCCCGGAACGTCCCGAGGGTCGACTCAGCCATCTGAGGGAACATTAGTTCCAATGCGAGGGCACAAGAGATGAAGAGGCAGGAAATTCTGAAGCTATTGGCGTCGGGCATCACGGTGCTCGTTAGGACCCTCGATGGGACAGGTGCATCCGCAGAGCAGCAGGATGCTCTAGCCCTCCTGTGTAGCCCACTTCGGGAAACTGTTTTAGTCAGAGCTCCATCCGGCCCGACATTAACCCTGCATTCGCTGGGTTGGGTCCTACCTCCACCACACCACCAAGACAGCTGTTTGGGGAGGACCTGCCCAAGCAGGTCAATGACGAGGCCATCAAGAACACATTTGCACCAGCTCCCCAACAGCAGAAGCCTTGTTAGGGCAGAGCCAGCATAGACTACCTCACCACACACCAGCTGCAGGAACAAGGATTTACCGAGGCGATTGAGCAGCACCCAGCAAAGACGGAATACTAGAAACCAGAACGTCAGGCCCGCCGGTAACCATGGAGGTAAGGGGGCCTGGTTCTCTTGGAAGTGCTGCATGCATAACCTCACAAGTAGGGGGGAGGTACATACATTCTGGGGCTCTGTTTGTCACTATCCAGGGAACAGAGCTATAGACATAATAGATGCATGTAACAGCCTTGCTTGCGCCAGGGAACTGACTTTCGACATGCTGCTAAGCTATGGGTAAATTGGAGCTACATTCCAGCCACATAATTGGGTCGTTACGCTATCAAAGCTTGGGTGAATAAGCAAAATCTCGGCAGGTATAGCGAATGCTGGACAATTACGAGCTTATGCAACTGCCAATCACAGCATAATTGAGGTACAATGGTGGATTAGCAATGATTGTGATTGTTAAATCCCATCATTACATCAAACCTAGTAGTCGCGTTACAAACCGACGCAAGCACCAAGGGCTGGGGAACTACTGACACCATTCCAGTTGGGGCAGCAAATGGGATTGCATGATTCTACTTTCTTCAATCACTAGGTATAAACTGTTAGATATGCTTGGAGCATGTCACGGGCTGCGCATTAATGCACTAATCTGCAGCATACGTATGTTCGTCTTCCAAAATAATACCACTCAGTTGGCATATTAAACCTTATGGGTGGTGTCAAGTTAATATCTTGGGATGAATTGGAAACATTAATTTGGCTCTGGTGGATTGAAAGAATTGGGTTCAGCTATGTACCTTCTGGATCAGCTCAATATAGTGGCGGACACCAGGTCACAAGTATTAATAACGACATCAAGTAGATTGAACCTCCAAATATCTGCTAAAATTATAGCCTAATATGGAATACCAGATTTCGACCTCTTTGCGTCCAGGTTCAGCCATTGGATACCAACATATGTCTTGAGAACTAGATCCTGGGGCAGTGGCGATGGACGCGTTTTCACTACATTGGGGAGAAATGCGGGGTTTCTATGCTTTCTCCATTCTGCTTCATCAGACAGGTGCTGCAGGATACGCAACCAGGCTCTGCAACATAAAGGACGATGGATGTCAAACAGCATCGTGCAGAGACAGTCCAGTAGGAAGCAGTACCTCGCCTACATAAGGATATGGGAGGTTTCTGTAGTCGGACCTAGACCATCTACATATCTGCTATACTCTCCAAGCTGCTGGTATACTCATGGGTCATCATTAGGATGTGTCCCTCAGTTACAGTGCCAGGAGTGCATTGTCGTCCTATCGCTAGATTGGACTGTGATGAGGTAGTGTTGACCTTCCTCAGGAGCTGGTCGCCCATGATGCAGATGGTCTTGCTCACCTTCAAAGTGGTTATGGTAATGGCACTGAACACAGCTCAACAGGTCCTGACTTTACAGGAATTAAACCTGGATAGAATGACCGGACCATAATAAGGTAACTTCTTTATAGAAGAATTACTTACACTACACAGACCTGGGACTACACGTCTGCAAATGGGCATCAGATGTATGGAGACGGGTCTGTTTCAGCCATGGAAACCCACGTCACAGGGTGATTGTGCAGACTATCTCCAGATGACACGAGGTGGTATTCGGTGCAGCAGGTAAGACACTAATATTTTAAATGTCATTCTATCAGGGCTGCATCCACATCAGTGGCAAGGACTATGGCGGTGTTCATGGATTTTGGCCTCGCAATAGCGAGCTGGGCCAGTGAATCTACACTTCAGCGGGTTTATAACTGATTTATAACCGCTCCCGCAACGTTGGCGGATTCAGTTTTAAGTGCTGTTCTCTAAACGTTTGTCCCCGAGTTCAGGGGGTTATTGTTGTATTAACAAATGTTATTATTTTTCAGCTTATTCAAGTCTGAAATACGTTAACATACTTCCTCCATCAGAATTACGGCAGTGTGTGAGCATGGGCGTGGTCCAGGGCATGTAATCACAGAGCTTTGAAATCTTCACGAAGTCACTCACGTGACTCCGAAGTAAAATAGTAAGATTAAACAAGAACTTACCAGTTTGAAGTTTGATCTTTATTTTATGAGGAGTTGCGATGAGGGATTTCGTGCCCTCCGCTCCCAACCCTCTATTAAATATTCAACTGGTATGGTCAAGTTTTAATCTTACTATCTTCGGTTTGTGATCTGTGATTCCACACCGCTGCTTTGAAGAATGTCGCGCATGCGTGCCTGGCGGGGTCTTCACGAAATCCCTCATCGCAACTCCTCATAAAATAAAGATCAAACTTCAAACTGGTAAGTTCTTGTTTAATCTTACTATCAAACCTCAATATGGTTGTGAAGATGGCTTGTGGTCACTAGAGGGCAGTCAGCTCAGCCCCAGGACAAGCGCAGAAATCTTCCAGCTCATTTTGTTTTCATTCTTCATACAGGGTGGTGGGTACATGGAACAAGCTACTCCAGAAGTTTGTTGAGGCAGGTACTATAACAATATATATAAGACATGTGGACAGAAACATGGATAGAAAAGGGATAAAGCACAGATTACTGGAGTAACACAGCATGTCAGGCAGTATCCAGGAGAACGTGGATAGGCAATGTTTCGGGTCAGGACCCTTATTCAGACGGATTGTGAGGGGGTTGAGAAAGCTGGAAGAGAGGAGGGCCAGGACTAAGCCCAGCAGGCAATAGACAGACACAGGGTGATGGAGTGTTATTTGATATGCCGATGATTGGACAAAGGCCCGACATGAAAAGACAGAGTGTGAGACTTCTGGTGTGAGCCGGAAGGATTGAAGAGTTGAAAATTGTGAAGCTAGAGGAAGGAATGTCGGTGGAAGGGTGACAGGGGTGGAGAAATAGGGGTGAGTACAGATGGGGCACGGGGGAAGGAGGAAAGAAAGGGGGGTTTATATGGGGGAGGAAGGAAGATGGGGAGGATTATGTATTTACATAAAATTGGAAAGTCAGGCAAGTGGGACTAGTGCAGATGGAGCATTTTGGGCCGTCATGGGCTAGTTGGGCCAAAGGGCCCATTTCCATGCTGAATTACTCAATGACCCAGCATAGATACAAAGTGCTGGAGTAACTCAGAGGGTCAGGCAACATCTCTGGGTGACGTTTGGGGTGGAGACCCTACTTCAGCCAAGACTCAGCCATGACTCAGAATTCTGGGCACATCATCAGTTCAGTGATCGCTCCCCATCCCAGGATATAGATGGAGATTTTCATTAATAATTGTGGACCATTCACTTCCAGTCACAATCCATTCGATAATGAAGCTGTCCGTGCCTGCATGCAGCAAGATCAGGACAATATTCAGACATGGGCTGGTAAGCACGGTTAGATTCATGCCACTAAAGTGCCAGTCAGGGACCATCTCCAACAGGATCAGGTCTGACCATCTATCCGTGGCATATCTATTGTCGAGACCCCATCGTCAATGTCCAGAAACGCATGTGGACCAACCACATCTGTGCCTTGGCTACAATTTCAGGTCAAAGACTAGGAATCCTGTCGCAAGTGACTCGTGAACTGACACACCAAAGCCTTCCTATTATCTGCAGGGCACAAGTCAGGAGTGTATCGGCTCACTTCCCACCTGTCTGCATGAATGCAAATTCAAGAGAGAGTTAGATATAGCTCTTAGGGCTAACGGAACCTAGGGGATATGGGGAAAATGCAGGAACTGGGTACTGATTTTGGATAATCAGCCATGATCATATTGAATGGCGGTGCTGGCCTGAAAGGGCAGAGTGGCCCACTCCTGCACCTACTTTCTATGTTTCAATGTTTTAACTTCAACAACTCTCAAGAAGCCCAGCACCAACCGTTTGATTGTCGCCCCATCACCCACCGTAAACATCCGCCCCCTCCACCACAGGTACCCGGTGGCTGCCATCTACAAAATACTCTGTAGTTACATGCCCAGTCTACTCCAACTGCTGCCCGCAAGCCCAGCACGATGGACAAATGCTGCAGCTACATGGAAGCACCACCACCTGCAGGTTCCCCTCCAAGTCACGCGCCATCCTGACTTGGAAATATATCGCCATTTCTTCATCATCGTTGGATCTAAATCCCGAAATCCTCCGCAACAGCACTGTAGGAGTATCTGCATCAGAAGAACCGCGATAGTTCAGGAAAGCAGCTCACGTTCTCAGGGCCAGTTGGGGATGGGCACTGGTGCTGGACTTGCTCTGGTAATTAATTTGTTTTTAAATGTGCAGGTGAGTTATTTGTATTAATTTCTGTGAAGAAGATCTAGTTTACAGATACAGCATATAAACAGGCCCTTCAGCCCACCGAGTCCTCTCCGACCAGCAATCCCCACACACTAACACGATCCTACACACACTAGGGACAATTTACAATAATACCACCAATTAACCCACAAACCTGTGCGTCTTTGGAGTGACTATGATGTTAGACCACCTTTGCATCCTATTATGCACTTTACATGCAATTTACAGAAGCCAATTAATCTACAAACCCGCACGTGTTTGGGCTGTGCCTATGACACATTCCCATCTAAGGTCAACCCAAAACGTCACCCATTGCTTCTCTCCAGAGATGCTGCCTGACCCGGTGAGTTACCCCAGCATTTTGTGTCTCCCATCTATCACGTCTCTCTCTCGCTTCTGACCTCAAAATGACAGCACTTATATCATCCAAGGGACCACTGCCACCCAGGAGGCCCCGATACCACCAGTCAAATGCCCACCGTGGTCATCTGAAGTCTTGAATGAGAAGACATGAATGATGCGTCTATAATTTATAGTGCCTGCTAAACTAAGCTCCATTCTGAAACAATTATGACAATCAAACTGCTGCAATGAAGGTGTGCATTTCCTGTCCTGGATGGTAAATAATAGACACATTTTAACACAGTTAAGTAGGGTTGAAATTTCCTTGGTGGATTACAAAGGTTAACTATACTGGGGAGCAGGGTTTTGATCTTTTGATCACCATTCCTCAAGCAATCAACCTGTAGCCGTATTTGTAATACATTGGTGGGCCATTGGATGAGGGACCACTCACTCACTTCATTCTGAAGAAGGTTCTTGAACCAAAACGTCACCCATTCCTTCTCTCCAGAGATGCTGCCTGACCTGCTGATTTACTCCAGCAGTTTGTGTCTACTTTTGGTGTAAACCGGCATCTGCCGTTCCTTCTGACACACTCACTTAATTTCTCCGCTTCATTCTGTTTTACCCAGGCTGGTAAATTTAACATCATCCCGACCATGACAACTATCGGCTCTGGTATCGGTGTGTTTGGGGTGGTGAGTAGAAAAATCGGATTATCTCCACACACACAGGCCAGACTCCAGAAGAGGGAACTGCCTGCATGGAGTTGCATGCTGCCTCTGCGATCTTGTGCCAGGGTTGGGGAGGGCAAGCAGTTAGAGCGCTCGGGGCCTACGAAACTGTGAGGAGATGGAGTAGGTGGGCAGCCAACATTGGGGCCGAACAGCCTCCACCCATTCCCTCTGCTCGTGAGGACCTGCGGTGAGTCAAGTTCAGGAAAGTGAGTTAGGCCGGGCCTTTCACTGGGCCCAGAGAGCTGCCCTGTAGTCAGAGCTGGGACAGAGGAACCAGTCAGGGCCATGGCTGGTGATCATCAAGGAGGGAGTCAGCTGATCAGATGGGGGAGGGTCTGGTTGGCCATAGAGCAGATACTTGGTGGGTCAGGGCCAGTAACCGGGTTGGGTGAGGATCAGAAGGTTATTGTGGGCAGGGTCAGTGGCGTTGGAGAGGTGGGGGACATGACTCGACAGGACATTCATCTTGCTGGCTGCGGTAGATCAGCTTTTGCCGCTGAAACGTGGCTGTTTTTGAACGATCCCTTTCTTTCGTTAAAGGCGACTATTGTGTGTGACTTAGTCCTCCTTCACCTCCTCCCAAAACGCAACTACTACAAGCAAAAGAAGTTCAAGAACGTGGAATCGTCACTCCGACCAGGGAGTGGACATTAGACCCTGCAACTCCCACCCAGTGCCACCACCAGGACAATAGGCCTCTATGGCCAAGTTAGGACTCTTGATTTTTAACAACGTTTGACTTGAATTAAACAAAATGGCGCCGGAAAGGTGGCAACTCTTGTGAACTATCTCAGTGAAATCTACTCTCCCTACACTTGTTAAGTATGATTGTGCCTTCGCATTGTAAGATTTTTACTGAACTGTATGCAAAAATGTGACAATAAATTACCTTTGAACCGTTGAGTTGTCCAGCAGCAGTTCCCCAAGGTAACGCTGCCTCAAGAAGCAGCCAACTTAAGCAATGACCACTCGCACCCGTCATTCCCTCTTCTCCGCACTCCCACCAGGCAGAAGACACAAAAGCTTGAAAGCACGTGGCAGCAGATTGAAGAAACGTTTCTTCCTTGCTGTTATCCGTTGACTGAGCAGACCTTTCATGTGCTTGGGATGGGGATGAATTCCAGATCTTCCAATCTACCTCGTTGTGGCCACTGTAATTGTTTCTTATCGGTACTTATAACACTGGCTGTAAACACTGTCTCTTTTATAATGCATGATGTACTCATGTATGGTCTGATTTGCCAGGATAACACGCACAACAAACTGGTTCATTGTATCTTGGTACATTTGACAATAAAAATAAACTAACCAAACCAAATTATCCAACCCACGCTCACTCGCTTTACTTTTACGAACCTGAATAGTCTGGACTGAGGAGCTTTAATAAAACTTACACTTGATCCTGGCTCTTTGATTAGCTTTGATTAACTAGTGGGATGACAATATTGCCTTCCCAGGCAATGCAATGATGTTATTAGATTTTCTTCCAACGGGGACCAAAGACTAACAAGAAAACCTTGAAGATGCCCTTCCTCGCCCTCCTGACGAAGTGCCCAGGCAGAACGAGTCCTGCATCCGAACCATGTCTTCTGCGTATCAGCCAATGCCAATCCAATTCAACTTGAGCAAACTGACGACAAAACATGGCGGTGCCTACATGTGTAAATATGCAAAAAGAACTTCACTGTGCAGTTGCACATGTGACAAATAAAGCCAGCATGACAAGTCAATCTTCCTGTAATAGTTTATTTTGCGTACATCCCTCCCAGACCACCAGACTTGGCCTCAAACTTCATGTTCATAAGTGATAGGAGCAGAATTAGGCCATTCTGCCCATCGAATTCAATCATGGCTGATCTATCTTTCCCTCCTATCCCCATTCTCCAGCCTTCTCCCCATAACCCCTGACACCCGTACCAATCAAGAATCTATTTATCTCTGCCTTAAAATTATCCATTAACTTGGCCTCTACAGCCTTCTGTGGCAACCTTCTAAAGAGCACCTCTCCCTCTTTAGAATGCAGCGTTCACACCTGTGACACATTGTCTGACCCAATTGCATCCACCCTCCTGTTTTGGATTTCAATGTCCACTTGTTGTAAGTCCTCAGATTGGGCGTTTGAATGAACTGGTGGAACCATGATTGTTACTTATTTGTGAGGAAGAAGATTGGACTTTATTGCCGTCCATCACGGTGAGGAACGTGGGGAATCCACTGTGGTGGATGTTTATGTTAACTTTTATGTAGTTGTGTGTCTTGTTGGCTGTATGGCTGTTTGGTAATTCGAGTTTCACTGTACCTTAATTGGTACATGTGACAATAAACTGACGTTTGAACCTTTGAACTTGTAACATTTGTAAATAACCAGAGACCACAGGAGATTCATGGTTTCCACGAGCGCTGGCATCCCCTCTGCCCTCACCAACCCCATCCATGGGCAGTGTCAAACATGGCCCAACCTCACCTTTCCAGTTCTGATGTCGGGTCAATGACCTGAAACATTGTGTAGGAAGGAACTGCAGATGCTGGTTGAAATCGAAGATAGACACAAAATGGAGACCCCTCTTCACACTACTCCAATCTGCAGAAAGGTCTCGACCCAAAATGTCACCCATTCCTTCTTTCCAGCGATGCTACCTGTCACGCTGAGTTGCTCCACCATTTTGTGTCTATCCTCAACCTGAAACATTGACTTGGTTCCATTTTCACAGGATGCTGCCGTGTATTTCGATAAGGCTCAGTTTCTCTGTTGGGTAATGGAGGTTTCTGCCTAACCAGGAATTTTTATCCACCAAGCCGACTGACACTTTAAGACAATGAAGGATCAGGAGGGGCGATGGCGAAATAAAGTTGATGCCCGCGAGGGATAGGTGTAAATCGATGGCATTGTTCTGATGATGTGGACAATGGATAGGAAAGAGCAAGGATCGACCCTTGGCAACATTAAGGAAAGGGAAAGCGATGGAGGATAGCTGTTAACAATATGAGCCACAGAAATGCAGGAAGGGAAGTGGATGTTTGGGAGATTAGTGGGAATAGGCTACGCTCAGAGGAGACATTAGGAAAATTGGAGTAGAAGTAGAGATGGATTAATTTGAGGCCAGGATTGGGGAATAGTAGAAATAGCCGGTGGAGAATAGTACATTGAAACACTTCAGTTGGAGGGGGGAGGGAGGGAGGCAGCAGAGACAACTGATCAACTGGCTTCACCTTACAACTAAGTCCACAAATAACAGACAGCAAGGAAAGGATAGCGTTTTCATACTCTCATTAGGCAAAGGAGATGGTGGCTGATGGACAGATTTCCACAGAATGCACGGATCTACCTGCTGACCATTCCTCGTATTCACTGATGGTTGCAGTCCCTCTCCACTCCACAGGGTGGAGACAGGAGACCAGCCTCTGCCTGGAAGTGTTTAAGGAGGAACTGCAGATGCTGGAAAATCGAAGGTACACAACAAATGCTGGAAAAACTCAGCGGGTGCAGCAGCATCTATGGAGCGAAGGAGATAGGAAACGTTGCCTATCTCCTTCTGTCTGTAAGTGCATTGGTGAAGTTGAGTCAACGATTGCATCCTCTCTGCCCCTGACACTCCTCCAGAGATGCACAAACTCCCCCAGCACCAACTTTGCTGCTTTCTGCAGTGTGCTCACAATAGGTTCTCCACTCAGACCAGTGGGTGATGAAGCCAAGGTGGGGCTGTGGCACGCGTGAGAAAGGGCAGTGGCCAAGGACAGGTGGGTGAGGAACTTGAGGGCCAGGTACAGGAGGAGGAGGTCTGGGTCTAAAAATATTGGTTGCCAGGAGACAAAGGGGGCCCACTTCATCAGGGGCCCACTTGATAAAGGGGGCCCACTTCATCAGGGGCCCACTTGCCATCGGGCAAGCTGACACCCTGGCCAGTCCGCCACTGACTACAGGTGGGTGTTAAAATGAGCGGCTGCTGGCAGTGTGAGTGTGGGCTCGAGAGTCGAGGTTAACTTGCCGTCTGGGCTACCGCTAGCCACACTCATTCCACGGGCACCACACCCCAACTCAGGCAGTCTGCAATGTGAGGGTTTCACTCCTGAGTGTTGGGGCCAAAGTGCTTAGTGCCCCGTGCCCAGGAAGGAGTTGATTAGTTTTGTTCCTGCCCACTGCACCCGACACATCCCAGGGTCCCAACTTTCACTGGACTTCCAAGCTGCTGGGCCCAAACCTGCATCCACGCACAGGACCATATTAGTGCCAGCACTTCGTAGTACAAAGTCTATAGTAATTTGGTGCTGAGTAGGGTTATGCAGGTTGGTTCAAGAGCCTGATGGCTAATGGTTCTAAGGCGTCTATGGCTTCCTCTCAATGGTAGCAGCAAAATATGAGTGTGGCCAAGGTGATGTGGGTCTTTGGTGATATTAGCTGCCTTCTTGAGGCAGGGCTTCCTGTTGAACCCTTCAATGGTGAGGAGGTCAATACCCATAATGGACCAGGCAACGCCCACCATTATCTGCAGCTTCCTTTGTACTCGAGCTTTTGAGTTACCGAACCAGGCCATGAGTCAGTATGTTCGCCATCGTACACCTGTAAAACCGCTATATAGAGTATTCGGTGACATGATGATTCTCCACAAACTTCCAAGGAAATGGAGCCGTTGGTGAGCTTTCTTTGTAATTGTATGTGCACGCCCAGGAACTTGAAGCTGTTGACGCCAGTGTTTCCACTTTGCAGGAAATTACCTGAAATTCGGGAAATTCTGGTTGTCTTCGGGTAATTTTAGTGAAATTGAATCATTTCGGGAAATTTCCGCATCTGGCCCACGAAGGGGTATAAAGGTAATGCACACAGCACTGCTGGTTTGGTGCTCAAAGGTTTAAACAGAGCGCTGTCATTAACGCGTGGGAATTTAAACAAAGAGCTGTCGGCTGCAGCGCTATGTGCTTTAAACCTAGCGCTATGGCCACAGCGCTATGGGTCACAGATTGTTCGGGAAAATTCTCGTATCACAATGAGTCTTTGGAATTCTCTTTGTCAGTGGAAGTTGAACCTATGATTATTTTTCAGGCAGTGTTTGAATTCTGGATAAACCTAGTGTTGAAAAGTTACCAGTGGGCGGTGGGATTGCAGTTACATTGGGGTTGGCTTTGATCTTACAGAATGGTGTGCAGTTTCAAGGGGCCGAGAGGGAGAGAGAGAGAGAAAGAGGGAGGGGCGGAGAGACTGGAGAGAGGGAGGAGTGGAGAGAGAGAGAGGGGCGGAGAGAGGAAGAGGAGGGAGAGGGGGAGAGAGGGAGAGAGAGAGGGGCGAAGAGGGAGGGGTGGAGAGAGGGAGGGAGGGAGAGCGGGAGGGAGAGAGAGACTGAGTCACAAGAGAGCAGGTTGAAAAAACGAAGGCAACGAAAGCTGCCTTGCATAACACTGTACAAGTGAGTAACAGAAACAGGCAGATATGGTGTAGTTACATAGATCTGTTTTGCCTTGTTCGTTGTGTTGTTAACATGTGCCCGCGAAAAAAAACCCAACGACAAATAGCCCGCAGGAAGCAATTTTAGGAAATACAATCAAATTCCAAGAATTTGGGGATCCTATTTAAGGAAACATTTTTTTGAGGTGCAGAAGCACTGTGACTCTCTCTGAAACACGTCTATCTGATGAAGACAGATGCATTATCACTCAGTTTTCCCTTCCTGAAGTCGACAATCAGTGCCTCGGTCTTGCTAAAGTTGCGAACATGACTGTTGTCCTGGCACCAGTCCAGAGGGTTATTGATCTGGCTCCTGAACTTTGGCTCATTGTTACCTGTTATTCATCCAATGATGGTGGCTTCAGTGGCTGCTATAAATCAACCCTCATGATGGCAGTGGGGAAATTAGCAGTGGGTTAATGAGCATGGAACGGTTTGAGATGTGCTGTGGCCATGAAGGGCAGTATATAGATGCAAGTTGTTATTTCTCCTCCAGGGCATCCTTGATAGATGAGTAACAATTACTGGTTTGTCCACAGTCCCAGAACCAGAAATAAAATGTGGATTTTTCTGCAACTTCTATCGGATACAGCAGGCAAGCAGAAATCTGTTTGCCCGACACTCAGTAAACTGCCTTTGAGAAGCCTTACAACAGGAGATAATTCAGGTCTGTAATGGGCTCTGTGTAGTAACCAGCTTCCAGCTGTTCCCCCTGTGGCCGCTGCCTGCCACCGATCGGGCCTGTGGTGCTGCTGACGACCTGTTACAGGGGCATCTTTTATTGCATTTACATCCGCTCATCTTAGCCAGGTATCCAGAGAGGAAATGAATATGGTGGAGGCAGAATATTGCCTTAACATTAAGTAGGTTTTGTTGGAAAAAAAGTCACCCAGGATTTAATACAGGTTTAGGATTTAATACAGGTTTAATATGTTTGGGACGGTGACCAGACAATTAGTATTAGACTATAAAAAGGGAGTGTTGCTGCCTGAATCAGAAGACTGTGGGTGCAAAGTTCTCTGCCCTTGGCATGGGCAATGCAGTCTCACCAGACAACCCGACCGTAAAGGGCCTGTCTCACCAGCAGGCAACTCTGTGCAATGAACACGATCAAACTAGAAGCGGGAGCCGCGCGGAGGTCGGGTGATCCCCTCTACAGGGCCGTTCCCAACAGCATGTGCCTGCATGCGGCAAGCGCGACCAAACCGGCAGCAGGAGCCGCGCGGAGGTCGGGTGAGTGGCGCAACGCGACGCAAAGTGAGGCGAACTTGGAGCGAAGTCTAAGGTAAGTTCGCCAGGACAGAGAGGGGCTCACAGAGAGGGGTACAGAGGCACACACACACAGACGGCCACGGAGCCACACACATAGAGGGTCACGGAGGCACCTACAGATAGGTTCACGGAGGCACGATGTCGGGGCGGTGTGTAATGCGTCGAGGCGACTGCGAGCCGACAAGCCGTTGCCGCGCGGAATATTTGAACATAGTCAGTTTTTCGGAGCCTCGCGCGATGTCGGGACGAACACCCCACAATTCCGCACGGCTCCGGCGATCGAGGTGGGACCGGCTCCGCGACGCCGGGCGGCTCAAGCGACCACGTTAGGTCGCGCTATTCGCATAGAGTTGCATGATGGTGGGACAGGCCCTTTAGCTTGATGCTGAGACGCTGAAGGTGGCTCAGCCTGAACTGTGTGAATCAACGTCAGTTCACAGCCTTCCCCATGGTGATCCCAGTCTAGGGACAGGCTGACTCTGGTGTGGTTGGTGGCGCCAGGTGTCTGAAAAAATAAAATCTCCCACATGGGCATTTTGGTTACGTGCGGATGTGCAATTTGATATATCCCCTTGGTGTCGTTATGGAGCCGGATATGAATTGTCAAGAGCTTTGTTTATTTATCATATGCCAGACATGAATGGAAATGATGCAATTCTTACATGCAGCAGCTTAATAGGCACATTAGGTGCCACAAAAATTAAAATATAATAATTTGTCAGCTATCCTCAGTAAACCATAAGTAATAGAAGAATTAGGCCATTCGGCCCATCGTCTAATCCACTATTCAATCATGGCGGATCTACCTCTCCCTCCTAACCCCATTCTCCTGCCTTCTCCCCATAACCCCTGACACCCGTACTAATCAAGGAACCAGAACCTGATATTGCAAAAAAACACAGAGCAACCACAGTAGTGCAAAGTCTGGGGAAGTTTGGTGCTGAGGTTGGGTTTGTGGTTAGGATTGTGCAGGGTAGTTCAATATTCTGATGGAAGGAAGCTGTTCTTGTACTGGAAGTAACAGTTCTCAGGGCCCTGCACTTTCTCCTTGCTGGTAGCAGCGAGAAGCGGTGGCGTGGGTCTTTGATGATATTAGCTGCCTTGTTGATATAACACTTCCTGAAGATCCCTTCAATGGTGTTGAGGTCAGTAATGTCCACCCCTTTCTGCAGCCTCCTTTGTTCTTCCGCATTAGACTTCCCTAGCCCGGTCATGATGCAACCAGTCGGTATGCTTTCCTCAGTACACTTATCGAGGTTTGATAAAAGTTTTCAACAACATACCAAATCTCCTCAAACCTCTGAGGAACTAAAGACATTGGTGTTCAGTTTAGTTTAGAGATACAGCGTGGAAACAGGCCCTTCAGCCCAGCGATCCCGTACCGACCAGCGATCCCCGCACATTTACACTGACCTACACACACTCGGGACAATTTACATTTCCACAAAGCTAATTAACCTACAAACCTGTACATTATTGGAATGTGGGAGGAAACCGAAGTTCCCCATGTGGTCACGGGGAGAATGTACAAACTCCGTACAGACAGACAGCACCCGTAGTCAGGATCGAACCTGGGTCTCTGGCGCTGCATGCACTGTAAGGCAGCAACTGCGCCACTAACATCACAGAACCATCATTTGAATCCAAATAATTTCCAGTGCTGAGAACGTCCCGTCTCTGAGATGTTGTACTTCTGTAGTGCCAGATGTGTGTCCAGCTGTTTCATGTGTCACATCCAACTGATACTCGTCTTGTACATCCTGCTGTGCTGCATCTAATTTATTGCTTGTGACATCCTGGTTTTACCGCTGTTGCCTGCTCCTGGACACAAGCCTGCTCTTCCATACTCTTAGTTTAGTTTAGTTTACAGCTACAACATGGAAACAGGCCCTTCAGCCCATCGAGTCCACACCGGTCATCGATTACCCATTCACGAAAGTTCTATGTCTGCCCATATTCTCATCGTCTCCCTACACACTCGGGGCAATTTTAAAGAGGACTATTAACCTACAAACCTGCATGTCTTTGAGATGTGGAAGGAAACCAGAACAGCTGGAGGAAATCCACAAGGTCGCAGGGAGAATGTGCAAACTCCACGCAGACAGCACCTGATCACCTGAATTAAAATTTTTAGTCTTACTGGCTCTGTCAGGAGGCAGTGTTGAAATGAAGAACAAGCATCTTCTGGTTGAATGTGGACTGCTTTCTAATGGTAAGAATCTTATGAGCTGATTAGTAGAGATAGAAATGCATTTGTGCAAAGACATTTCTGGCAGCGCTGTGACGACCACCTGGTTGGGGAAGATTAGATTCAACCTGGGAGCCTAACTGAGAATAGTTCAGTTGAGAGATACTGCGTGGAAACAGGCCCTTCAGCCCACCGAGTCCGCGCTGACTAGCGATCCCCGCACATTAACGCTACCCTTCACACGTTAGGGACAATTTTACATTTACACAAAACCAATTAACCTACAAAACTGTACGTCTTTGGAGCGTGGGAGGAAGCCAATGATCTTGGAGAAAACCAACGCAGGTCACAGGGGGAACGTACAAACTGCGTACAGACAGCACCTGTAGTCAGGGTCGAACCCGGGTTTCCGGCGCTGTAAGGCAGTAGCTCTACCGCTGCACCACCATAGTTGTTGCAAATTTTTCTAAGGGATAGGATTTATGTTCACTTGTAAGGCCGGGGCTACTCAGGGGGAGTCGGCATGGTTTTGTGCAGAAGAAACTATCTCCCAAACATGATTGTGTTTATTCAGAGGCAACTAAGAAATTAATGATGGCAGGGCAGTGGATGTGGGAGAGGTGGTTTCCATGGACTTCGGTGAGGATCGTGACATGGACCCACATTAGAGGCTGGGTCAGCAGGTGGAGGCACAATAGGATCCAAGGCAAACTCAATCCAAAACTAACTGGGAGATAGGAGGTAGAGAATAGTGTTTGATGTATGTTTTACTGACTGGATGTCTGCAACAACTGTTGTACTGGAGGGAGTATTTGTATATACTATGACTTGGATGAGAAGGTAGGTGGGCTGATTAGTAAGTTTGCAAATCACATGAATATTGGTGGAATCCTAGATAGTGACGAAGGTTGTCTCAAGTCCCTGTGAGACAAAGGCTAGATAGTTGGGCAGGGTGTTGGCAGGGAAGAAATTTAATTTAGAACATCGAACAGTGCAGCATAGGAAATGGCCCTTTGGACCACAATGTCCATGATGGAGACAGATACTCTTATAACATATAAAAATAATTTGAACAGGTATTTGGAATGGAAAGGCAGAGAGGAATACGGGCCTAATGCAGGCCAATGACACACACCTAGAAAGGCATTAAAGATGGCATGGATCTTCTTCTTGGGTATGGCTTGTACACATCTACCCTAAAGTTGTAGGACAACTTGTTCTATTCGATCTTATTTGATTGTGCACGCTAGGTTGATTGCATTCGTCGAAACAGGGCGGACCACGTGAAGGTTGCAATCTCCCACCCTGGCATGGATGAGGTGGGCCAAAGGGCCATTGCTGCGCTCGATTAATCTGTAAGAGTGAAGAGCAGCCACAGAGAGATGGAGAAATACAGGACAAAAGGTGTCTGCCATGAAGAAGGTGAAAAGAAACGGTGAACCACAGCCACAATCACTTGCAGTGGGTGAATTATAATTATCATTAGATTAAAAGGATGTCTGGTGGTGATCATGGGAAATGGACGAGGTCCCTCGGTCATTCTAACCCACTGGGTCGGATCATGGCAGCAGCCTCACATCACGCACCCACCTCCACTCCACTCTCTCTCCATGTACTGACCCACATGTAGAAACAAGGAACTGCAGATGCCCGCTTACATAACATAGACACAAAGTGTTGGGTCTGACCAACTCAGTGGGTCAGGCAACATCTCAGTGGGTCAGGCAAAATCTCTGGAGAATATGGATGGGTGATATTTTGAATCGGAACTCTTCTACAGATTGAAGTAGGGTCCCGACCTGAAACATCACCGATCCATGTTCTCCAAGGATGCTGCCTGACCCACTGACTTCCTCCAGCACTTTGTAGGTATGTTACAATACTTACCTTGAGCAGTGCTGCAGTTCTGCCGCTCCCCGTGTGCGCGACTTTGGTGCCTTTCAGAGGGGGGCGGTTTTAAAATGCCGTTTTTCTCTAGACAATTCAAGTCGATCCATCTCAGGGGATTTCGTCGCTAAAGAGAAATCGTTCCGACATTTGATTTATGAAGGCATTTTTTAACTACACTAGATCATTTATTAGCTAGAGTAATTTAAAATCATCTTCTAAAGCCGTGAGCGCCGACAACGGGAAGGTTTTTACGTAGGGGAGAAAAGAAGGTACACAGTTTATTTTTACATAAAAACGTGGTTCTTAGGAAGCATTTAATCAAATTTTCATGTTGCGAAAAGGGGACAAAAAATATATACGAACCGGCAGTGTTTTTCCTGCCATCTGTGGGTTAAATTCACCGCAAACCGCAACGTTCCAATCCACCGCGTTCCACTAAAACCCACTCGCAAGTTGATTTAAATGGCCATTAATTTACAGGAATTAAACACTAAATTCCTTCCATTTGGCCTATAAATTCATGAAAATTAGATTTAAAAATCATGTTATATTGTGAATTATTGTGTGAATGTTATTTGGACACTTAGGCAATTTAAAAATGTTTATCTTTTCTTAAGAAATGGATTGATGTTTAGATCTAGTAATTGAATTTTGTAATTAGCTACAATTAGGTAACTAACTAATTATATGCTTTAATATCAGGTCATTCAAGTAAGATTGTTTCATATTTGTTTCAGAATGCTTCAATCGATAATAACTGAAAATATCATTGAGTTCTCTTAATTTTTAAGAAAGTTATGGGCTTTTGACTGTCCTAGATCACAGCTTTTGAGTTAAGTCAGTGGAAAGGCAATGGGGAACAAGATGCTAATTTCCGAGTATGAAAATGACCACAACTTTTTTAATACTGAAGATATGAAAGTGAAGTACGTGTCAAAGTGAAGTACGTGTCAAATTAAACTTCTTTTTATGCTTTATCTGATGGGATAAATTGCAGACTTGATTTTTAAAATCTCAAAATTTTGTAACATTGCTACAGTTTGTGTCTTTTTTTTCACTCAACCTGAATCCGACCTCATCAGTATATCACTACGGACCACCTCTTGCTCTACATGGACTCATTTTCTAATTGTGTTTTGCACTAATATCTTTTTTTGGGGGTGCAATCTTTCTTTAAGCTGCCTTGTAAAACTTTAATTACACAAAGATTTGATAGGACAAGCAGGCAAAAGCAAGCAAGGCTTGTAATGTTGAAGACACCATTGTACTCGGAACCAGAAGGATTATGAAGAACAAATACAGATATAGGTTCAAACTCTTGAACAAAGTCTGGAATATAACAGGTTTTATTGAACTTTAAATTTACAGTAATCTTGCCTTTCATGCAATTATTCAACCAATTGAGTCCGTAATTGCTCATTATGAGTAACTTACTGAAGGTTTTTTACCTCATTGCTAGAATATAAAAGCATGCAAAAAATATGCTCTTTATATTAATACATATTTACATTTGCATCTCTCCCCAGATTAAGTACAGTTCCATCATGCATAAGCTATAGTTTGAAACAGTGTAGATTCATGTAACATCCATTAGACACAGCAAACACGGAGATTCACGTTCCAGCCAGGTGCAGTGGAAGGATGGTGACACCTCGATATTTTGACTACATCGAAATAAAAAGCCACGGGAGACCTTTCAGCAATTTAACCCCGCTGATCAAAGGCTGAGCGTAAGAATTCAAACATCCCTCTTGCCTCATCAGCCACACAAACCGACGTAGTCACAGGGTGATTAACTGCCAGCAACAGCATTCCATGCTGCATTGCAATAGGACATAGGCATATCATTTAACCTTGGTTGCCATGCTGGGTACAATACAACTGTGGCTCATGCATGGAATGCCAGGCATGTTACTGTGGGACAGAACTCTCGCATGGACAACTGTTGCTAATCCATGCAGTGCCTTCTGCCCTACTGGCTTCGTGCAATGACAAGTCCCACCGGGTACTTGCGGGGTTTCTGGGCTTGGTCTGCCCAACCATTAACCCCCTATCCCAGGGCTGGAGGAGGTACAACGGTGCTGCCCACCGACAAAGTGTTTCTGGGCAACCTAGACCGCAGCTAGAGTTCTCGCCGCCAGCTGCATGCATCAGTTGTTGGTCACAGTTTTGCACGTCCCAGCCAAGTGGACAGGAGTGGTGTGGGGAGAGGGGCCTGAAGGCTGTGGGCCAAGTCCAGGCCTGGGCCCGGGGCGTGGATTAAGGAAGTGGCTGGGTCATCAGGTAGGTCGGTGGCTGGGTGGGGGCCCCAAGGCAGCACCGGGTCATGGGAGGGGTCTGGTTCATGTTCATGTGATAGGAGCAGAATGAGGACATTCGGCCCATCAAGTCAACTCCGCCATTCAATCGTGGCTGATCTAACTCTCCCTCTCAACCCCATTCTCCTGCCTTCTCCCCTGACACCCTGGTTGGAGGGAGAGAAGTTGAACTGAAGGTTAGTGTAAAAAGTAAAAGAGCAGGACAGAGTGGATCTCAGTGCACTGTTATGGCTTCTGGGGGGGGGGGGGGGGGGGGGCATCATCATGAGAGGGCCGGTCTCTCGGTGCTCCTGGCACAACTTGGTCAGAGCGTCGTTCCGCAACAGCTCTCCAAGCAGCGGGCGGCTGTGAAAGGGGGGTGTGACGCATGGTTGAACATCCAGAGTGACTTGCACGACCTGGAATTGTTCTACCCTGTGTCTCCTCCTGACCTTGCCAATCACGTCGCGTTAATGAACAATGTGACCCGAGTGCACTTCACCACTAGCGCAGGGGCTGCGGCTGCAATGCATTGCTCCAGGCACCAGCCCAGCCTTTCCTACTCCCCCATCTTTCCATGCAGTCCTGATGGTGACATGTCCAGAACTGCAGTTGCTAACTCTATGCTGTGGTGTTAACTGTTCGTTTGTGACTGCCTCTCCCTTTGAAGGTGAGGGATGGCGGGGAATATTTGCTCCCGATATCTTGATTGAATCCTCAGCTGAATGAAAGTTCGAAACCAAATTAGTTTTACAGGATAAATTAAACGCAATGATTTCTATGGCCAGAGCTGATTTTTCCAGTGATGGTGCCTGACCCGCTGAGTGTCTCCAGCATTTGCAAAGTTGAGCAATTGTTGCTCCAGGTGTATTAAGAGCAAGTGCACGGGCAGAACTTTGGATCAAAGCATGGCCCACTCAGGTGAGAAATCTGAAAGGTGTAGCAGGGGTGGTGAAAAGTGTAGCATGTTCTCACTCAATGCCCATGGAGAGCCGAACCCCAGGAAGGTGTTGATTGGGTCTGGCCTATTCTTACACCTGAATCACTCAAACAGAATGCTGGACAAACTCAACAGGTCAGGCAGCCTTTCTGAAGGCAAAAGGTATAAGTCAACGTTTCGGGTCGAGACCCCGCATCAGGGCCACTCCAGATACTTTGCTTCAGATTCCAGCGTTTGCAGTCTTCTTTGCCTTTATACTACTGGTCCACTCAGCTTTAGCTTCCACAGATGCTGCTTGACCTGCTGAGTTCTTCCAGCAATCTGCTTCGGGTTGCAGACTCCAGCATCTGCAGTCTCTTTTGTCTTTATTCCGAGTACTTATGGCTTGGTGTGTGGGCTTCTTTCATTTGGGATGGTTAATGTGAGAAACACACCAGATAGTTCTCACCCTAACTCAATCATTATGACACAGGAGGCGGCTATTTGGCCCATCTGGTCCCTGTCATTCCAATCCCTTTGTTCTTATTCTCTCCTAATTCGCACAAAATATATTCTCTCACTCTCTCTCTCTCCCTCTCCAGCCCATTGATTCCCCTTTCGGTTGTTTGTCACAGTGGGGCTTTTGACTGTGATTAATCACTGTGGCTAATCACCCCACCAGCCCTTCAGTCCACTGTATCCACACTGACTGTTGCTTCATCTGCCACAATCTACCGTGTCAGTCTGCTGTGTGAGTGTGTAGGCTTGCTGGAGTCTGCATGCACCTATTTGACTGTATGCTGCAGCACAGTCATTGTACTTTGTGCTGCACCTGGAAAATCCTGGAGTGTCTGCTGTGGGATTGTAAAGTACGACCCCACAGAACCACAATTAATTGTGTGGCTGTATGGTGAATGATTGAGCACAGTGGCACTGAAATATGTGACTGTGAAGTGTTATTGCAAACCATCGGGCAGTAACATGTGTAACATTAACTGGTGTGTGTCTACATGTCTGCAGGTGTAACTACATGACAGTGCGCTGCACAGCATGATGCTGAATGACTGTAAATGCTGTAGGTTGTGTGATCGTACGTCTTGTAACTTCAAAGCTAGCAACACAGTCCGACCACATGACTGCCTCTGTGACTGTGTGAGGACGCTGTACAATTAAAGTTCGACAATCTTGTGATTCTAAATTGTGTCTATGCAGTGTGTGTCCGTAAAACATTTAATAGTGTTGTGAGACTGTAAATTGTGTGACTATTAACTGCGTAGGAAAGAACTGCAGATGCTGGTGTAAATCGAAGGGAGACACAAAATGCTGGAGTAACTCAGCGGGACAGGCAGCATCTCTGGAGAGAAGGACTGGGTGACGTTTCTGGTCAAGACCCTTCTTCAGGCTATTAACTGCGTTGTTATGTGATTGGAAACTCAGGGACAATGCAACGCAGCGGTAGTGTTAAACTCCACTGCATTGCCTGTGGTGAGCTGTGTGATTATTCTGTGTGAATGTAAACTGTTTGACTACATCGTGTGACTGTAACTTGTGTGACCTTCAACACCCGGGCACTCTAATCTGTGTGACACTGTCGTGATTGCAAACACGGTGTGCCTATAAATAATGTCATTTGACGCTGTGTGACTGTAAACTGTGTTTCGCTACAATGTGACCACAGTATGATTACAAACTGTGTGACAGACACTGCAGTACAACTGCAAACTGTGAGATTATGCAATGTGACTGCAGACTGTGTAATTCTGTCGCGTGACTATAAAGTGTGACTCACAACCGTGGGATTCTTACTGTGTGTCAGCAAACTTGTGACTGCAGTGTGGCTGTAAACTGCGTGAGCGATACTGTGTGGCGGTAAACTGGAATTCTACAATGCGATTATATAGTGTGATTACAAACTGCGTTCCTCTACAGCATGAATGTAAACTGCGATCATTCCGTGTGTCTGTACTGTGTGACTCTAGTGTGACTGTAATATGTGCGACAATGCTGTGTGAATGTACAGTCAGTGTGACGATTCAGTGTGGTATGTGGATGGAGCGGGCTGAGACGGATGTGGGCCGAACACAGGCAGGTGGAACTAGTGTAGATGGGGCACGTTGGTCAGTGTGAGCAAGTTGGGCCAAAGGTGCCACACTGTACGACTATCACTGCCAACTGGGTTATAATACAGTGTGATTGCACAATGTAACCACAAACCCGGTGGCAATCTAGAATGCACGTAGCATTGATGATGGGGACGTGAGAGTGACTGTGCAGACTTGTTAAGTCACCTCGGTCAGTGCGAGATTCCTGCATGAGACCATACCCTCAGTGCCGGGATCCACTCACTGCCGAACCCCAGACAGACCACCCCCCCCCCCGGAACCTGGGGGTTCGCCAGTGTCAGTGATGGGGTCCAGCCTTGCCATTCCCCATGGATGTTGCAGGCAAACAGCCCGGCTGCCCACCACAGCACATCCTTGTCCTCTGCCGCTGGATTCCTGCAACTTTTTCAGGGTGTCTGCCAGGGTCTGAGACACAAAATGCTGCACTAACTCAGCGGGCCAGGGAGCATCTCTGGAGAAAAGGAATAGGTGACGTTTCGGGTCGAGACCCTTCATCAGACTGGGCATGGGGGTCAGACAGGTCTTGGAGGGAGGGTGCTGCTGACCCAGAGGCCGGTGGTGGCTCTTACCTCCTCCATCCCATGCCTTGCCAGGGGTGGAGCACGAGCCCACCCCTCAGAGCACGAGCGTGGGAGGTGGGGGTCGGGGAGGAGGGCAGCTTGTGGCTCGCTGGGCAGGCAGGTGGCTGGATACGGGTTTGGCCCGGTGAGATGAGGTGTTATAGTCGCGCCTCCTGCATGTCTACTTGGCTTGGACACACACAGGCTGGTTCCAGTGCTGCAGGGCCTCTCCTCACAGCTTCCAAACTGGGACTGGACAGGTCATCCTCGGCTGTTGTATGGAAAATTATGAAAAGCATAGAGGTGGTAGGCAGTCAGTTCTTTGTCCCCCACACTAGAGGCCATAGCTTTAATGGGTGTGCGGAGAAAGTTTTTTGTTTTTGTTCCCCACAGAGAGTGGTGGGTGCCTGGAACGCACTGCCAAGGGTGGTGGTGGAGGCAGATACAGTAGTGGTGTTTAAGAGGCTTGTGGATAGAAGGATGTATATGGAGTGAATGGAGGGAATTGGTTCACATGCAGGCAGAGGAGATCGGTTTATCTTGCCATCGTATTCGGCACAGACTCTGCGGGCCGTCGGGTCTATTCCTGTGCTGCACAGTGGCTCCATGTCCTGTGCCCATCCCCAGTGTAGCTGCTGGGATTTATCTCCCCCTTCGACCCACAACTGGGGCAGTAACCTGATCCCATTGTCAAGATTCAAACCAGGCTGTGGATCATCCAAGTCATTTCGGTTGCTAACTTATCCATTACATTCATCGGTTGAACAATTTGATAAAAGGCATATCAATAAAAGTGAAGCAAAATCGAACAGGAGCCGGGTCTGTTGAGACAGAGCGTCACCACTCGATGCAGAGTTCTGCTCACTGAGGGGCGATAACAGTTTGGTATCTATCCCCCCCCACCACCACCTCCAGCACCAACCCTCCCAACCCAATATCAGTCAGCCAGCTCCCGAAACCATGGAGACACCGGGAACCACAGGTGCTGGAATCTGGAGCAAAGCACAGAGTGGTGGAGGAGCCCAGCGGGTCAGGCAGCCTCTGTGGAGGGAGTTGACAGATGACCCTTCAGGTTGGGATCCTTCTTCAGACTGCAGCTGCTCTGAGGGAACGGGCTCATCCCCTCCCAGTCAGCAGAGGGGGAGGAGGGAGGGTCTAGACCTGGACCTGCATTGGACGCACTGACCTCCTCCAGCCCGTTGCCCGCAGGCTGTCTCCTCGTCCAGCGAGGCCGCTCGAGTGGGGGTGGGGGGGGTCAGAGATGGCTTCAGTGCCTGCCCCGCCCGCCCGCCCACTGTGTGCACACTTGCCGGCTGACACGCCTCTAGTCCATGAAGGCCACGTGGGATGAGGAGTGAAGACGGGTCTGACAGGCAGCATGCACAGGATCGGGGCAGCTCAGGAGTTGGCTTCATCCTCCCACACGTCCGGCAGTTCGCTGCCCTTGCCTCCATCCCCGCTCGCCTGCTTCCTGTAACAGGGATAGACGGGATGAGTCAGTAGAGAGAGCTTCTCCCCTGGGGCCAGGGGCCACGCTAACGGGAGGAGCCGGTCGCTGTGAAGACCACCCTCGGGGTCCAGACATGGTCTCGGGAGCCGGCCAGGGTGATCAGAGCCGACCCCCAACTCCATGGCCCCGCTCTCCCCAGCTCCGGAACAGCCATTAAGGCCATTCAGGCCACCAGGGGCCTGCGGGCAGCCAGCGAATAGTTGCTTTTATCTGGAGACAGTCAGTCTTTCTCTGGTGCCACAGGATGGTGAAGAGAAGCTGAGCAAAGCCTAGGGCCCTGCAGTCCCAGCAGCAGAGAGCCAGACACTGTCTGTCCCAGCTCTGAGCAGGACGTCTATGGACCGGCCTCAGCAGCCAAAGTGAGGAAAGCTGAGCCAGAAACATCTTGATTCTTCTGACAGTCAGCAAACCTGGGGCGAGGGTCAGCCTTTTCTGATCAGTGATAGTACAGGTCCACTATTGATTTTCCAGCACCCTTGGATTCCAAAGCCTTTCTGGATTATCAGTTTGCTGGACCAACAGAGGTCATGGCCTTGAGGGGGGGGGCAAGATACCAGCCGGCAAAGTCGGCCATGGAGGTCGGCTATGGGAATGGATCTGCTGGCTCTGACCGGGCCGCAAATCCAGTGCCCCAGCCGCAGGCAGCAAATTCATCCCACCGAACAGCCATGGAAGTCCCAATGAGGTCATGATCGGCCACCTCACCCGGCCTGGGCACCACATTTTTGGGGGGGCTTCCGGGGGGGATTTTGTCCGGATTAAAAGATGGCGGGAAAACCAGTTGCTAGAAAATTGGTGGTGGACCCGTATTGGAAAACTAAACTTCATAAAAAAACCCATAAAAGGCACAGTTAAGTAAGTGTTAAATAAACTAATTTTCAAATTAGAATTTGCCCCTTTGCCTCTTAAATATTTACCCAGCAGTTCTCAGTGGGTCTCGGATTCAGCTGGAGCTGTACAGCACACTGCACTTCATCACCGCACTCCACATGGGTGAACCGATAGCTTCCCCTTCACAAACTCTCAGGACACCCCAGTCATCCGCCTTCTCCAGTACCACAGGGAAATACAGGTTTTCCTTGTTTCTAAATTTAGTTTAGAGATACAACGCGGAAAACAGGCCGTTTGGCCCATCAAGTCCGCTCCGACCGGCGATCCCCGCACATCACCACTACACACACTAGGGAAAATTTACAATTCTACCGAGCCAAAGAAGCTACAAGCCTGTACGTCTTTGGAGTGTGGGAGGAAGCCCACACAGGTCATGGGGAGAGCGTACAATCTCCGTCCACCCCACCCCCCCGGGAGAGTGCGGAAAGAGTTTGCATGGCAAGAACTACTGATGGGAATCCCACTGGACAGCAGGATAGCGTTTCTTCCATTGTTGGGAGAAGGAACAGTTGGCGTTCATGCCTTTTGAAAGAAGGCCACTTTAAATGTTGGCGCCTCCCATACAGCAGCATCGTCTTAGCAACACAACGTGTTAAAAAGCATTTAATTTATGTTTGGATCTAGACCCTACAATTCATTTCCTCAGTTTGAGCGCTCCACGTTGATACCCACAGTTCCAAGATTGCCTTCTGTGAGATCCACTGTCTGTAGTCAGTAACCTCCTACTCAACGTGTCACATCTAATTTCAATGTTATGACTACTCTTTTCATAGCTCTCAATTTCCCAATTAAATGAAGCCTTTTTTCTCCCGGCCTCTCCTCCAGCAGATGGTGTCACGGCAGTCCAATGCTCACTTGCTTTAATCAGCCCCGGCTTAATTACGGTAATCAGGATGCCCCATAATTACTATCCTCTCTTTACCCAATGCCCGCTTTGTTACTTCAGCTAATTCCGTGCTGGTTTTCTCCTCTGGAACACGGTTGCCGAGCAGCAGAACTCCACGCTGCCCCATTAATGTGTATCATACTCTGGAGAGATCGGTGTCACATCTGGCTGGTTAAGAATCAACCAGCACACAATGAAAAGACATCCCATGCCTTGCACAAACTTTAACTGAATGCTTTTTACATCCTACCTCACTGATTACTGGTCCACACTGACTCCCTGTCGGGCAAAGAATTTTCACCTATGTAAACTCCTTCAGCGTCACGCCCATCTTGTAGTTTTGAAGGAATCACATCTTTGAGGAGTTTTGGAGAAATGTTCTATGGCGAGAAGCTCAGAGAGAGGAAGGCTGCCGCCCTCTCTCTCTCTCTCTCTCTCTCTCTCTCTCTATCTATCTCTTTGAGTCTGAAGAAGGACCTCGACTTGAAATTCCTTCTCTCCAGAGATGTTGCCTGCCCCACTGAGTTACTCCAGCTTTTTGCGTCTATCTATAGTTTAGGATTCGTGACTCTCGCTACTTTTTTTGCTCCTGGCATTCGAGGCCATGCCTTCAACTGTCAAGGTCAAAAGCACCAAAATGCTACCCCAAAACTCCTTTTTCGCTTTATCATTTTTTTACCCTTCAGGGGAAAGCAGATTGCTTGCCCTGACAACTGAGGTGCAAAACTGTGACACAATAAGAGCAGTTGTTCAGATTGGAAGCTTTTCCCAGGAGCGATGCAAGTATATAGAAATATGAGAGTCATGGATAGGATGGGCAGACAGAAGACGAGAGGGCGAAGCTTTAGATATGAGAGGGGAAAAATTTAAAGGAGATGTGCGGCTCAGAGAATGCTGGGTATCTGGTACACACTGCCAGGGTTGGTGGTGGAAGCAGACATGATAGCGCCATTTGGATCACATGCAGGCAGAAGGGATTAGGTTAACTTGGCCTCATGTTCGGCACAGACATCGTAGGGAGAAGGGCCTCATCCTGTGCTGTACTGTTCGATGTTCTACATGGCACCCAGAATGGCCACATTACTTCACCTAAATATATTATCCAAGCATTGTTTCTATAATGCTTCATCGTGACTGCCTTGCTCGTTTACACCATCCCAATATTTATAAGTCTCAGGATCCTGAAGGCTTTACCCACTTTCTCAACATTCCCCGCCACTTTCTGCAAACTGTGCACATATGCTCCAGATCACTCAGTTTACAATTGTGGTCTTGAGTTTATATTGGCTCCTCATTCTTCCGAACAAATATATAAACACTTCACATTTCACAGGATTACGCTTCTTCTGCCACTGATTTTCCCAGTCCCCTGACAAGTTAATATTCCCTTGAAATCTGTTACCAGATTGTTCACAGTTCACCGTGTCTCCAAGCCTTGCTTTATCTGTGAATTGTGCCCTAATATGCCAAAGTCCAAATCATATAAATGCAGGCATGCACACAAACTCTCAATCTTTCTCACATGTACAAACTGCCCCTACACACACTACACATCTTACATATATTCATGTGCATGCAGAGCATACACTTGCACACAAATCCATGTATACATATGAGCATACATTAACGTACATGTACATACACTAATGCACACACTGACGTACACATAGCCCACATGTATGCGCAAACTCACACGTGCATGCAGACACATATCTTCACATAAAAACCCACACAGACCTTAATGAAGGGTGCCTTTTTGAGGAATACTGTAATAAACTCTTGTCCCTGGCACCAAAATGAAAAGAAAATTGAGAAAAGTTAAATAAATTATTGTTGAAAAATATATGCAGGTATGTTACAAAATGTACCTTCAGTGGCGCTGCAGTTCTGTCACTGGCCGTGTGCGTGACTTTGGCGCCTTTGGGGGGGGGGGGGGGGGGGGGGTTAAAATGCGGTTTTCCAATGCCTTCCGGAATTATATTTTCTCGGAGTGCGAGCTTTTTCTGGAAATTCGTTCCAACTGCCGGTAAGTGAAAAAATTTTTTTAAACCGCCCGACTATTTCAGCACTGGAGTAAAATATAAATTAGCTCCTAATGCTGTGAATGCCGACAACGGGAACTGATTTTACGTAGGGGACAGGTAAAGGAAAGCTGTTTAGTTTTTCATATAAACTTGTTTGTTTAGATGACCTTAATCAAAATTGCATTTTGCGAAACGGTGACTTATTCCCCATATGAACCGGCAGTGTTTTTCCTGCCGATATGGGGTTTAAATTCACCGCAACCGCAACGTTCCAATCCATCGCGTTCCAGAAAATCCCACTCGCAAGCCGATTTAAATGGCCATTAATTTACGGGTATTAAACACTAAATTCCTTCAATATGACCTACAAATTCATAACAATGAGATTTAAAAATCATGTTATATTGTGAATTCTTGTGTGAATGTTATTTGGACACTAACGCTTTAAATAAAATGTTAATATTTTCTTAAGAAATGGATAGATGTTTAGGTCTAGTAAATGAATTTTGTAATTAGCTACAATTGGGTAACTAACTAATTATATGCTTTAATTTCAGGTCATCCAATTAAGATTGTTTCATATTTGTTTTAGAATGTTTCACTCTATAATAACTGAAAATTTCTTTCAGTTCTCTTAATTTTTAAGAAAGTTATGGGCTTTTGACTGTCCTCGATCACAACCTTTGTGTTAAGTCAATGGAAAAGCAATGGGGAACAAGATGCTAATTTCTGAGTATGAAAATGGCCATAACTTTTTTAATACTGAAGATATGAAAGTGAATTAGGTGTCAAATTAAACTTATGGTTATGCTTTATCTGATGGGATGAATTGCAGACTTAATTTTTTAAATCACAAAATGTTGTAACATTGCTAATATATGGAAGTTATTGGGAAACGTTCAGCAAAATGTATGTTATTAAGGAAACTCCATCCAACCGGATGATGGTTTATTCCTCAAAGAAGATATCCTCCAGGTTTATAAACTAACCAGAATCTCAGCTACTGAGATAAAGCATTGCTGTTGGATTAATTTGTGTAGTCTATAACCATTGATGTGGATTGAGCCCATTAAACATTGCTCTGTTGAGACATAAAACAATCGATGCCTCTACCTGAGCTTCCCGCAGTTGACAAGGTGAGAGTGCACAGGATGCACAACTGTTCTCAATGGAGAATTACCACACAAGCGAAGTGGTGCCCTCATGACCACTGTTCCTCTGTGAAGCTCTGGTGTTGATGGCATTTATCGCCCTTCCTTCATTGCCCTTGAGGAGGCAGTAGTGAACAACCTCCTTGGACTGCTGCAGCCTGCCTAGCACACTGCAGCTGGATAGGGGATTCCAGGATTAGCACTCAGGCGACTCAGGCTCTGTTTTTTTCACACAGAGAGTGGTGGGTCTCTGGAACTCTCTGCCACAGAGGGTAGTTGAGGCCAGTTCATTGGCTATATTTAAGAGGGAGTTAGATGTGGCCCTTGTGGCTAAGGGGATCAGAGGGTATGGAGAGAAGGCAGGTATGGGATACTGAGTTGGATGATCAGCCATGATCATATTGAATGGCGGTGCAGGCTCGAAGGGCCGAATGGCCTACTCCTGCACCTAATTTCTATGTTTCTATGTTTCTATAAAGGAGCGATCGTATTTTTCCAAGTCAGGATGATGTGCGACAGTGGGGAATCTACCGGTGGCGTGTTCTCCTGTACAAGCTACCCTTGTCTACCTTGGCGGTGAGGATTGCAGATCCACGTTGGGTTTTGTCGGAATAGCCTCGACCGTACATCTTGCGGTGGTTGCAATGGTGGACAAGTGAGGATGGAATAGGATGCTTAGGGTGGTCAATGGGATGACTATCAGTTGGGGAATATGTCTGGATACTACTGACGTTCATGAAAAATGTTAATGCTGCCCTCAACCAGGCAGGTGGAGGGTATTTCATCAAACCCCTGACTTGTACCCTGTACACTTTGGGTATCAGGAGGTCAGTCATTCACCACAGCTTACCCAGCATTTGATCTGCTCATTGCAGCGAAGGTTTATATATGGCTGTCCAGCTAAGGTTCTGGTTAATGGCACCCAGTATGATTTGCTAGAATGCAAATAGGGACTGTGCCAAATCTTGTTGCTCACCCCAGCATTTGAATGGCTAAAGGGTGAATTTTGAGATATCAATGGAGACTGGCAGTTTAGGTTAGAGATACAGGGCGGAAACAGGCCCTTCGGCCCACCGGGTCCGTGCCGACCAGCGATCCCTGCACATTAACACTATCCTACAATGTCAGAACTCATGTTGAGCAACTCACCAGAAAGAGAAATCACTGGAGATTATAAGGAAATTAGGCCGGCTTGTAACACCGTTCCATGTGCTGGGAAAGGATTGTGGTTTATGGGGCCAACTTAATTAATGTAACTTCATGGTCACATTATAAGTGGCAGCAATTAGTTTAAGGAGTTGTTTAGATTGCAAGCAGAGCGTCCTGGAGCCAAGATAAACAGAGGTGGTTAGTATGTAGACAAGTGCAAAGTAATAGGTCACAAAGTGAGTCATGACAGAAAAAAGATTAGTATAATGTATAGCACCCATTTACAGAGGGAGTGCGGAAAACATAGAGAGGTCCTGGCTGTCATAAAAATAGAGGCAACTCCTTCAGACATAAACACAGTGCGAATACTACAAATAAATGACGTTTACTGGTGAATTATTGTGAAAATGCAAAATCCACACATAGCAAATGTAGCAAAAATATTATAAATTAGTGGGTGTTTTTGAATCAGTGGAGTATTTTGAGCCCTCACTCGAAATATTTCTCCATATAGTTTAATTTAGAGATATAGTGCGTAAACAGGCCCTTTGGCCCGCGCCGGTTAGTGATCCCCGCTATCATGGATCAACACCATTCTACACCTACTAGGGACAAATTACATTTATACGATGTCAATTAACCTACAAACTTGTACGTCTTTGGAGTGTGGGAGAGGATCTTGGAGAAAACCCACGCCGGTCACGGGGAGAACGTACAAACTCCGTACAGTCATCACCCGTAGTCAGGATCGAACCCGGGATCCGGCGCTGCAGGGCACCGTGCCGCCCTGTATATTGTAACAAGGTGTATTACACTGACTTGTTCGGGAGACTCACCGCTGGTGGGTGAGATTTTCATTGTGTGCTGTCCCGATTTGAGCCGTAATTAAGAGAGGGACTAGGCCCCACACGAAAGCTAGATTGAGGGGTACAATGCACAATTCCCTCCAACTATTGGCGCTGTGAGCAGGGGTACGGCCGGCAACAATGTGGCACTTAATCAGGTGATGGGATCAATGTTACTATCCCATAATAAGGGGCGTAGATTCCATATTATGTTTTCAGGTGACCATGAGTTGTAGTACAGGAAAACAGAATTGGAGGAAAAACACGCAGTGACTTTGCTCAGCAAGATCGGTGGGATGCCGGCAGTCAGATCACTCTGACTGCCGGCATCATTGACTAATGTATCAGGTCACCAAAAAGGTCGCGGCGTGATGCAAGGTGATGCGGCGGTAACGTGGCGTTACGATGTAGTGACGTGCGGTGTTTCCTCAGGTGTCGCAACATTTTATTTGTCGCCGCTGGATTTTGAAATGTTCAAAATCTTTCGGCGACCCTGATACGTCAGTCAATGACGCCGGCAGTCGCCAAAATATCCCCAAGTGGTACAGGCCCTTAACTACTGACACGGAGAGGATAGATATCAGAGTTTTGTTGCGGAGAAGTTAAATGTCATCATTCTGACGTGCAAAAGTTTGACGTTTGGGTATTACGTGGAGACGTTAAATATCAGGGATCTGATGCAAAGAAATAAGATGCAATGGCAGCATAATGTATTAAAATAATACACCATATTATTGGGCACACGACATACTGATAATGGTGACCGATAAGAACGGGTGGCCTAGTCACCCACCGCCCGGCCTGTGGACGGAGCTGATCCTGACTGGGGTAGTTTAGCGGTACAGACATAATGGTAATTATCATTCACCTCCGTTCCCTGACAAGGACCTAAAGAAACCAGGCACAGTCCCTGCTGCCCCAACCAGGTCAATAGTAAAGAAGACGAAGGGCCAGGCTATATGTGGAGCATCAGGAATCATTGATCGCCTGAGAGCAACAGTTCATTATAAATAAACTGCCTACCTGAAAAAGGAACAATGGCAATCAGCATTTGGGGATAAATTGGCAGTTGAAAGAGACTCACAGATTTTCCAATGATGACATTCACGTAATCGTGCAAGTTAAAGTGCCACCCGGGGTACGGACATCTCCGTTGTCTAATTACTGAGATAGACGTTAGTCGTGCAGTGGGAGCCTACCAATGACCAAAAGTTTAATAATTTAAGAGTTGCAAAAATCAAACTCAGGAGGAGCAAAATAGGTCATTTTTGACGTGCTTGAGACTGAATGTTAAGGGAAAGTTAAGTCCCAGCTCAACTTGTAAAGTAAGTACATTGGGTAAGTTAAAGAAAGAACTCATGAGAGTAGGGAACTGGGAATCCACTGGCAGTCCAGCAAAGTGCCAGCAGGGACAAGGGGAACTCACTTAACTAGGCTGTGGATGGATTACAGTGCAGCTCATGAATCCGTGCAACATGACCAGCTGTCTGAGAATAACCTTAGGAGGTGTTTGAGAACAGCCACCTTTCAAACTAATCTGAAGAAGGGTCTCGACCCGAAATGTCGCCTATCTCCTTCGCTCCTTAGATGCTGCTGCACCCGCTGGGTTTCTCCAGCCTTTTGTGTAACCCTCCTTTCAAACTAATCTGACTATTCAGGAGGTGGTTGGAGGACAATGACCATGGGGAGGCACCGGTGAAGAGGTGAATAATGAGAGCCTGGGAGAAAGGGACATTAAACCAACAAGAGGCCAAGGTGTCACCAATACTGTAGGGAAATGAGGGAACGGCATAAGAACAGGAGCAGAGCCCGGAGGGTATGTGTTTTAATTGTGTGAAACCAGCCCACCTTGCCAAGGAACGTGGGTCACCATGACAACAACAAAGGAAGGAATTAGAATGCTTCACACTTTCAATGTTAATGGGAATTGGAGGTTGCTAGAGTGTTAGTTGACATGGGAATATTTAAATGGGTGTCTTTATACGATCAATGTCTTGTGTATCAAAGGTCTGAAGAAGGGTTTCAGCCCGAAACGTTGCCTATCTCCTTCGCTCCTTAGATGCTGCTGAACCCGCTGAGTTTCTCCAGCCTTTTGTGTACCCTCTTGTGTATCAAAGCCTGAAGGGTTTGAACAATTTCCTTGAGGTGTGGGCGGCTGTGTTTTGCTCAAGGTTTGGATTTTTGTGTGAAAATTGTACTTTGTTGAACTGAATGAAGCACATACACTGAAAAAGTGAAAGCTCTCACTCAGAATGCTGAAATGTGAAGTTTGTCCATGAATGTTCCATGAATTTTAACATGTAGCATGAGGTGTGGCAACTTGTGAGTTGGAGTGAGAGAGGGAGTGAGGTAGAGTGAGAGAGAGAGGGACATTGAGAGAGGGACAGAGATTGATAAAGAGTGCGAGTGAGGGAGAGAGTGAGGGAGAGAGTGAGTGGGAGAGAGTGAGGGAGAGAGGGAGAGAGGGAGAGAGGGAGAGAGAGAGAGGGAGAGAGGGAGAGGGAGAGAGGGAGAGGGGGAGGAGAGAGAGAGAGGGAGGAGAGAGAGAGAGGGAGGAGAGAGAGAGAGAGAGAGAGGGAGGAGAGAGGGAGGAGAGAGGGAGGAGAGAGGGAGGAGAGAGGGAGGAGAGAGGGAGGAGAGAGGGAGGAGAGAGGGAGGAGAGAGGGAGGAGAGAGGGAGGAGAGAGGGAGGAGAGAGGGAGGAGAGAGGGAGGAGAGAGGGAGGAGAGAGGGAGGAGAGAGGGAGGAGAGAGGGAGGAGAGAGGGAGAGGGAGAGGGAGAGGGAGAGGGAGAGGGAGAGGGAGAGGGAGAGGGAGAGGGAGAGGGAGAGGGAGAGGGAGAGGGAGAGGGAGAGAGAGAGAGAGAGAGGTCCAGATCTCCAGACGGGCATAAGAGTTTGGGGGGAAGAAGGCATTATGAGCAGATTACAGCTGAGCCTTTCCTGAAGCCATTGGGAGTAAATCTCCCAAAGAGGGTGGGAGAGCAACTTTTGACAGATCTTTGACAATATCAAAGATGATGGGATCAATGGCAAAACACCATTGTCTAACCTGGCTGAGACCCATTATCAGCAGCAATCAGAGACTGGACGCAGGCCCTTCCCAGTAGCAGGAGTCAGAACCATATGGCAGCTCTGTTACCAAGTGCGTCATTAGGGCAGGATTTGCGCTCATCTGCCAGAACTGCCAATGCACCAGGTGGCCAGTCTCCTGTTTCAGTGCGCGTCACGTCAGCTGTGTGAACGGACTAACAAGCCGTGCAGACAACCTTGTCAAGTCAGCGATAATCCAGTTGGCTGCCTGGAGCAGGTGTCCTCTGATGCGTGGGGATGAAGAGACCCTGCCAGTTCTTCACATGGCTCTTCCTCACTTTTGTTTCCCAATCCCTCAGAGCTAAGCTCGAATGATGGCCACGGTTGCCATCTGTCTTCTCCCCTTGTCGGGGAACAAAGATACAGAAGCTTGAAAGTATGTATTAGCAGATACCAGGGCAGCTTCCTCCCCATTGCTATCAGACTTTTGAACATAACACAGTGAAACTAAGGATTCTAGTCCAGATCCCTTCATCTACCCTGTAGTGGACTTTACACGTTCTTTTAATCATAACTTTCTCTGTAGCTGTAGTATTATATTCTGCACTGGCTTCCTTACCCGTTACACTTGCTGTTTTACACATTCATGGATATTTTTACCCGGATGGCACGCAAAGCAAAGTTTTTTCATTATATCTCAGTCCACATGACAAAAGTAACATAACATTACAGACCTGTGTCTGAGATGGCAATAGAGGCAAAAGGGTTCGTGATCTACTGCAGACCACTGCTTATGCAGTACAGATCAAATCCAAAACACTCACATGAGGAGGTTTCCGGGTGCCGACATGGACCTTCCCTCTTTCCTGCTCGGGAACTCAAAAGGGTTTCCAAAGGATCGCTTCCTGAGCATGGACTTCACCAGGATCTACGAATGAGGGAGGTCAGTTCAGTTGCTGATCTACATGAAAATTGGCATGAAGAACCCCATCATGTTTTCTTAAATAATCAGCTTTCGGAGCCAGAACTCTTCATAATGCAGCACTGTGGCCGGTTATGACTCATTATTCCTATTGTCACGTACCTAGAACGCACCTCCAACCAACCGCCAACCTGAACAAAACCTGGCACACAACCGTAGCGCAGAGCCACCACCAATGCTCCTGTTGGTGGTGACGGAAGGGTGACTCAGGTCAGAGTGGGGAGATGCCACAGGCCCAGCTGACAACAGAATGTGCCTTGCTCTCTGCAGCCATCCAGCCCCATTGGGATGGGATGGTAGAGGATACCCAACATCGGCCACTAGTGGTAGTAATGCTCACTGCAATGTGGCGTCCTAAGGATTTTCCATTCCCTTTTGGTTTATATTCCCAAAGGTCTCCCTCCCTTAAACAGAAGACGCCAAACCTTAAACAAACGGACATTTGATCATAAATGTAACTGAAAGGATTTAAAAAAAAATCAAAGCATGCTCTTGTAGGTTGCATGAATTGCTTGCTTTTACATTCGAGATAAAGGGGCTTCTTACCACAGTGGAGAGGCTGGAGATCAACTTGACAGAGTTCATCACCTCCTCCTCAGTGACCTCCACCTCAATGCAATGCTCCTCCTCCAGTGGCAGAGGCTCCGTCCCATTCCTCGTCACCCACGGATGATCCTGCACACAGAAAACAGCATTACCACCAATAATGAAAGGCCTGGATAGAGTGGACATGGAAAGGATATTCCCAGCAGTGGGAGAGTCGGGAACCAGAGGACAGAGCCTCGGAATAAAAGGAATGGAAATGAAGAGGAATTTCTTTAGCCAGAGGGTGGTGAATCTGTGAAATTAATTGCCACAGACAGCTGTGGAGGGCCAAGACATTGAGTATTTTTGTAGCGGAGATTGATAGATTCTTGATTACCAAGGGCATCAAAGGTTATGGGAAGAAGGCAGGAGTATGGTAATGAGACGGAAAATTAGATCAGCCATGATCGAATGGTGGAATAGACTCGAAGGACCGAATGGCCTAATTCTGCTCCTAAGTCTTATGGTCTTACCTGCCAGCAGCTGCTTATTCAAAACCCTTCCCGTTTCTGGGAATAAATAATCTACTTCATGGAGTCTGAGAGTCAAAGAGAGATACAGCAGAGAAAGGGACCTTTGTCCAGTCCACACTGACGGGCAACCACCCACTAACACTAATCCTACTTTATTCTCCCAACATTACCCCCCTGTTCCAGCAATCTAGGGGCATCGCGGGCTATTAGTGGCACTAATGTTCACCATAACACAATGCCCCATATGTTTTCCATTTCCCTGTTGGTTTATATTCTCAAAGGATCTCCCTTCGACAGATTTGGGGCAATTTACAGCAACCGACTAACCAATTAATCCCAATTTGAGTTGGGATGAAATCGGAGCACCCGGAGGAACCCGCATGGTCACAGGGAGGATAAGCAAATCCACGCTTCTGGCATCTCAGATCAGGATCGAACCAGTGTCTCTGGCACTGCGAGGCAGCAGCTCTACCAGGTGCGCCACTGTGCCACCCTTTGGTGTCAACGGTCCTGAACACAGTCAGAATGGTGGCTGTTGTAACTGAGCTGTGTTTGATGATTAAGGGGCTTTTGTAATGGAAACTGCAAGGACTGCTCATGCAGATGCACTTTCAACCAAAGTGTGTTGTCAGCACAGGTAACAGGGCTCTCCTTTAAATATGCAGCTCAGGATACAATAATATCATCAAGCCCCAACCATACTTTTAACTCTGCCACAAATGGCCATCCATTGTAGAGGTGACAGCCGGCAAAGACAAAAGCAAATTCATCCGGAGTCGGACAACCCATGGGATGGTTCACATTTCTCTGCGGGTCCCATGTGTCTCTGTCCAGGCATTCCCTCACACCATTCCCTCACTGCCACCCCCATACATGTCTGCACCTACACTCAGGGCATTCTCCATGCGTGCGTGCTCCTATCTAGCAAATGGCCAATGTCCGCAGCCTGGGCAGCTCCCTTCCAGGGCCCTGTAGGATGACCGTGAGCTGTCCTGAGCCTTGCTCGGACCGCACCCTCTCATCACAAGTAACATGGGCCCTTCGAGGAGATATGTTCAGTCATTTCCTAAAGCTCCCTTTAAAACAGTCTTATTAATTGATATTATCCAATGGTGCAGCAATGGATCAGAAACCGCCTGGTCCCCAGTTGGCGACTGAACACACTGGTCTGGGAAACCGATTCCTGCACATTCCCGGAATTGAGGCTATACTTGAGACTTTAGAGATACCGCGTGGTAACAGGCCCTTCGGCCCACCGAGTCCATGCGGACCAACGATCGCCCTGTACACTAGCACTACCCTACACAGTAGGGACAATTTACTATTTTACCGAAGCCAATCAACCTGCAAACTTGTGCACCTTTGGAGTGTGTGAGGAAACTGGAGCACCCGGAGAAAACCCACGCGGTCACCGGGAAAACGTACTAACTCCGTACAAACATCACGTGTAGTCAGCATCGAACCCGGGTCTCTGGCACTGTAAGGCAACAACTCTACCGCTGTGTTTTATGAATTTTTGGCACTGAGCCAATCTATATAAAGATGAAAATCCTCATCATATGTACCTCTGATTATACTGTTCCCTGCATCAGAACTATCATTCAGCAGCCCACAAACCTCTCCCACCAAAATGTTCTGTTCTCCGCTTCTTATTAATTCAATCCAACTGATTCTAATTCCACACAGTCCCAAGATCCTTTACAATCCTTGTACTGATATCATTGCTTAATACCAGTGGTGCTTCACCTCCATTTCTTCTCTTTCCGCGCTTCCTACATATCGTATAAATGGTGCTTTTGATTTATTACCCTGCATCCCACTGACACCGTAATTGAATGAGTAACGTCTAAACATTCAACAACGGTACCAAATGACACAGTCCAGAATGTTTTAGACTTAGAGTTATTATAATTGAACTGTTACGTCCTACCTTTATCTGGGGAATTGTAGTTCTTGTGTCAGGGTTTTTATCCAACATCTGGAGAAGCAGGTTCTTCAGTTCCTCACTGATTTCTGGTCTGGGACAGATAGGTTCAGAATGACAATGGTGGACAGAACAGAAATAGTTTCATCAAATCAACTGTCTAGTCAGACACTGGGAACATCCTTTGAGCTCTCTATCACCGTAACTCCACATCCTTCCATTCACTTATTCGAATGTCTATCCCTGTCGCCTTTTACTCCTTCTGCAGTCTCCCAGCGTCCATTGAATGTGACATTTGTGTGAATCCCTACTCTAACTTGAAGAGTATGTCCCTCAATGGGAAACATAATAATACATCACGATTAGGTCCTTCGGCCCAACGTCCATGCCCACCAGGTTCTATAAATGACCGAGACCCATTTGCCTGCGTTTGGCCCAAATCTCTCTAAACCTTCCCCATTCATGAAGTTGTCCAAATGTCTTTTAATTGCTACCACTTCCCTTGGCACTTCATTCCATGTAGCCACCATCCTTTGCATGAAGAAATTATTCCTCAGGCCGCCATCTTTCTCCTCTCATCTTTTACATGCCCTCTCGTTCAGGACTTAGCAACCCTGGGGAAAGACTGTGTTCATCCACCTTATCTATGCCCCCCATGATTTTATATGTCTTTGTAAGTTCACCCCTCAGCCTCCTATGTTCCAGTGTAAAAAATCCACGCCTATCCAGCCTCTCCTTACAACTCATGCTGGTAAAACTTTCCTGCACCCTTTCCAGCTTAAAGGAAACCTTCCCACCCAGACCTGCACACAGTACTCCCCACGTGGTCTCACCAATGCCTGGTACAGCTGTGAAATGTCATTCCAACTCCTGTACTCAATACTCTTACTGATTAAAGGACGAGTGCCAAATGCCTTTTTCGCTAGTAGAAACAAGGAACTGCAGTTGCCTGTTAGCACAAAAAGACACAAAGTGCTGGAGTAACTCTGCAGATCAGGCTGCATCTCTGGAGAACACGGATAGTTCAAACTGAAGAAGGGTCTTGACCCAAAACGTCACCTGACCTGCCGAGTTATTCCAGTACTCTGTGTCCTTCTCCCTGTATTCAATACCCTTACTGATGAAAAGAAGAATACCAGATGACTTTTCACTTCTGTGTCTACCCAGCCTGTGTCAACACTTGTAGGGAACTGCATACCTGTACTCCTGGAATACTCTGCTCTACAACACACTCCAAGCCCTACCATTGCCTAAGCAAGTTCAACCCCTGGGCACCCTGATTCTCAGTGAGTTCCATACCGTGAGTGAAGGGGACACTTGCCCGGTTGGAAGGAGTGGATTGAATGAATGACATTGCTGCTTTCCTTCAGTGCTACTTACCGTTCTGGGAACTCAACGGGCCGGTTTCTGATCTTGGTATGAAGTGTTAGGATGAAGTCATCCATAAACGGACACTGCAGAAACGACACAAAGCAGAGTGGTTGCCATCATCCAGTGTTCCATTCAGTGCAATGGGAATGGCCTTACTCGCTGGTACTTTAATCACATGTACCTAGGGACAGTGAAATTCCTCTTTTGCAAACAGTTCAGTGAAAATGTTCCTATACATGGACACAATCATACTCAAGTACAAGAATATACATCACACTGAGGCAGTGCAGTACAGACTGAATGAACAGTGCAGTAAGGGTTGCACCCCACCAACTGTACAGTTCATTATACACTGCCATCAATTTACAACATTGGTTTTGCTACTGGAATGGATTGGACTGCATGGTTTTTTGGGGGGGTTTTTCATACGAAATGCTTTTATTCAGAACAAACACAAATACAAAGTAGTAACACGATCAAAGAATGCCTATATTGGCATTTTACAACCAAAGTTATCAAATTAAAATATTAACGTTTTTATCAACAATGCATTCGACCTCCCGCAGTGACCAGCGTTCACGGAAAGGCCTCCGGTCCCTGTGGTCACTGCGTGTTCCCTCTCCAGGGACACGCGGGCACGGACGTAACCCCGGTAAAGGGGCAGGCAGCCGACCCCGGTGCGGCCATCAATGACCCACTGCCTGGACTCGCGAATGGCCATCTTGGCCAGACCGACAGGGAGACCCCCTCCTCCCTCCCGACCCTCCCGACCCTCTCCCCTCTGTACCGGGTGCCCAAAAATCAATAGCGTTGGACTAAAGTGGAGCCGAAACTTGAGGAGCAGCCCCTTCAGATACTCGAACAGGGGCTGCAACATCTCACACTCCATGTAAACGTGGAACACGGTCTCTTCCTCGCCACAGAAGTGACACGCGGCGGACGAGTCCGTGAACCGGCTCAAGTAACTGTTGTAGGCCACGGCTTTGTGCAACACTCTCCACCCTAGGTCCCTGATGTAAAGAGGGAGGACTCCCTTGTAGAGAGACCTCAACTGGGGTCCGCTCAGGTGGTCAGGTGGTAACAGGGTGTGGCTGGACGGAAGACAAGGGCGAGGAAGTGCTTGGACTGCATATTGGGAGCAATAGTTTCCGACTGTTCTCCACAGGTTTAGTCTCAGCAACCAGCAGTTCCAAGGTACGCTGGAGGACTGCTGACCTCCAGGCAAGGCTGCAGTGGGGAGGGCAGCTTCTGCTTGAGGTGCTGCACCGTGGGTTAAACAGCAGCTAACTGCCAGAGAGAGCGAGGGGGAATGAAGCCAGGGGCAGGCATCAGTGACAGCGGAACAGCCCAGACCACAGCCTCTCTACAGAGGAAGGCCCAGAATGACAATGCAAACCACTTCATGCAGCCACTCAAGCGCAACATCATTCATCTCAGCCCGTACAGGTGTTTTCAGTCCTGGAAATGAAGACATGAAGCTAGAATTTACTAGACTAGTTTATGGTCCGAAGAAGAAGCCAATCTTTGTTTCCTCATTTAATAATACAGCAGAGTCTCGCTGGTTGTTTTATGTGTGGAAGGCCAACACAATCTGCTGGGACCAGTGCTAGAGGCTCAGTTGTCATCTGGCCTTGCACCCTGAAAGCCCTTCAAAGCAAATTACCATTTAAAAATATTGCCAATTCACTCCCTCTCCCACAGTTGACGTCAACTTGGAGACACATAGAAACATAGAAACATAGAAACATAGAAATTAGGTGCAGGAGTAGGCCATTCGGCCCTTCGAGCCTGCACCGCCATTCAATATGATCATGGCTGATCATCCAACTCAGTATCCCGTACCTGCCTTCTCTCCATACCCTCTGATCCCCTTAGCCACAAGGACCACATCTAACTCCCTCTTAAATATATCCAATGAACTGGCCTCAACTACCCTCTGTGGCAGAGAATTCCAGAGACCCACCACTCTCTGTGTGAAAAAAGTCCTTCTCATCTCGGTCCTAAAGGATTTCCCCCTTATCCTTAAGCTGTGACCCCTTGTCCTGGACGTCCCCAACATCGGGAACAATCTTCCTGCATCTAGCCTGTCCAACCCTTTAAGAATCTTGTAAGTTTCTATAAGATCCCCTCTCAATCTCCTAAATTCTAGAGAGTATAAACCGAGTCTATGCAGTCTTTGTTCATAAGACAGTCCTGACATCCCAGGAATCAGTCTGGTGAACCTTCGCTGCACTCCCTCTATGGCAATAATGTCCTTCCTCAGATTTGGAGACCAGAACTGTACGCAATACTCCAGGTGTGGCCTCACCAAGACCCTATACAACTGAAGTAGAACCTCCCTGCTCCTATACTCAAATCCTTTTGCTATGAAAGCTAACATACCATTGGCTTTCTTCACTGCCTGTTGTACCTGCATGCCTACTTTCAATGACTGGTGTACCATGACACCCAGGTCACGCTGCATCTCCCCTTTTCCTAATCGGCCACCATTTAGATAATAGTCGGTTTTCCTATTTTTGCCACCAAAGTGGATAACCTCACATTTATCCACATTATACTGCATCTGCCAAACATTTGCCCACTCACCCAGCCTATCCAAGTCGCATTCTCCTAGCATCCTCCTCACAGCTAACACTGCCCCCCAGCTTAGTGTCATCCGCAAACTTGGAGATATTGCCTTCAATTCCCTCATCCAGATCATTTATGTATATTGTAAATAGCTGGGGTCCCAGCACTGAGCCTTGCGGTACCCCACTAGTTACTGCCTGCCATTGTGAAAACGACCCGTTAACTCCTACTCTTTGCTTCCTGTTTGCCAGCCAGTTCTCTATCCACATCAATACTGAACCCCCAATGCCATATGCTTTAAAACACTAGAGACTGTAGATGCTGGACACTTGAGCAAAAAACAAAATTCTGGACAAGCTGCCAGAGGGAGTGGTTGGGGCCGGTACAAGGACACATTTCTGGGATATTTGGACGTACATGGATGGGAAAGGTTTAAAACTATGTGAGCTAAACACAGCCAACTGGGATCAACTTAAGTGGGGCATCCTGGCCAGCATGGGTAGGTTGGGCCCAATGGCCTGTTTCTGTGCCTCTCTGTCTGACTCTGTGACTTTAAGCCAGTGGGTCAAGTTAAGTTCACAGCCTGCTGAGTCCTCTAGCAGTTTGTTTTTAGATATTAATTAATTTTAGATTTTGACTAACTGACCCTCTGACTACAATTTAATCAAATCTCACCTTTACTCCGAAGGAAACCACTCCAGCTCCACCCACCTCTCCCCACGTCTCTTCTGCCTCTTCTACCTCATTCATGACCCTCGGACTATCCTTGTTCGGACTTTGCTGGTTTTACCTTTCACTAAACATTATTCCCATATCATGTATCTATCTGTAATGGCTCGATTGTAATCATGTATTGTCCTTCCACCGACTGGATAACCCGCAACAAAAGCTTTGGGCTGTACCTCGGTACGCGTGACAATAAACTAAACTAATAAACTAAACTGAACACTGGCACTATCCTACATACGAGGGATAATTTATAATTTTAACCAAAGCCAATTAGCCTACAAACCTGCACGTCTTTGGGACGTGGGAGATAACCGGAGCAACCGGAGAAAATCTACACGGTCACAGGGAGAATGTGCAAACTCCGTACATACAGCAACCGGAGTCAGGATTAACCCCGGGTCTCTGGCGCTGTGCCGCCCTTCCTCGGCATCCCCTCCCTGTAGACTTCCTCGGCACCCTCTCTCCCGCTCGCACATCCAACCTGACCTCACCTGTCGGCCTAATGATAGTGTGACTTCCCCAACTTGGTATTCTGTGCTTCAGTCAATAACAGGAAGTATCCCTTCTGCCTCCTGAGCACTGCATCCACCAGCCCTGGTTACCCGGATGTATCAGTGGAAACACTCTCTCAATGATCCCTCTGCTTAACACTCTACACATACCCTATTTCCCATTTCCTTCTTTGCTCTCCTCAAAGCAGTATCTCACACTTCCCCTTTGCTACTATTTTGTCACTTAACCAGTCCGCTGATGTCTTCCTCTCTCCCACAACCAATGGCACTATAGACACTGAAGTTCACCTTCGCTCTATAGATTCTGCCTCACCCGCTGAGTTTCGCCAGCATACTGAAGTTTGCCTGGTGTTTTTGCATTCTGAGCAGAATCTTCAATGGGATGTCACACGTGATGAATCCAATTCCTGCTCTGGTTTAAGATATTATCCTGGCACAAGCCAGCCAGAGAGAATTCACATGTACAAAACCCCATGACAAGAGTGGAAAGCAGCAAGTGATTCACAGCCTAACTTTATGGGTTACCACCAACTTTAGTTTTGTTTATTTCTGTCATACGTACCGAGGTACAGTGAAAAGCTTTTAGTTGTGTGCTATCCAGTCAACAAAAGGACTATACATGATTGCAATCAAGCTGTCCACAGTATATTGATATAGGATAAAGAGAATAATGTTTAGTGCAAGATAAAATCCAGTAAAGCTTGATTCAAGATAGTTTGAAGGTCTCCAGTAGGGTTTATGGGAGGCCAGGACCATTCTCTAGTTTGTGAAAGGAGGGTTCTGTTGACGGATAACAGCTGGGAAGTACTTTCAAAGTAACATTAGCAAATTTGCAGGTGACACAAAGCTGGGTGGCAGTGTGAACTGTGAGGAGGTTTTTATGAGAATGCAGGGTGAGATAAAGTTTAATGTGGATAAATGTGAGGTTATCCATTTTGGTAGCAAAAACAGGAAGGCAGATTATTATCTAAATGGCGTCAAGTTGGGAAAAGAGGAAGTACAACGGGATCTGGGGTCCTTGTTCATCAGTCTATGAAAGTAAGCATGCAGGTACAGCAGGCAGTGAAGAAAGCGAATGGCATGGTAGTTTTTATAACAAGAGGAATCGAATATAGGAGCACAGAGGTCCTTCTGCAGTTGTACAGAGACTTGTGAGACCACACCTGGAGTATTCTGTGCAGTTTTGGTCCCCTAATTTGAGGAAGGACATTCTTGCTATTGAGGAAGTACAGCGTAGGTTTACAAGGTTAATTCCTGGGATGGCGGGACTGTCATATGCTGAGAGAATGGAGCAGCTGGGCGTACACTCTGGAGTTTAGAAGGATGAGAGGATATCTCATTGAAACATATTAGATTGTTAAGGGTTTGGACACGCTAGAGGCAGGAAACATTCCCGATGTTGGGGGTGTCCAGAACCAAGGGCCACAGTTTAAGAATAGGGAGTAAGCTATTTAGAATGGAGACGAGGAAACACTTTTTCTCACGGAGAGTGGTGTATCGGTGGAATTCTCTGCCTCAGAGGGCGGTGGAGGCAGGTTCTCTGGATGCTTTCAAGAGAGAGCTAGATAGGGCTCTTAAAAATAGCAGAGTCAGGGGATATGGGAGAAGGCAGGAACGGGGTACTGATTGGGGATGATCAGCCATGATCATATTGAATGCTGGTGCTGGCTCGAAGGGCCAAATGGCCTACTCCTGCACCTATTATCTATTGTTTATTGTCTAAGAACCAATCCCAGAAGCTGGGACAGTTTACCCTGTGAGTTCTTCACCTACCTTGCCATAGACCAGGCAGTACAAGGTCACTCCAATAGCCCAGACATCCAGAGCCTGAAACACAACATGAACAAGGTGTTACCAACAGTAGCTGTGCTCACACAGTTGTTACACACCTGATGTTCTGGTTCATCGGTGGCATTCCCCTTTCCCCACTCCCCCTTCTCGGCATCTTCCACCCTCCCATCCCAAACCCTCTGGTCACCGCTCCACCCGACCAGCCCTGACTCATTAACACACCAACGTGGAAAAATAAGCAAATGTGGAGTATCTGCTCACAATCCAGTGAGAAGGAGGCAACTTCAATCCACAGCCTCCAGCGTCAATCCAGGGTTTGGCCTGAACTCATTACATTGGGAATCTATCCATTCTGTCTACTGACCCTTGAAACAAATCTAATGTCACACCACACACAGGGCAGTCTTTAACCCAAAGGAGGGAGCCCATAAAGAGATTGATTGAGCAATATACTGATAGCTATTATGGAATATAGCATCTGGATGAAACCCCCACTGTAATACTAATATACGGAAGCGGTTATGAAGATTTGGTGGGATATTGCGATTGGAAGGGGGTTAAAAAAATAAGGAGGGGTATAAGTAGGGGCCACAGAGAGGTTACAGAGATAAGAAGGGTGGATTATTTTATTAATCAGAATTTAACATTTTAAATATTGCCAGTCCGGGAATCACTGCCATTCAGGGCACGAGGCTGATTGAAGTGAATGAATGTCGCGATGGAAATCACAAACCAGCTTTCCTTGCATAAGGGGCTTCCATCCTCTGAGACATGGAGGCTCTCATCCACCTACCTTCCCGTGAAAGCTCTTCCGGGCTTCAGACAGCATCTCCGGTGCCATGAACGCTGGGGTCCCCGCCGTGCTGGACAACAAGGCATCGTTCCCTTCAAACTGGTTACTCACTCCAAAGTCGGCAATCTTAATGTGACCATTATCCCCCAGCAGCAGGTTTGAGGGTTTGATATCTCGGTGGATGATCTTCTGGTAGTGTACTAGGGGAAGTGAAAAATTAAATCACTTTACCTTGCCATAAACCACACATAAAACCCAGGCCCATTTTAGGTTACACTTCACTCTGTGCGGGCAGTGGCGGTAGCAATGACACAGGAGAGAGGCCACAGCCATGCTCGTGATCAGCACCTCACGTGATACAGGGCAGACGAGCGCGCAGCGGGTAGTGTCGCTGCGCCACAGCTCCAAAGGCACAGACCCGATCCTGACCTCCTGATCCTGATTGTGTGAAAATAACTGTGGGGGTTTCATCCAGATGCTCCCATTTCCTCCCACATCTCAACGTCGGATGGTCGGTAGCTTCATTGGTAGTTGATGGAATATGTGGTTGGGGAAATTAATGGGGTTGTGGGGAGAATGAAACGGGTTTAGTTTAGACACATGCACAAGGACCTGTTTAACTGCAGGACTCTCGACAATTCCAGGTGATTAGGCTAAATTCAAGTGACCCCATGACATAGAGATGGCAATGAGGTTTCTCTCCGATATTCCTACAGGGCAGCGGATGCAGATTGGAGTTCAGAGGATGGGGGAAGTGGGAGATCCGGGGAAAGTGGGAGTGGAATGTTGAATGAGGGGGAGAGGTGTGAGATTGTTTGAGGGGAGGAGGATTCAGATTGAGGGGGTGGGAGTGGGATCGAGATTGAGGGAGAGGGAATGGGATACAGATCAAAGTGAAGGAAGATGGAGGGGTCAGGATGTGGGTTAAAGACTCTGATAAAGCAAAAGATTCAGCACCCAGCCTCTTCCAAACAAGTATAACAATTATCCCCAATATGTAATTTCTTCCCCTTTGTTAATCGGCTTCTAAATGATCCTTCAATAAGCTATGGTAGACAAAAATGCTGGAGGAATTCAACGGGTGCAGCAGCATCTATGGAGCGAAGGAAATAGGCAACATTTCAGGCCGAAATCCTTCTTCAGACCCTTCTTCTTGAGTCTGAAGAAGGGTTTCGGCACGAAACGTTGCCTATTTCCTTCGCTCCATAGATGCTGCTGCACCCGCTGAGTTTCTCCAGCACTTTTGTCTACCTTCGATTTTCCAGCAATTTGCAGTTCCTTCTTAAACACTTCCATAGCTATGGTGCTGTCCGATTCACCTCTATCCCATTGCAGATATTGGATTCTGTCTATGGAAATGGTGCGCTACAATGCTGAGAACTATATTCTGCACACTTCCCCTTTGCTCTGCACATTGGGGTGGAGGGTAGGTACATTTACGGGGGTAGCTAAGTACGGAAAGGGTATTGTGTGAGGAGTGACCTCCTGAAGTTCTGTTACAGAAACCTCACCGGAGTCGCAAGCATAACTTCCAACACGATCATTTTACATTTTATGATTAGTTTTACTCCAAATGGAAACAATCAGAAGATGATCATTTAAAACATTATTATGAAACATTTCTCATCAAATTTTTTTTCTCCCCTTATTTTGCATTTTGGAAAATAGTTCAAATGGGTTTTAAGTTGTTTTTTTTGAAGGTAGAGTTAAAAGTTACTTTTAATACTTTAAGCAGGTTACAATTTTTTCAAGATGACCATCAGGGTAAAACAACAAAAGGTACTGCAAGGGAGATTAATATCAAATATGATCACTATGCGGAAGGCAGTTGCTATGGCAACATGGTGTTAAACACTCACAGTATTCAATGCCCAAGATGATATCTCTGAAGTAGAAATGTGCCTGTTTCTCCGAGAATGGATTGTCCGTCGGCACCTCCATCACGGGGCTGAAACGGTGGGAAAGAAAAGATGTATGAAAGAGGGGAGTTAGAACCTCGACAGCATCAAGCGTTATAAAAAGGCCCCGTTTATTAATGATTCACTGCAGAACTCACCCTTTGCTCATCAGCTCGAATACTGCAAGCACAAGAAAAGGACAGAAAATGGACATGAATTAAAAAAATAAGCAAACAGAAATATGACAATATATTCTGGGTTAATAAGGCCACAAATATAGTTCTAGATATTGTAATCTATTCTATTTTAAATAACTTGGTGTACAATTTGTTTAAACATTTTTACTATCTTGTTTTTGCTCTCCATGGCCACGAGCCAATCTGTAACTTCAAGCGTATCATAGAAGCTTTGATGCCAAAGTTTTTTTGCATTACACTGAGGAACTAGCCGGTGTAGAACTTGTGTTAACATTTTAATGCATGTTTCTGGGAAAGTTAACACTAGTTGCTAAACGTGATGGGACGTTTGGCGTGAAGTTTTTCTGTTTCCCGGTGCAGTTCATCTGGTTTTCAGATGTGCAACACCCAAAAATCAGTCTCCAGTGCAGTTTTTAACCACTGGTGTTGTTCATTCACACCTTCTGCTCGCGCTGAAGGCACTACTGCTTTTTGCATTGAAGGGTCAGGTACATCTCTTGCAGTCATAAACAGAGCTGCAAAAACAGGGAGACTGATCTAAACCGGGAACTCAGTAAACATTCCCTCCGCCAACACAGTTGCAGCTGCTATTCCCTCAAGACTCAGTGATCAGAAATGCCAGGAGAAATTCTCAAGCTGAAAAATGTTTCAGATGAGAAGTGAGTAAGATGCCGATGGAGGTGGGTCCAACACACGATGTGCCCAGGCTTCCCTGGGAGCCACCCTCTGACGAACACCTCTGGCAAGAACAGTCCTCTCTACACAAGGTAGTCCTCACTGACACCTGCGACCTCTGAAAACTCGCACTACCAATTCTCGGACTCCGAGCCAGGCTCCGTCACGCTCAGGGACCTTGCAGGCCAGCTCTGCTGACTGCTCTCCACACCGGACATCCCTGCCCACCTTTTAAGAGTTTTCCCCCCCATCACAAGCCCACACAATAGACAATAGGTGCAGGAGTAGGCCATTCGGCCCTTCGAGCCAGCATCGTCATTCAATGTGATCATGCCTGATCATCCCCAATCAGTACCCCATTCCTGCCTTCTCCCCATATCCCCTGACTCCACTATCTGTAAGAGCCCTATCCAGCTCTCTCTTGAAAGTATTCAGAGAACTGGCCTCCACCACCCTCTGAGGCAGAGAATTCCACAGACTCACAACTCTCAGCGAGAAAAAGTGTTTCCTCGTCTCCATTCTAAATGGCTTCCCCCTAATTCTTATACTGTGGCCCCTGGTTCTGGACTCCCTAAACGTCGGGAACATGTTTCCTGCCTCTAGCGTGTCCAAACCCTTAATAATTTTATGTTTCAATAAGATCCCTTCTCATCCTTCTAAACTCCAGAGTATACAAACCCAGCCGTTCCATTCTCTCAGCATATGACAGTCCCCGCCATCCCGGGAATTAACCTTGTAAACCTACGCTGCACTCCGTCCTTTCTCAAATTAGGGGACCAAAACTGCACACAATACTCCAGGTGTCCGATACAACTGCAGAAGGACCTCCTTGCTCCTATACTCAACTCCTCGCGTTATTAAGGCCAACATGCCATTCGCTTTCTTCACTGCCTGCTGTTTCTGCATGCTTACTTTCATTCCTTTCACACAAAACCAAGGTACAGTGAATCACAAGGCCGTGCAATAGAATGGGAATCAAAGGCCCACCACACAACAACAGTGGAGGCAGGAGGGAAAGCCTCGGAATGGCACAGGGTTTTGTCAGCAAAGGCAAAAGGTAAATAAAATGTTAGAGACAGAGACATCCACAATGGAATGGGCCCTTTGACCAATCCCTCCATGCCAACTAAAGGCACCCATCTAAACTAGTGCTATTCACCTTCCTTTGACCCAACTTTTCATGTCTTATAACTGTCTAAATGTATTTTAAAGGTGGTTATTGTACCTGGTTCAACTACTTCCTCTTGCAGCTCGATCCATATACCCACCACCCTCTGTGTGAAATATTTCCCCTCTCACCTTAAACCTCTGTCCTCCAGTTCTTGATTACCCTACTCTGGGAAAAATACTAAATGCATTCTTATACACCTCGATAAGATCTTATACACCTTGATAAGGTCAGCCCTCGCCCTCTTACACTACAAGAAATAAAATCCCAACCTGCCCTACGTCTCCCTAGAGACCTAGCGACAAGCTCGTAAATCGTCTCTGCACTCTTTCCAACAATGGCATTTTCTAGCTTAATGGCACATTGATGGAAATACAGGAGCAGACCCCAGCGTGATCCAGCCGGTTACATGGTCAGCATGGCACCCAGGGTGGTTCCGTGGGAGGCCAATCGATGGTAGAGTTGGGCGCACCAACACTCAACAACCCGACTGGGGGAGTGAAAGGGAAAAGCCCGCAGTTCTGAGTCAGAGAGCCTTACCCAGGCGTACAGGGTTCCACATTCCTACACTGATAGATGAACTCCATAGACAAGCAACTGGTGTTGTGTAAACAGTGAATGTGTGTTTAGGAAAGAGGTGGACCTACTAGTCAATCTCTGCCCTAACAGAGATGTGTGCAGAGGCCAGGGACATCTATGGTGACACTCAAGGTTGGTAGAAAGGGAGAAATATCTTCATGAGGAAAGATGCTTTAGTGCGTTCCTCAAGAAATGTATTAATGGAACAATAAATAGGAAGAAGATTAGACCTTATTGCCTTCCATAATAGTGAGGAATGTGGGGAATCCACTGTGGTGGATGTTTAAGTTAACTTTTATGTAGATGTTGCTTTTTTTTAGAATGGGAGCATGGTAATTGGAGTTTCACTGTTCCTTAATTGGTACATGTGACAATAAACTGACCTTTGAACCTATGAGCCTTTGAATTGGAATTCACGACAAGGGACTTTATTGAAGAGGAGAAGCAGGACAAAGTTCTGTTATTGTAATCAGTAGAAACTGTGGGGGAATAAAGCCGACAGCGTTTCAAGAGCATCGAGAACAACAGCGGTGTTGACACTAATCAGCGTCAGTAGCCACTGTGTAGCAAGGTCTGATGACATCGCCCAACAACACTTGTCAACAGACCCTCAGATAACAAGAGACGGTTTCATCTTTAACTCTACAGTTGTACGGTGACGGACACCAATATCCTGGCTGCGATAGGAATAGGAGAGAGAGATGGTTTAAAATGCTGCATGGTTGTTTTAGAAGTGATGTTACTAATGTGATCTAAAATGGCAATAGTGGGAAGGAACTGGCAAGAGCCAGGAGCCGGCCTTGTAAATGCAGTGAGCATTGCAAGGTATCTAAATGTATTGGAACTTTTAAATGTGTACATTTTAAGAAAAGGGAAATTATAGCCGGTAGCCTCACATCAGCGGTGGGGCAACTACTGGAGATAGGATTTACTTACAGTTAGAAAAGAATGGGATAATTAGGGACAGTCAACATGGCTTTGTGCGGGATAGATCATGTCTTACTAACTTGGTTTAGTCTTGAGGAAGTGATGAAGATTATTGATGAGGGTAGGGCAGTGGATGTTGTCTACATTTAGTAAGGCAATAAAACGTATGGGTCTTGGAAGTTAGGATTCAGAACTGGCTTTCACATAGAAGACCGAGACTAGTGGTGTAAGGGCTGTGATCAGTGGTGCTCTGCAAGGATCAGTCCTACAACATCTGTTGTTTGTGATATACATACTTAGACAAAAATACAGATGGGCTGGTGAGTAAGTTTACAGATGACACATAATTTGGAGGAGATGCGAACAATGAGGAAGGTCACCGAAGGATACACGAGGAAAGATCTGTTACAGGCAGGGGTGGAGGAATAGCAGATGGAGTTTAATCCCGACAGGTGCGAGGCGTTGCACTTTGTGAAGTCAAACATAAGGGGAACGCATATAATTAATAGAAGGATCCTTAACTGCATTGAAAAACAGGGGGATCTTGAAGTCCAAATCAGTCACTTCCCAAAAGTGGCAACAGAAGTCGATAAAGCGGTAAAGCGGGCGTCTGATACGCTTGGCTTCAGCGGTTGGGGCATTGAGTATAAGCGTCAGGAAGTTATGTTGTAGCTTTATTGAACTTTGCTGCTGTTGGAATGTTGTGTGCAGTCCTGCTCATACCATTACAGTAGGCGCATAGTGGCTTTGGAGAGAGTGCAGAAGAAGTTCACCAAAACGCTGCCAGGAATAGAGCTTCATTGCATTGTTTTCTCTGGAGCGTGAGAGGCTGAACGAAGATCTAATGGAAGTTTATAAAATTATAAGGATGCAGTAGGTAAGATAGATTGACAGAACTTTTTGCCCCAGGGTAGAATTGTCACTTACTAGAGATCATAGCTGTAGATCATAGAGAGAAATTTTAACGGCGATATGTGGGATAGGTTTTATTTAAACAGAGAGTGGCAAGTGCCTGGAATGCGCAGCCAGGGGTGGTGATGGAAGCAGATATGACAGTGGCTTTTAAGAGGCTTTCAAGTACGGCACATGGATATGTGGATAACGGAGGCATTTGGAGCGCATGAAGGCATAAAGGCATGAAGGCATTCTTTACACAGAGAGTGGTGAGTCTCTGGAATTCTCTGCCACAGAAGGTAGTTGAGGCCAGTTCATTGGCTATATTTAAGAGGGCGTTAGATGTGGCACTTGTGGCTAAAGGGATCAGGGGGTATGGAGAGAAGGCAGGTACGGGATACTGAGTTGGATGATCAGCCATGATCACATTGAATGGCGGTGCAGGCTCGAAGGGCCAAATGGCCTACTCCTGCACCTATTTTCTATGTTTCTATGTAAAGGATTCGTTTAAGTAGGTATTGGATTCTGCACTGAAGTCGTGGGCCATAAGTTCCTATGCTTAGTGTTTTGTGTTCTATGTAGGTAAGTGATAGAATCTGCAAAATGATAATGGGAATGTGGGATTCGAATGTTCTGTTAACCTATACATGGCGACTGATTGATAATAGAGCAAACTTAAAATGAAGTAAAGCAAGTCAGATCCCCGCTGAGCTGGCCAGAGGCTGAGAGTGAGTGTTTACATGGGCAACATGCTGGAATTATCCTACGCTGGAAGCAACAAAAGCATTTGAGGCAGGACTGTGGTACGTCCTTCAGGTTCCCAAGTGGTTAAACAGAAGAAATGCATTGGCTGTGAAACGTGCAGCTCAAAGTGACGGCCTGGTCTGGCTGGAGGACAAGTTTAATTCATATTGGACGGGCAGACTGACAGACCCTTGCTACCTAAAATAAACTGTTCACATTGGGAGTGAGCAGCCTGGGCCCACACATCCAGATACAGGCAGTACAGAACGGAAGGCCAGTCGGTAAAGAGCCCGCAGCCTCAGTGACAAGTCTGGAGCATATCACGTGGCTAACTGTGGGGATAAAGAACAAGAACAAGAAACATCGGGTCTGCCACTCGAGGAGGAACTGACCCAGTCAGCTAACCCGAGGCAGACTGGTTAGCACACAACAAAAAGGCTTTTCACTGTACCTCAGTACACGTGACAATAAACAAAACTAAACTAAACCAGACAAACTAGACAGCTGCGCTCAGCCTGCACATGTACCCAGCCACTCTCACCCAAGCGGGGGATACCAGTAGAATCATTTAAACGCCTTGAACGCAAATCAGCTTGGTGATTTGTAAAGTGGCTGTTTTGTAGAAGCTGTAAGATGCTACTTGAATGAAATGAGATGGTTCACTGTGAAACGTCAAAGGAGAATGGGATTGGAAAAGACTCTCTTCCTCCAAACCTGCAGAGGAAATGCCTTTCATAGCTTGGTGAGGCTTGTCAGGACGTTTTTCCTCCTATTGAGTGATAAAGGTCGATTCCATGCACCTGAGGGAGCAGAGAGCAGAGTGGAAGTACGGCACCTCACACAGTGTAGCACTGCCTTCATTTTGCATTCGAGATGTAGCCTGGTTTTCTGTGGACTGGTGCAATAACCGATGACACGGGAGCGTGACCGACACTACGGAGAGCGCAGGAGGGTGAACGGATGGAGACTGGCCCTCTGAGAGGTTGTTGTCCTGTGGGACCACAGGTACGTCTCCCGCCAGCAGGAAGCTGGGACTGAGAGCACTTTAGTCCCGAGAGGTTGCAAATCCAGCCATTTCCCCTTGCTCCTCTCCCACTGCTGGAGGCTGTGGGGGTGAGCTTCCAGCTCGGAGCGACCACAGACTGACCTCCCTTCCCACCCACCTCAGTCCTGAATCCAAAGTCAGAGAGCAAACGTCAGCAAAGACGGAGTAGAAATATCGGTTGATTGAGAGGAAACACAACAGCACAGCTGAAAAAAAATCTTACAGGAGGACAAGGCAAAGGAAGCAAAGGACATTCTTGTCCAACACAGTGAAACATTGTCTACTACAGTATTGCTGCAATAACACATAGGCATTTCCCTCCATACTACAACAGCCAAATACATACCCATGTGAAGATTATCTTCAGACTGGTCATCCAGAACCTGAAAACAAGAGAGAGAATTCACACAAAAGGGAATTAAGAGGACAGAAAATCCTGAATATATAAAGCGCCTTTCACATGTTCCAGAGGTCCCAATGGACTGGGGGACCAATGAGGGAGTTTTGAACTGTTGGGCTATAGGAGCAGCATCTTCCCCGCTGTTAACACACTCCTGAACAGTCCTTTCATACACGAAGAATGATTATCGATCTTCCAATCTACGTTGTTGCAGGCCTTGCACTTTTTTCAAATGCGCTTTCACTGTAACGGTAATATTATATTCTGTACTCCTGGCTTTAAATCGGCCAGGAGTTATCCACATGGACATCCAGAATATCCACATTGAATATCCACATGGATATGAAAAGAGTGTAGGGATATAAATGACATGGGATTAATTTAACTCTGCATCACATTCACTATATACATTGTGGGCCGAAGGGCCTGTTACTGTGCTGTCTTGTTCTAAGTTCTACTCAGGAGTAGAGTAATGGGGTCATACAACATGGGAAAAAGGCCATTCAGCCCACCATGTCCATGCCAGCCCACAGATGCATATCCTTAGTAAACCCACATTCTAGAATCTGGCTGAAAGTTTTCTATGCCCAGCAATTCGGGTGATACTAAATTATCTCAAAATCCATCCATCCAAATTAAAACGTGTGGCCCTGACCACAATGTTGGGCACCAGATTTTATGCACTCTCTTGTTAACCTAAAGATTTTCCCAAACTGAATACCTGCTATGGTGGAGTATTCAGGGTCACTCTGAGGAACGGGAGGGGACGGGAGTGATGCCTTGTGCAGGCTGAGCTACTGGAGTGGGTCCAGGGACTGGGGTCCACCTGCTTGCAAACTTGTCTCAGATCCCCACCTGGCTGTGACAAAGCTGTCAGGGAGCATAAGCCTGGTGGATCAAATAACATGACCAGACATCTTAAGATAAAGCAGTGTTAGTGTAGGAGCATATTGAAAGGCCACGTGGAGTCATTGTTCGAAGTAATGAGCGATTTATTAAAACTGGTGAGCAACAGGAGACCAGTCAAAGCTGATCTCCTGAGCGTGACATTGGTGCAGCTTTTACCTTCTCCGCTGACAAGGTTACACAGAAACTTGATTAACCGTGAAACCAGGTCTTGATCGCAGAATGGAGGTTACAGAAAGACTTAGGTAACAAACTACGTCTTAAATACAGAATAAAATGATTATCCACAAGTCCAAGTTCGTTTACAGTGGATCGAATGTTCAGTTATAACAATGGGTGCACGCTATTATGTGATCTATGAAATTCCTGCAACTTGGGTGTCATCACTGCTGCATTCCATGTCTCTACCTTTAGGCTTTGTCTGCAGTTCCCTGTCACCACATTAGCACAATCCACATCCCTATATACTAGGTATTAGCCCTCACTATTCTTTTACAACAGCCGGGGAAACGATTAAATGGGAACGGCAACTGAAGGGAGGGTGGACGTACTTGGTGAGAGTTCAAACGTAAGGGAATTCAGTGACGTTCCTCGGGTGGGAGGGTGAGGGCATGGAAGACAGGCCTGGATTGCCTGATCACCATTTCCCCGGTTGATGCATTTGCCAAATGTGTAGAAATTGCTTCAGAAAAAGAACTGATTGGCACATTGTGCGATCGATGGCCGTCATCGTACCAATGAACCTGGTTCAGCCGAGGCCTACGTTTAGCATGGAATGAAAACATTGTCAGTGGGTCAACATCTGAGCAACTCACCTCCATTAGTTTCACTATGTTGGGATGGTCAAGTTTCTTCAGAATGGCTATCTCCTGGTAGACCCGCTCCAGGGGCGCTGGGGCCTTGGGCTGCTCTCCACATGGGGGCTTTGATCCCCGAGGAGGGGGGCGACCTGGAATCCAGAGCAAAGAGTGATACATCGTTTTGAATAAAGGACGCAACCTTACTCAGAATTTCGCAAAAGGGAAGCTCAGGCATACTTCAAGTGTAGGGGCTGGTGGTTTCATGGTTGTGTAATGCGATGCAAACAATCTTGAGGACTCACTGGGTTTTGTTGTCCTAAACCGCACTCCTGATAGGTGGGGTATTAGTTATATTTTTCCTGCTTAATTCTTCAAAGGGGCACTGACTCCTGGACCTAGGGAGCATAAACCATCTGCAACTGGATTGTTCAATGTCCAGACCCATGTAAGAGTAAATGACAAAATACTCTCCACAATAATTCTCAACTCCGGTGCCCCACAAGGGTGTGATCGCAGGTAATTACTAAACTCCCTATACACTCGTGATTGCACGGAAAAAATATGCTCTAACTCCACTTACACGTTTGCAGATGACACCACCATAGTGGGCCGGACCTCAAACAATGTCGAGGCAGGGTAGTGGAAGAAGATTTAGAGCTCGGTACCAAGGCGTTAAGACAAGATCCTTCAAAGTCAGCAAAATGAAGCAACTTCAGGTAGCAAGGTGGTGTACACGACCCAGTCTGCATCACCATGAAGTGGAGATAGTTGAGAGCTTCAAGATCCTAGGCATAAATATCACCAATAACCACAATGACGCTACGGCCAAGAAATCAGAAGATTAAGGAAGTTCAGCATGGCTCCAATAACCATACCATTCTCCACGGCCACTCTCTGTCCTTGGGCCATCTTCCTATCAGATTGACAAGACATGCCCCTGTTTCGTGCCTTTTGAGTTGCCCCCCACTGCCGGACATACCACTAGATCAAAGGTCAACAGGCAAGGAGCAAGAGTTTACAAATGTTGGTACATTTTCACCAATCCATTCACTCGCTTCCCTTTGCGCCAGTGTATGGTGTTCAGACTCCAGCCTACCATGGAGTGGTGGCCAGGAACTTGTTGGTTTGTAAACCAGCACCTGCAGTTCATTGTATCTCTCAAGGAACTAATAAGTGGAGACAATACAATTAAACCTTCAAGATTTTTGACAGAATTGTTACTGTGACAGGTGCTAATGTTGATTAGTTGGTCGCTGCCAACGGGAGCTGGTCCAAATTTCTAGCTCGCTGATTTGTTTATTAACACGATAATGTTGGACACTGCAATCTGATCCTGAACACTCAGCTTCGCAGCTCTAAGTTTGGCAGCTGTGTGAAGATTAAACTTTGAACAATGCGCATTGAACTGTACAACGTCAACCTGCTCAACAACCCCAGCAAAACCAGTTGGGCCACAAGTGTGGATTCACACAATCCAGGGGAGCGGGAAGTGTTTCTTATGTTTTGTTCAGAATTTCTACAGAGCCAGAGGCCAACTGTGATTCATGAGTAAGAAAAGGCCTGTTATAGCACCGGTGTATATCCCTTCTTCATAATTAGTGAGAAAAGGGAAAGAGGGAGACAGAAAGGGAGACAGAGAGACAGAGAGACAGAGAGAGAGAGAGAGAGAGAGAGAGAGAGAGAGAGAGAGAGAGAGAGAGAGAGAGAGATGGAGAGACAGAGACAGAGAGCGAGAGAGAGGCAGGGAGACAGGGAGTCAGAGAGAGACAGTCAAAGACAGAGGCAGAGAGACACAGTTAAAAACTGGGAGATAGGGAGACAGGGAGACCGAGACAGAGAGACAGAGAGACAGAGAGACAGAGAGACAGAGAGACAATCAGAGACAGAGAGACAATCAGAGACAGAGAGACAGAGAGACAGAGAGACAGAGAGACAGAGAGACAGAGAGACAGAGAGACAGAGAGACAGGAGACAGAGAGACAGAGAGATAGAGAGACATAGAGACAATGACAGAGAGACAATCAGAGACAGAGAGAATGAGAGACTGACAGAGACAATGACAGACAGAGAAAGAGGGGAGGAAAGATGGAGAAAGAAAGAAAAATAAATGAACGGAAAGGCAGAGGACCAAACGAGGAGCAAGAAAGGGAGGGATAGAGAAAGAAGAGGAAGAGAAAGAGAGACAAGAGAGAGACAGAGAAAATGAGAGTTGAATAGAGGGAGCGGAGTGCACGACTTGGGTGAGATGGAAACAAGATGCTGGAAAGGGAGAACCTATGCAGCTACAGGCAGTGTAAGCAGCTGAGCCACCCAATCACAGAGTAAATAGTGAGTGCCTGGAACACACTGCCAGGGTTAGTCGTGGAGGCAGATACGATAGTGCCATTTAAGAGGCTTTTGGATAGGCATACGGTTATGCAGGGAATTTAAGGATATGGATGATGCACAGCTTAGTAAGAGATGGCCTTGGCATCATGTTCGACACAACAGTACCCACATTGTCTGTATTTGTGCGGCTCCTGAAGGCTTTGCATTCATGCCTCATCAGGTTATAACGACTAGGAACATTCTCCTCAGCTAATCAAGTGGGTCACTGAAAAAAGACAAGTCAGTTGCACTGGTAGCCATCATCATTCAGGGTACAGGGTTGATCTCTGCCTCTGCCGAGGTCTGAAATCGCACAATGCTGCTCACTGATGCTCATTTTGGGCTTTACATGGACCACCAAGCTCCAGACCACATCACAGTCTTGATCAAAATATGGACGGAAGAACTAAATACCAAAGGCGAGACGAGTCCTTGACATGAAAGCAGCACTTGGCCAAACGGGGCATCAGGAAGTCCTGGTTAATCTGAAGTCAATGGGCTTCAGACAACACTCCAATGGCTGGAGTCACACTTCACCAATCTGATTCTCTTTCTCGCAATGGAGATGACACATCCCGCCCTGTAACTACATGATTGTAGGGTAATTGTAACAAAGGGTGCAGCATCATACTCTCTGGAACCTCATGCAGATTTCTGTGTGTCTCACCAATCGGCGACCATGTGAAGAGGAAGACAGTAGCAAATGCCTACGTCTGCCCCGTGGCAGAGACTGGTGATGTTGTAATGGGGAACAAAGAAACAGAAACGTTGAAACAACTACCTTTGAATCTGTCCTCACTGGACAAGATACAATCACTGTGCCTGAAACAGCTGGAAACCGAATTTCTGCTGACAGTGGGGAGGGGAACAAAGTAGGTGATTTAACTAAAGAAGCTGAATTTTTTTTTTTAATTTAAAAATGTAATAAAAAAAGTTAACAGGTCTAAAACGCAACAATTCCATTGGATCAAATAATCTATAAATCTGATTTCTCAAACAAAATGCGGCAGGCAAATCATCCTCCAAAAATCCCTGAAATCTGGAACAGTCCAGGCGCACTCAAATGTGGTAAATATAACATAATTATCTAAGAAAGCAGAGAAAAACCTGGGCAACAATAAACCAGTTGGACTGACATCTGCTCTCAACAAAGAGGCAGGATCATCATTAACATACGATGACTGTTTGACGGCACTGCACCTATATTCACTGGAATTTAGAAGAATGAGGAGGGACCTCATTGAAACATACAGAATAGTGAAAGGCTTGGGTAGAGTGGATGTGGAGAGGATGTTACACTAGTGGGAGAGTCTAGGACTAGGGGCCATAACCTCAGAATTAAAGGACATTATTTTAAGAAGGAGATGGGAAGGAATTTATTTAGTCAGAGGGTGGAATTCTTTGCCACAGAAGGCTGTGGAGGCAAAGTCAGTGGATATATTTAAGGCAGAGATAGGTAGATTCTTAATTAGTACAGGTGTTAGAGGTTATGGGGAGAAGGCAGGATAATGGGGTTAGGAAGGAGAGATAGATCAGCCATGATTGAATTGAATAGACTTGATGGGCTGAATGGCCAAATTCTACTCCTATCACTTATGATCTTATGATCTGTAAGGAAGAATGAGAAGGCAAGATGCGCAGAGGTTATAGAATCAGAAGTTGATGAGCCACAGACCACATAATTTTTTAGAAGAGATAATGTGTTAGAAATGCATAAAATTCCAAGAACTGGCAAGATTGAACACACAGATGATTAACATGTAAGGACAGCACAGGATGGCATGCGTGGGGGAGATATGGATCATAGGGTGCGGAGATGTAGACCATAGGGGGTGGGATTGTGGGGGGGTGTGGAGATGTAGGCTGTAATGGGGTGGTGATGCGGACCATAAGGTGGCAGAGGTGGACATCCATCCACACCGGTACCACGGATTGCAATCTAAAGGCCAAAAGCCTGGAATTGGACACATTGTATCAGAGTTTAAATAGGCAAACTGGAAGCCAACTCACGCGGAAATCCTTGCTGTTTCATCAGCCTCTTTTTGGAAAGTACCTTCATGGCCTGGGGAGAAAGAATATTCCTGTCACCATCAAGGGCTTTTACACAAAACAGCATGTCATTGTTAAATATTAGAAAAGAGATAAAATCAAGTAATCAAATTTAAGCAGATTTACTAAACACTTAAGCAGTAAAGATCAGTGCAGAATACATTCAAAGATTGAAATATATCCTGGTCTAAAAAGCAACGGTGACCCTGAGCACTTGCCACCATGTTCCTGAGCCTGAGTGCAGGGAGAAGTCTCATGATGCTTCTCATGAACCCTCTCTCTGAAGGCCACAGCTTCAGCATCTTGCCAAAAAGGGAACGGAAAAGGACGTACAGCAGAGGCGGAGGCTTGCGTATCCTAGACCCAACTTAATGCCACAGAAAGTGGAACTCCCACCATGGTGGGAATGAACTCAGGCAAATTGTACCAGCTTCAACATATTGAAAAAAACGCCGCGACCCAGCTGAGGCCTCGAGTACGTGGAGACCACTCTCGAGCATGAAGGAGAGTTATGAAGACCTCCTACGACCTCGTGCCGACCATGCTGCGAGTATGAGTCGAGGGCAAACTCTCCAGAACTGGCGGATTAGGTCGCCAAAGTGGGACAGCCCCTTTAGTACATTGAAGCACTTCATAGGAGGCTTACTGGTGTAATTTGTGGAATAGGTGAGTTATCTAATAAGAGGCTGATTGGGTTAATAGTGCATCTAGTGAGAGAGGACTTGTGTGAGAGAGAACAAGATCCTGGGGGTGTTGGCAGGGTGGTTGAGTAAAAGATGTTCCATGTCATGGGAAAATCTAGAATTAGGGTTCACAGTTTAAAAATGTGGCTCGTGAGTTTGAAATTCTCTTCCTCCAAAGGCAGTGGAAGCAGAGTTTGTGAATATTTTTAAGGCAGAGTAGGTAGATACTTGATAAACAAAGGGTGGAAGATTCCCTTGAGTAGAGGAGAGTGTGGACAAAGTTACAATCAAATCTCATTGAATGGGGTAATCAAGCTTGTGGGACCAAGTGCCAGGCTTGTCCTCCTCCTAGCTCATGTGGTCACAGGTTAACATCATTTAATCTGTTCCTTCAGAGGATGTGGTCATTGTTGGCCAGCATCTAATGCCCATCCCCAAGTGTCCTCAGATTTATGGCTTTCCCACCCGTTTCCTGGACAGCAAAGGGTCACCCATTTCCCTTCGGGTCTGGCAGCTAAGGCAAATTGTATCAATTGTCTTAACTAAAGTTGATAAAGGGTAGTGGGGTCAGGTGAGGTAGGTGGTGGTGTGTGTGGAGTAAAATGGCCAGAAAATACCAAATGGGCCCCAATTCCTCTACTTGGGAATCATGCTTACTCCCCCACTCCAGAATTGCCACCATCATCAGGTGATCATACATTTCGCAATGCAGTCAAGATCATCCAGTGAGGGCCACCCCACTCCCATGCTGGTCGAGGTAGGTTTGGCATTGTGTGCTGTATATCTACATTTAATTCAACAAAATAACTTGGTTAAGGATGAGTGATTTAACTTTCCACCAAGTTAACCATTCCATCGAGAATAAAAGAATAACGAGGCACAGGGGTGAAAAAAGTGATTAGTAAGCGGAGGTTCCCTCCAGAGTTCAATGAGGCCAGTGTCACAGATAGTGGTCTTTGTCTGCCCCTGTGAATTGTGGGAGCTGCAGCCCTCTATGACCACCCTTTAACCTAAGGGAATCCAAACATAAGTTCCCACCAATAGGAAGCTGCTTGCCCTTCTTCGGACACAATGGTCTTCAGCTTAGAGGGGCTGGGGGCCCATCCCCTGTTAATGGGTGGTTTGTAGGAGTCCCTAGGCCAAGTCCTGGTCCCAACCCATGCACCTCCAGACTAGAACGTGTTTGGGACTGACGCAACCTCTAACCCCAAAACAGGATGCGGGCATCTCATATTTGGCCAGGGCCATTCACTCTAACCTCACCATCTATTGTCACTTGAAATATCCCCCAGTCCCAATACTTGTCAACACAGAGAATAATGTTTCTACAAACAGACCTGGCCCCCCAATGGCCATCGACTATAGCTGCTTCTTCGGAGGGTGGTGAGTCTCTAACGTTCTCTATCATGGAAGGTTATGGAGGTCATTGGGGGTAATTAAAGATCAAGTCGATACATTTTTGAAAGATCAAGGGGATGAGATTATGGAAGACCCTGTTCTCCAGACACCTCACCACTACATTCTAGATTATTTTAATTTAGTTTAGTTTGTTGTCATCTGTACCGAGGTAAAGTGAAAAGATTTTATTGCATGATAACCAGTCAGCGAAAATACAATAGAAACACAGACATAGAAACATAGAAATAGGTGCAGGAGTAGGCCATTCGGCCCTTCGAGCCTGCACCGCCATTCAATACGATCATGGCTGATCATCCAACTCAGTATCCTGTCCCTGCCTTCTCTCCATACCCCCTGATTCCTTTAGCCACAAGGGCCACATCTAACTCCCTCTTAAATATAGCCAATGAACTGGCCTCAACTACCTTCTGTGGCAGAGAATTCCACAGATTCACCACTCTTTGTTTGAAAAATGTTTTTCTCATCTCGGTCCTAAAAGACTTCTTATCCTTATCGTTAAACTGTGACCCCTTGTTCTGGACTTCCCCAACATCGGGAACAATCTTCCTTCATCTAGCCTGTTCAACCCCTTAAGAATTTTGTAAGTTTCTATAAGATCCCCCTTCAATCTTCTAAATTCTAGCGAGCACAAGCCGAGTCTATCCAGTCTTTCTTCATATGAAAGTCCTGCCATCCCAGGAATCAGTCTGGTTCCTGTAATCAATACATGATTACAACCGAGCCATCCACCGTGCACACATTCATGATAAAAGGAATGGCGAGAATAATTAATGCAAGATAAAGCTAATAAAGTCTGATCAAAGATAGTCCAAAGGTGGACAAAAGTGCTGGAGAAACTCAGCGGGTGCGGCAGCATCTATGGAGCAAAGGAAATAGGCAACGTTTAGTCCAAGGGTCTCCAATGAGGTAGATAGCAGTTCAGGACTGCTTTCTAATTGTGGTAGGATGGTTCAGTTGCCTGGGAAGAGACTGTCCCACTTTCAAGCTAAAATTGGTTTCATTCCAAAATTTAAAAAAAAATTAAAGCTTAAAAAATATAAGCGAGATTAAGCAATCTCAATGATGCAGCAGATCCAGAAATATATATGCTGATCTGCTCACCATTTGTGCTACACTGAATCATATATTTTTTGAATATTTTACACCAGTGAATTCTTTTAACTGCAGGGCTTGGCGATGTGATCAAAGGCTTCAACACAAGGATATGTTTAAACAGTAATGAGGTGTTTGGGGATTTCAAATACTTCTGTATTCAAATCATTACCACAGAAGAAACACCATGTCAGCTCAAATACTTTCCCAACTAGTTTACTTTGTTCAGAGAATTAACCATTGTTATTCTAATTATAATTATCACGCACAAAACAACTCATTCGGAATGGAACTATCAGATAGCTTGTAACTGTCATCCTCAGAGTTGGAAGTTACAATATTCCAACTCGTTCATCACAACTTTGATGGAAATGGTGTCCATTTTGAGGTGGTTCTATCCTATGAAAACAAAGGGCAGGGCAGGTGTATTAACCCTACTCTGCCCAGAGGAAGACGTGGCTCTCACCAAACGGCAGCCTCCACCTCCGGTACAAGATATAGATCTCCAGCTTACTCACGTAATGCTTGTCGTCATTCTCATTGTACGCCAACTTCACCACGCCATAGGATCCCTGTCAACAAAGCAAAGCTCAGATTAGTCACTTAGTGAAATCATTTCCTCAAACGTTGGAGGAAAGACACACAGATACCTGTAAACCGCAGCCTTAAGGGCCTGTCCCACTTGGTTGACAATTGCGCGTGAAGACTTTGTGAATCCCACAATCATGGGGCGCCATGCGCAACCGCGCGTCACTGCCTACGCCACCGTGTCTCACCATACGCCATGCGCGCGTAATGCAGGCCATGGGAGTAGCTTGGATGAGTCATCTTGGTCGGCATGGATGATTTGGGCTGAAGGGCCAGTTTTCTTGTTTATGCCTCTATGAATGTTAAGGGCCTGTCCCACCAGCATGCGATTGCATGAGTCTAGCGCGACCAAACGTGGTCGCTTGAGGTGTACGGCCGCTCGGGGCCAGTTCCATTTCGAACCGTGGAGGCGTATGGAGTTGTGCGGGGCTGGTCCCGACATCATACTGACCAATCAGCTGAGCAGGAGGCTGGCCGACTGAATTTGGACGTCGCACGGCGTCGGGCGGTGACGTCACCACGCAACGGCACGCCGGGCGGTGATGTCATTGTGCAACGCCACGTGCTAGGCATACACCGTCAAGACGCTGCGTACGACGTCGAGATGCTGCGTACGCCCATCGAGACGTTGCATACGCCCTCAATGCGCCTGCGGGCCGACAGGCCGTTGGTGCGCGGGAATTTCGGACAGTGCAGGATTTATGGAACCCCGCGCGATGTCAAACCAGCCCCGCACAATTCCTTACGCCTCCGCCGATCGAAGTGGGACCAGCCCCGTGAGGTCTTACGCCTCAAGCGACCACATTTGGTCGCGCTAGACACATGCAATCGCATGCTGGTGGGACAGGCCCTTAAGAATCCATTCAGTCCCTAAAAACATCCATGGGAAAAGATAGAGGCACCTCTGACAATGAGGAAGGGCATGGCTTCCCAACTCATACAGCTACTTAGAACGCAGTTGCAACATCAAAACACTGGCTGCTATTTACCTTTCCAATTTCAGTCTTCAGCTGGTATTGGTTCAAACGCATAAAGTCCTAGAGGGAAATAGGAACAAACGTAATATCTGGTTATCTTTGATTTTTGCATTTTACAGAAGAAATTAATTTACATAGGCAAATTAATCCTGCTCAGCTCGCATTTCTGCAAGAGAAACTGCAATGCCTTCCAGTTAACTTGGCTGGAATTGTGAAACAAAAGATAAAAGATCAGCAGTGTAGGAAGGAACTACAGAAGGGAGACAAAAATGCTGGAGAAACTTAGCGCGTGAGGCAGCATCTATGGAGCGAAGGAAATAGGCAACGTTTCGGCCCAAAATGTTGCCTATTTCCTTCGCTCCATAGATGCTGCCTCACCCGCTGAGTTTCTCCAGCATTTTTGTCTACCTTCGATTTTCCAGCATCTGCAGTTCCTTCTTAAACAAGGAACTACAGACGCTGGTTTAAACCGAAGCTGGGGTAACTCAGTGGGTCAGGCAGCATCTCTGGAGAAAAGGAATAGGTGACGTTTCGGGTCAAGACCCTTCTTCAAACCGAGAATCAGGGGAAAGGCAAAATGGAGAGACCAGCACTTTAATTTCCAAACTACGGTGCATTGGAGTTTGTGCATTACTTCTGGCAGGTTTCTTAAATGCAATGATTACCTATCCATGACTATATCTAATGGATCTGCAAATGAAATGTTGTAAAAGTCAGATAATCCGGCAACCGATGTTCCGATGTCCCAATGGTTCAGCATTGATTTACCAGGTTGTTTCCTGCACTCCCTTCATCACACTAAGTCCCTACTTCCCACACTCTCTTTAAACTCATGGGGCCCATTTTGTCCACACTTCCTTTAAACTAGATGGGGCCCTGATCCCCATTCTCTCTTTACGCATGTTATGGCACTGCTGCTTGGTCTTCCTTTAACCTTACGGGGTTCCTGAAAAAAATGTAACATTAACGTGTGATGAAGGAGAAAGAAGAGAGTCAAAACATGTGGGATATCAATCCGATGACATCCAATAATCCAGAGAATCTGCTCGTACGTATATTAAAGTCCAGCAGGTTGATTATTGGATTTTTACTGTAATTGCCAAAAAGCCTTTGGAACATGGGATTATATTGAGGAAGCTTGCTCCTATAATTGACAGTTGATTTGGAACTGATTTCAGTTTGTGGAAGAAAGTTCAATAATGTTATGTCAGTAGAGGTACTCCTGACTTCACTCAGACTGTTGACCTTGTCTCCAGCATTACACATTGCAACAGTACAACCAGCTGGCTGCCAATTATTCCCAGTATATAGGGAATGATGATCAAATCACCCATTTAAAGTTACAAAAAATATAACTCTAGTTACCTTAGTTTTCCACATAGTTTGACTCTCAGAATCCAGGAGTCATTTGTATGATCCCCTGCTGTACTCCCATCGGCAGCAATGTACTGTACGTGGCTGAGCTGCTGGGTCGAGGACTGATCTCTGAGCTGCTGGTGTGGTCTAACCAATATCATTCTCATTTGGTTTGCTTTATTATTGCAGTGACATGTAGCAAGATACCAAGTGAAAAACGTGTTTTGCCCCTGCTATCTAGGCAAATCATCCTGAACATGCGTATCACAGGTGGTGCGGAAGAGAAAATAAACAGAGTGCAGAAGATAACGTTACAACACGGTGGCGCAGCGGTAGAGTTGCTGCCTTACAGCGCCAGAGAATTGTGCGTTTGACTTGCACCCCTCAATCTGCCTTTCATGTGGGGCCCAGTCGCCCTCTTAATTACCGCTCAGATCGGGACAGCACACAATGACGATCTCGCCCACCAGCGGTGAGTCTCCCAAACAAGACACCTTGTATTACACCTTGTTACAATATACAAGGCGGCACGGTGGCGCAGCGGTAGAGTTGCTGCCCGGGTTCCATCCTGACTACGGGTGCTGTCTGTACGGAGTTTGTACGTTCTCCCCGTGCCCGGCGTGGGTTTTCCCCGGGAGCTCCGGTTTCCTCCCGCGCTCCAGAGACGTGTGGATTTGTAGATTAATTGGCATGGTAACATTGTAAAATGTCCCTGGTGTGTGTAGGATAGTGATAGTGTGAAGGGATCGCTGGTCGGCACGGACTCGATGGGCTGAAAAGCCTTTCTTCTGCGCTGTATCTCCAAACCAAACTACAGAGAAAGTGCAGGTATAAAAAGTGCATGGACTTTAATACGGTAGATTGGGAGATCAGGAATACATCCTGAGCATATGAGAGGTCCATTCAGTAGTCTCCAGTAGTCAGATAACAGTGGAGAAGCTGTTGTTAAATCTGGTGGTGGGCGCTTGCAAACTTCTGCCCAATGGGAGCGGGGAGAAGGGGGAATGGCTGAGGTGTGATCAGTCCGTGATTATATTGACTGCTTTCCCGAGGCAGCAGGAAGTCGATGGAGGAGAGATTGGTATGAGAGACTGGCTCTTGTTCCAATAGGGGACTGGTTACCCCATCTGGTATTGATTGCCCTTCCTCCCTGTAATGTTCCCAACACAGGTCAAGTCTCGTATCGGGAATAATCAAAAGGTCAGGAATTCCAACCACAAGAGAGATTTGTTATTTACGAAAATAAACTGCGACTTATCATTTGAAAACTTGCAGTGATTGTCCGAGGGCAAATGCCAAAATAGGTTAGGCTACCCAGCAAAGAGAGACCACAAGCCCCAGCCTGCCTGCGTGAAATCCCACACACAACGTTGCAGCATGTTGCTGTCGAGGAGTGTGGCTTCACTGGCTGGCAGTCAGCTGCTGGGGAGTGCTGCTGGAGGGGTGAAAGAGAGAGAGGAAGGAAGGAGAGAGAGAGGGGGGAGAGGGGGGGAAGGAGAGAGGGAGGGGGTGAGGGGGAGGGGGAGAGGGGGAGAGGGGGAGAGGCGGCGAGAGAGAGAAAGAGAGAGAGGGGGAGAGACGACAGAGAGAGGAGAGAGAGAGAGAGAGAGAGAGAGAGAGAGAGAGAGAGAGAGAGAGAGAGAGAGGATAAAGGAGAGCGTGAGCGAGGAGAGAGAGAGGAAGGGGAGAGGAGATAGAGAGAGAGCGGAGAGAGAACGGAGAGAGAGTGGAGAGAGAGAAGGGAGAGAGAGAATAGAGAGAGAGGAGAGAGGAGGAGAAAGAGACAGAGAGACGGGAGAGAGAATGAGTGAGGAGAGAGAGAGGAGAGAGAAAGGAGAAAGGAGGGAGAGGAGGGAGAGAGAGAGCGGGTGTGGAGGATAGAGTGAGAGAATAAGGGACAGACAGTGAGAGAGAGGAGAGGAGGAAGAGAGAGAGAGAGAGAGAGAGAGAGAGAGAGAGAGAGAGAGAGAGAGAGAGAGAGAGAGAGAGAGAGAGAGTAGGGGTATGGAGAGAATGAGGGACAGACATTGAGGTAGAGGCGAGAAAGAAGAGAGAGAGAGAGAGAGAGAGAGAGAGAGAGAGAGAGAGAGAGAGAGAGAGGGAGAAGATGAGGGAGCGAGAGAGGAAGAGGGAGAAGGGGAGAAAGAGAGAGGAAGGGGGAGGGAGAGAGGGTGAGAGGGAGGAGAGAGAGGGAGAGAAGGAGAGAGAGAAGGAGAGAGAGGGAGAGAAGGACAGAGAGAAGGAGAGAGATGGAGAGAGGGGGAGCGAGACGGGAGAGAGGGGGAGATAGAGTGTGAAGGGGATAGAGAGAATGAGGGACTGACAGCGAGAGGTAGAGAGGAGAGGAAGAGAAAAAGAGAGAGAGAGAGCGAGAACGATAGTGAGAAATTGAGAACTGTAGTTCGAGAGAAGGTAAGAAAGAATGGATTCTGACGTCTGCTGTTTTTCATATCCTTGGATTTGGCTATTGGCTGGGTTAATATCAGCTGCCAACTAGATTTTCAAGGGATGAGGTTTATGCGAATGCATGATGGGCTTCAGTTCGCTGGGGTTTTTCACGATGGGTGAAAACAATTCAGAGTTGTCTTCGGGGATTTTACACGATGAGGTCCAGCTGTCTGCAGGGTTTGATTCTCTTGTCGTTCAGCTGTGTGTTTGTCATTGTCACAGTGGCTACAACTGTCTGCTGGCTGTTTACATGTTGAGATTCAACTGCTTCCTAAGCGTTGTTCCCCGCAGTAGATCCAGCGGTCTGCTGGTTATCTGTGTCTTGTGGATCTGTTGTGTTATTTTCTGCCCCACAGTATCTTCAACTATCTAAAACAGACACAAAAAGCTGGAGTAACTCAGCGGGATCAACTATCTGTTGGGATTCTTATATCATATCATCATGGCAACTGAACTAAACTAATCTAAACTAAACTCAACATGGAGACAAAGTACTGGAGTGACTCGGCGGGTCAGGCAGCATCTCTGGAGAAAAGAAATAGGTGATGTTTCGGGTCGAGATCCTTCTTCAGAACCGAACCGTCACCTATTCCTTTTCTCCAGAGATGTTGCCTGACCCACTGAGTTACTCCAGCATTTTGTATCTATTTTCAGTGTAGACCATCATCTGAAGTTCCTGCCTAAACTAAACTCAATCTAGTCCAAGACTGCCAAGATAACTGTTGTGAATTTACACCTCTTGTTATCAAACAAGAATATTGGGCATAGACACAAATGCTGGAGTAACTCAGCGGGACAGGCAGCAATTCTGGAGCAAAGGAATGGGTGACGTTTCGGGTCAAGACCCTTCTTCAGACTGGACTCTGGTGTAAACCAGCATCTGCAGTTCCTTCCTACACATGAACATTGGGCAGCATGGGCGGATTTTATTTTTTCTGAACTTGATTAATTGGTCCTGGAAACCATACATGTGCATTTAGTGCTGAGCCCTCTGCCCATGTCGACTGGAGCTTTTACCCTTCTCCTTCCCACTAAAGCACCTAAGTTACAGAGAAAGGTTGAACAAGATAGGTCTTTATTCTTTGGAGCGCAGATGATTAAGGGGGGACTTGATACAGGTCTTTAAAATTATGAGAGGGATAGACAGAGTTGACGTGGATAAACTATTTCCATTGAGAGTAGGGAATATTCAAACATGAGGACATGATTTGAGAATTAAGGGACAATAGTTTAGGGGTAACATGAGGGGGATCTTCTTTACTCAGAGAGTGGTAGCTGTGTGGAATGAGCTTCCAGTTCGATTTTATCATTTAAAAATAAATTGGATAGGTATATGAACGGGAAAGGAATGGAGGGTTATGGTCTGAGCGCAGGTAGATGGGACTAGGTGAGAGTAAGTGTTCGGCATGGACTAGAAGAGCCGAGATGGCCTGTTTCCGTGCTGTAATTGTTATATGGTTATATAGTTAAAGCAGTCAGACAGTACAGCTCGTTCCATTTACATGAGAAAGTGCAGATGGTGTGAAGTCTAAGTGAGAAAGCTCACAGGGTTTCTAGGAAAACAATAAACCGGAGGCCTGGGAGTGCTTTTTAGTTCAGCAAAGGATTACCAAGAAATTGATGTGTCAGAGAAAGTGAAATATGTGAGACAGGCATTGTACGTTGTTTAAGAAGGGAAATGAAGATAATGCAGGAAATTAAAGGGCGGTGGGCCTCACATCAGAGGTAGGGAAGCTGATGGATTTACTCGCATTTGTGTGAGAATCGGTTAACTAGGGACAGTCAGCTTGGCTTTCTACACAGCAGGCCACATCTTATTCACTTGATCGAGTTATTTTTGAGCAAAGTGATTGATGAGGGTAGGGCAGTGGATGTTGTCGACATGGATTTTAGGAAGGCATCTGATAAAGAGTCTCATAGATCCCACTGATCCAAAAGATTAAGGTGCGAGGAATCCACGGTGACTTGGTAGCTTGAATTGGGAACTGGCGTATCCATGGAAGACAGGGAGTAGTGGTGAAGGGTGTCATTGTAGCTGGAAGTCCATGACCATCCGTGTTCAGCGGGGATCCGAGCTGGGACTGTTGTTTGTGATACATATAAGTGACTTGAATGATGTGAAGAGTAAAAATGATTTGGGCGTCAATGTAGAGGTGTTGGTTAGTAAGCTTGCAGACGACACCAAAATTAATGGATCTGTTGACATTGAAGATAGAACAGTACAGTATGGTACAGGAACACACCCTTTGGCTCATAATGTCCTAGCCAAACATGGGAGCACTAGTCTCCTGAGCAAACCAAACCAAGCCAATCTAGCCTAACCAAATGCAGCCTAACCAAAAGCTGAGCGAGCAGGCCTTTCAAAATATACAACAGGGTATAGATCAGCTACAGATATGGATGGAGAAATGGCAGATAGAATGTAATCTGAGCAAGTAGGAGTGGTTGAACTTTGGGAAGTCAAATGTAAGGAGAAAGTGGACAGTTAATGGCATTGATGTACAGAGGGATCTTGGGGTCCAAATTTACAGCTCCCTAAAAGTAGCAAAACAAGTAGATAGAGTGGTAAACGCGTGGTCTGCAAGCCTTCGTCAGTCGAGACATTAAGAGTCAGGAAGTCTGGTTAGGCTTTGCTAAGGCCGCATTTAAAGCATTAATGTGCAGTTCTGTTCACCTCATTGCAGGAAGGAATGTGGAGGCTTTGGGGAGGGTGTAGAAGAGGTTTGCCAGAATGCTGCCTGAACTAGAAGGTATTAATTATAAGGACTCAGTAAACGAAGTTAGACTGTTTTCTCTGGAGCAATGGAGGTTATGGGGAGACTTGATAGAAGTATAAAATAATGAGAGGCATAGATAGAGTAGACAGTTCCCCTTCTTTAATGGTGGAAAAGTCATAGAGTAGAGAGCATGGCTTTCAAGGCAGAATGGAAATGTTTAAATGAGATGTGCATAGAAACATAGAAACATAGAAAATAGGTGCAGAAAATTCGGCCCTTCGAGCCAGCACCGCCATTCATTGTGATCATGGCTGATCGTCCCCAATCAATAACCCGTGCCTACCTTTTCCCCATATCCCTTGATTCCTAGAGCTCTATCTAACTCTCTCCACTGCCCTCTGCGGCAGGGAATTCCACAAATTCACACCTCTCTGGGTGAAAAGGTTTTATCTCACCTCAGTCTTAAATGGCTTCCCCTTTATTCTGAGACTGTGGAGCGCAAGTTAATTTTTTTTGCAGAGAGCTGAGTGCCTAGGAGTAAATAAGATTGTGATGTTTAAGAGGCACTTCGATTGGCAGAATGATATGCAGGGACTGGAGGAATATCGATCACGTGCAGGCACAGGCTGAAGGGACTGTTCCTGTGCTCTGCTGTTCTATATCAGGCACGAGGAACTGCAGATTCTGGTTTACAAAAAAAAGACGCAAAGTGCTGGAGTAACTCAGCAGGTCAGGCAGCGTCTCTGGAGAACATGGGTAGGTGACATTTCAGGTTAGACTGAAGAAGGGTCCCTCACTGAAATGTCACCTGTCCACATTCTCCAGAGATGCTGCCCGTCCCATTGAGTTACACCCGAACCTTCCCACCCACTTGCTCTGCAGCAAAGCTTGTTTCATTTCCAACATTCCCCAAATCTGACAAAGGTTCCCTGAGTCATTAACTCGATTCCTCCTCCCACACGTGCGACCTGACCTGAATATTTCCAGCGTTTCCTGTTTTTATTTTAGATTTCCAGCATCTGCAGTTTTTCATTCCGTTCCTGCCTGTGTTTCTGCCTGAAATACTGTGGAGATTGTGGAGAGGCAGGGATTAGAGGAAAGACTTTCAGCCCAAACTTCTCCTTGGTATCTTCGCCACGTCATTTGGAGCTTTGAACTCCCATCCGAGAGGAGAGCTGGACTTTGTTAAAAATTCATAGATTTTCTACATCGGTATCCAAGAATATCCAACGGGAAGGTTTTTTTAAATGATGTCAGTCAAGCAGAGCTGAGAAAAACCCTTCAGAAACTTTACTGCAAGTTTAATGACTCCCACAACTACCTTGACTACTCCTCACACCCAGCTTTGCTTTACTTTAGTTCATTTTAGAGATACAGCGCGGAAACAGGCCCTTCGGCCCACCGAGTCCGTACCGGCCAGCGATCCCCGCACATTAACACAAGCCCACACACACTAGTGACAATTTACACTTGTACCAAGTATACAAACCCAAGCCAAATAACCTACAAACCTGTACGTCTTTTGGAGTGTGTGAGGAAACCCAAAGATCTCGGAGAAAACCCACACGGTCACGGGGAGAACGTACAAACTCCGTGTGGCTCTTACAAGGATGCCTCCCCCTTCTCCCAGGTTCTCCATCTCCATCTCCACCACATCTGTTCACGAGTTGAGGCTTTCCACTCCAGGATATCTTCCTTTTCAGCAAACGCTGCTTCCCCTTTGCTGTGGTTGATGGAGCCGTCACCCACATCTCCTCCTTTTCCATGCTTCCACTCTCTCCCCACCTCCTCTCAGGCAGGGCCGAGGTAGTTTCCTTAGTCCTTCCCTTTCACCCCACACGTTTCTAAGCCAGCACATCATTCATTAAGTTTCTCCAGCACATTTGTCTACCTTCGATTTTCTGGCATCTGCAGTTCCTTCTTAGCCTATTTCCTTCTCTCCATAGATGCTGCCTCACCCACTGAGTTTCTTCACCATTTTTGTCTACCTTCGATTTTCCAGCATCTGCATTTCCCTCTTAAACATCATTCTCTGACATATCCGCCATCTATAACTGTAACCTCACGCCCAGTCGTATCTTCCTCTCCCTAAACATAAAAACATAGAAACATAGAAAATAGGTGCAGGAGTAGGCCATTCGGCCCTTCGAGCCTGCACCGCCGTTCAATATGATCATGGCTTCCACGGCCCTATGACCTTTCTGCTTTCCGCAGGGACCACTATTTCAGTGATCCCCTGGCTCACACATCCCTCCCCACTGATCTCTCTCCCTCCCCACGCCCCCTTGCAACTGAAAGAGATTACACACATGTCTCTCCATTTCCACCCTCACCTCCAACCAAGGACCCGCGCTGCACTTCCAGGGGAGACAGATGTTCATGTCCGCCTCCTCCAATCTCCTCTATTGCATTTGGTGGTCTCAATGTGGCCTCCTCAACATCAGTGAGACAATTTGCAGACTACGCAGCCACTTTGCCAAGCCCTCATGCTCTATCCGCTGTGGCCCTCTGGATCTCCTGGTTGCCCGCCATATTAGTTCATTATTGTCATGTGCACCGAGGTACAGTGAAAAGCTTTTGTTACGCGTCATCCGGGCAGCTGAAACACAATGCATGACTACAATCGAGCCATTGACGGTGTACAGATACGTGATAAGGGAATAACGTTTGGCGTAAGGTAAAGCCAGCAAAGTCCGATCAAAGATAGACCAAGGGTACCAATGAGGTAAATGGTAGTTCAGGGCTGCTCTCTAGTTGTCGGCAGGATGGTTCAGTTGCCTGATAACAGTTGGGAAGAAACTGTCCCCGAATCGCGAGGTGTGTGTTTTCACACCTTCCCATTCCCA
>OY740807.1:18343123-18540623 GCA_963514005.1 Raja brachyura | reverse complement strand
AAATCATCCCCTCAATCGGGGATATTGCGACCAAACGTTGCGTGTCTAAGGCCAGCAGTATTATAAAAGACCCCACACATCTCCATCACGGACTGTTCACTCTGCTGCCCTCGGGCAAAAGATATCGTAGCATAAGGAGCAGAACATCAAGGTTCTGCCACAGCTTCTTCCCACGAGCCATCAGACTCCTGAATGTCATGTAATGGGCTGCCACCATTGTCTATTTATCCTTTTATCCTTTTTATCCATGTTTATCCTTCTGTTAATTATCGTGTTGCACAGGGAGCCAAATGCAACGGAATTTCGTTTGGAACTGCATATATCGATGTATTTCTAAATGACAATAAAGTTTGTTTGACTTTGACTTGACTTTGAAAGGTCAGATTGGGAATGGGAGGGGGAATTAAAATGCTGAGCAACCAGGAGATCAGGTAGGTTAAGGCAGATTAGGCGGAAGTATTTAATGAAATGATCGCCGAGCCTGAGCTTGGCCTCGCCGATTTATAGAAGTTGACACCTGGAATAGTGGATAAATTAGATGAGGTTGGAGGAGGTGCAAGTGAACCTCTGCCTCACCTGAAAAGACTGTCGGGGTCCTTGGATGGAGTCGAGGGGGAGGTAAAGGGACAGGTGTTGCATCTCCTGTGATTGCTGGGGAAAGTACCTGGAGAGGGTGTGGTTTGGGTGGGAAGGGACGAGTTGACCAGGGAGTTGCGGAGGGAACAGTTTCTGCGGAAAGCAGAAGGGGGTGGAAATGGGAAAGTATGGCCGGTAGTGGGATCCCAGTGGAGGTGGCGAAAATGCTGTGTGCGACCGACAGCTGATGGGGTGGAAGGTGAGGACAAGGGGGATTCTGTCCTTGTTATGAAAGGGGGGAGGGGGAGTAAGAGGGGAACTGCAGGATATCGAGGAGACCCTAGTGAGAACCTCATCTATAATGGAAGAGGGGAACCCCCTTTCCCTAAAGAATTGGGACATCTCTGATGACCTGATATGGAACAGCTTATCCTGGGCGCAGATGCGGCATAGACGGAGGAATTGGGAGTAGGGGATAGAGCCTTTACATGAAGCAGGGTGGGAAGAAGTGTACTCTACATAGCTATGGGAGTCAGTGGGTTTGTAATAAATGTCAGTCAATAGTCTGTCTCCTGTGATGGAGACGATGAGATCTTGAAACGGTAGGGAGATGTCGGAGATGGTTCAAGTGAATTTGAGTACAGAATGGAAATTAGTCGATGAAGTCAGTGAGGCTGGTTTGTGTGATTGTCTGGGTTACGTCCACAATTCTCTGCAAGTTCTTGGGGTCTTGGACGTAGCCGTTCCGAAACCTTGCTGTGGTGCATTCTGATAAAATGCTTTCAATGGCGCATCTGTAGAAGTTGGTGAGAATTGATGGGGACATGACGAACTTCCTAAGCTTTCCAGAGTAGAGGCGTGGGGTGCATGAATAACTCCTTGGTGTAAAGTTGCAGAGCGTTTCATGAAATGGATGACACAGTGGCCATGCCATTGGCAGCACTGTGCTGGGACTTGGAGGAAGTTCAGTTTAGTTTGTCACATATACGGGGTACAGTGAAAAGCTTTTTGTTGCCTGCGAACCAGTCAGACGATAGACGATAGACGATTACAATCGAGCCGCCCATAGTGTACAGATACATGATAACGGTAATAATGTTTAGTGCAAGATAAAGCCAGTAAAGTCTGATTACAGATTGTCTGAAGGGACCACAATGAGGTCGATAGTAGCTCAGGACCGGTGTCTAGTTGTTGATCGGACGGTTCAGATGCCTGATAACAACTGGGAAGAAACTGTCCTTGAATCTGGAGAGGAACGTTTTCAGACTTCTACACCTCTTGCCTGATGAGAGAGGGGAGAATCAGGGTGTGACCGACCGGGGTGAGACTCGTTCTTGATTATGCTGGGGGCTCCAACGTCAAAGAAATCCCCATGCGCGAAGACCTTTCCCAGCGAGTCGCAGCAATGTTCAAGTCAACAGGGATTTTCAGGTGTCCCCACCCACAAGAAGGACAAGGGGTCCAGTCTGTTGAGCTGCTCCTGTGCACACGGTTCCCTCTCATTCCTTGCTCTCCTGGCCTCGATGAGGAGAAGGTCAGACAGCAACAACAACAAAACCACTGGAGGAACTCTGTGGTTAAAGCCAGAGGACATAAGTGAAGCATTAAATGAATATTTCGTTTCTGGAGGATCGCTCAGGAGAAGGGCACTTAGTTGAAGGATTCCTAAGTGAAAACAAATGGCATGTATTCATAGAAGACCTCGCCAACACCCTCTGGAGAATTCAGGAACGGCTGTGTTGAAATTTTACAGCACATTTAGATTAAAAGGGCGGAGGAGGTATTAAATGTCTTGGCACTCAGATTGGGACCTTTGTTCAGTCTGATGACCCATCATCAATCTGAATGCAGGTCAGGCAGCATCTATGGAGGGAGATGGACAGACGACATTTCAGACAGGATCCCTTCCTCAACCTGTCACATACACAAAATCCTGAGTCTCTTGAACAGAATAGGAAATCAAGAACCAGGGACATAAATTTAAGATGAGGGGGAGAAAGATTTAATAGGAATCTGGGGGGTAACGTTTTTACACAAAGGGTGGTGGATATATGGAATGAGCAGCCAGAGGAGGTAGTTGAGGCAGGTACTATCATAACATTTAAGAAACATTTGGACAGGTACTTGGATAGGATAGTTTTAGAGGGATATGGGCTAAACACAGGCCAGTGGGACTAGTGTTGATGGGACACGTTGGTCTGTGTGGGTAAGTTCAGCTGCAGAGCCCGGTTCCACGCAGTGTGGTCCTATGGCTCTCTGAGATACTGCCTGGCCGGCTGAGTTCCTGCCAAACGTTGTTTTTGTTCAAGATTCCAGCATCTGCAGTTTCTTGTCTCCTAAAATTGAGACGCCAGTCAAAGGTTGGCACGCTGTCTTGACATGAAAGGTGTCATTTTCTTGATTTGTCATGTTAAGGCATCTCTCAAAGCACTCTGTTTTCTCTTTAGGACTACCGTACTTCCCGGCAATGAAGACGCTATTTTTTACCCTAAAATAAGGCCCGAGAATGTACCTGCGTCTTGGAGGCCGAAGGCTAGATTGTTAGCCAAGAAACATAGACTTGGGCTAAATCGCTTCTAAAACATGGGGGGGGGGGGGGGGGGGGGAACAGAATGAGGCCTAACTCTTGGGTCGGCAACCTATAGCCCGGATCCGGCCCGTAACCCGAACTCATCCAGCCCGCAGACGTTTTTTTTTTTCAATTTGTTTTCGCAGCCAGTCCCAGGGCATGCAGGCGATCTGGGCGCTACAGCCAGACCTGCCAGCCGAACTGCCAGTCCCGGGGCAGGCGAGCTGACCTGGGAAGTGCAGCCATTCGCGGGGCACGAGGCCGACCTGGGAACTGCAGCCAGACCTGGGGCACGAGGCCGACTGGGAACAGCAGCCAGACCTGGGGCAAGCGAGCTGACCTGGGCTCAACAGCCAGACCTGGGCTCTCTCTCTCTCTCTCTCTCTCTCCCCGTTATGTAATCTCCCAGAGCCAGGAAGTCCCCGACCCTCAGACCTGAACCTCACAGTGCATTGTGGGACAGGCAAAGATGGAGGCTCCCCGGTCCAGATTGCCTCTTTGAAGGAGTTTCACATCTTCCTTTCTACTGACTAAACCAAACCCTTGATCCTGTCCCGCCGGCCTTTGGTCAAAATGTAGCAACTCAAAATGGGGATGCACCTTTGACGCAGGTGCGTCTTCATTGCCGGGAAATACAGTATATACTTCTGATGTGTGACAATAAAGGGAGCAGACATTGTTTACGTTGTGTGTAGGAAGGAACTGCAGATGCTGGTTCACACCGAAGGTAGACACAAAATGCTGGAGTAACTCAGCGGGACAGGCAGTGGGTCATATTTAGGTTTGAGACCCTTCTTCAGACTGCATTTTCGTTGTGCTCAGCAGAGGTCCTATGGGAGTGACACAGGAATATTGTTACTGACCTAGCTGCTTCACAGCTCCAGCCACACAGGTTCAATCCTGACCTCAGGGACTGCCAATGTGGAGTTTGCATGTTCTTTCATTGACAAAATGGGTAGCTCCAGGAGCTCTTGTTTCCTCCCACATCCCAAGGGCGTGCAGCTTCTTGAGGTTAACTGGCCCCTGAAATTATACCTAGTTTAGATGGCTGCTGGGGGAATTAGAGTGTGATAGTGAACATGTTGCAAGATTACCGGGAAATCAGTGGGGGAACTGGAACGATGGGATTGCTCCGAGACCTGGCAAAGACAATAGGGCAAATAGTTGAATGGAAATGTATGGTCAATAAACTAATCACTGATGCAAGAGTCAAGCTGTCACAGTTTTCCACTGGTGAGAAGAATGTCAGGCTTGGAAATACATTTACTGCCAGTTTGAGCATCACATGTTAATTCCACATTTTTTTTCTTTTTTCGCTGTCAATTTTTGGTCCGGGGTGTAGGATTTCTTGCTGCCGAGCCTGTTTCTGAGTCAGCCTGCCATTTATTTCTTGCACGTGCCAATACAGATTTTCACAAGGAAGCTAATTAAACAGAATCAATGCGAGTTAACTAGCAATACAAGAATGTGTGTTGAAGTAAGTGGCAGGACTCGGTGTGTTCGGTGCATGCATACATTTTTTGTACACAAAATCAGGGAGGTAATGCTGAGGCTCTATAAGGCGCTGGTAAGGCCGCATTTGGAATATTGTGAGCAATTTTGGGCACCATATCTGAGAAAGGATGTGCTGGCTCTGCAGAGGGTCCAGAGGAGGTTTACAAGAATGATCGCATGAATGAGTGGGCTAACATATGACGAGCGTTTTGTCAGCACTGGGCCTGCACTCGCTGGAGTTCAAAAGAATAAGGGGGGACCTCATTGAAACGTACAAAATAGTAAAAGGCTTGGTTGGATAGAGTGGATGTGGAGAGGATGTTTCCACTAGTGGAAGAGTCTAGGACTAGAGGTCATAGCCTCAGAATTAAAGGACACTCTTTTAGGAAGGAAATGAGGAGAGATTTCTTTAGTCAGAGGGCGGTGAATCTGAAGGCTGTGGAGGCCAAGTCCGTGGATATTTTTAAGACAGAGACAGATAGATTTTTGATTGGTACAGGTGTCAGAGATTATGGGGAGAAGGCAGGAGAATGGGGTTAGAGGGAGACATAGATCAGCCGTGATTGTATGGCGGAGCAGACTTGATGGGCCGAATGGCCTAATTTTACTCCTATCACATAATCTTGTGACCTTACTGCACCCACGTGCTACCAGGCTGCGCAACTTCATGTAACTACAAGGCAACTGTGCCATCGTTAGTTCTGTCTCACTCAGGGCAGTGGCTTTGAAGGACCAGCAAATGCATTTAGAATCACAAACAGTACGTAGATCAAGCAGCACTCATGTTACATTATGGTGGTGAGGATCTGCAGGATATTTATGAAACGTTATCACACAGAACTAATGACTACATAGGTGCAAATTCTACATTGTCGGTATACTCCACTCCAGAGCAGTCTGTGGTAAATGCAGCATAATAAAATAAATAAGAGCAACCTCTCGAGCCTGCTCCACCGTTCAACAAGATCCTGCTTGATCTGCAACTTCAACACCATCTTCCCACATCCCTATATCGCTTACTTCCTCTTGCATCAAAAATCCACCTCAGTTTTGGATCAATGACTGAGCCTCACAGTCCATCAGCCTGTTTCCATGCTGTATCTCTCTAATAGCCTCTTAAATACCACTACTATATCTGCCTCCACCACCACAGCTGGCAGCCTCGGTGTAAAAAAAAGCAACTTGCCTCGAACAGCTCTTTTAATCTTTGTCCCTCTCACTTTAAAGCTATTTCCTCTAGTCTGGGACATTCCCACCTTGAGCAACGGGTTCTGACTGTCTACCCTATCTATGCCTCCCAAAACTTTAAAAAGACATGTGCAACAAATAGTCATTTGTTTAATATGACCAAATAATCTTTTTAGGCCAAGCGCTGGTAAAGGGGATTAATACTGACGGGTACTTGGTAGCCAGTATGGACGGGGTGGGCTGAAGGGCCAGTTACTGTGTTGTCTGTGTCGTTGAACTCCAATAATCAATGGGCTCTTCCTCTAAATCCCACCCAATCTGTCTTATAAACCCACCAGTTCAGGAATCTCCACTGCCATCCTTCATGGAAGCTGGACCCACCTTTTGGCAAGAAGAAGAAAATGCACCAAGGTGCAGTAGCACCAAAGCTCCATGTCACTGCGGCATCTTTCCCCTGGTATTTAAATCAATAAGTCCTCTTGCCCCATTGGGACATGTTCTCCTCTTGACCATTTGCCTTCCTAACTGCCTCTACACCCGCACAGTGGCTTTTCAGTGGCGAGTGTACCCTTCGAATATCAACATTTACCAATCCATCACCGTTTACAAAATACTCAGATTTTCTGCTTTTCCTATGAAATACATAACTTTATTCCACCCCCACCCCCCCACACTTTATACTCCTGCAGCATCTTGTCACAAGACAAGCAATAAAGGAAACAGCTGATCGAGATTCTGCCCTATGGAGACAATTTGCAGTGAAACAGAACACTTCTCATCTTGAATGAGAGCTAAATTCACAGATTATTAAAGTATGCATCGCAGAGCAACCATGATGGAAGGCCCTTTGTAGGGATAAATTGAGCTGCTCAAATTAGCAAGATTGTTCCCAGCCTCAGAGAATACAACAATCAGTGACGAATAACCATAAGACACCGCTGCGAACAGAGAAAATAAACATCAAAGTAGACGCTCTTATTCAAATATTCAAAACCATTAATAGATTGATTATTAGGACTGGATGTTACAATCCCTAAGATTTCACTACAAATGCCATTCTTGGGTATGACCACCAGGTGAATTTGCTACCAATCAGACTCATCTTCAGTTGTGTACCTCAACGTCACTGGGTGTTTCGGCCTTTTATCACAAGACACCCTCAGTCGAGGCAGGCCCACCGCAGGGAGATCTGACCTGGGTGTGTGTCTTATGGTTCGCCTCTAGATGGTCACGTGGCAGCTCATACAGCATCTTTCCTCTTCAGCCACAGCCAGTAACTGTGACTGTTGAGCATTAATAGAGAATAATGACCAGCACGTTGGTGAGCTAACCATACCCAAAAATAGCTAAAATAGACGCAAAATGCTGGAGAAACTCAGCGGGACAGGCAGCATCTCTGGATAGAAGGAATGGATGATGTTTTGCGACTAGACTCTTCTTCAAACTCTTCCTACTCCTAAATAGCTACAGTGATGTCTGCAGTGGCAGCTCCCCACGTAAAGAATGTCCTGCTCAGAGAAAGTAGTCCAAGTCTGTGAAAAACTCAAGGACTTGCAATGGGTCGACCATTCAGCAGACACAGTAGGTCAAAGAAGGGTCTCGACCCGAAACGGAACCTATTCCTTTTCTCCAGGGATGCTGCCTGACCCGCTGAGTTACTCCAGCTTTGTGAGTCTATCGTCTATGTCAAAATTCAAACTATGTTACATTTGTCGAAGACAAGCAGGGATGCACTATTCTGACAATTCCGAGTACACTATTGTTAGCTACAGCACCCTTTTTTTTAAAAATAGTGACAATTGGATAATGATGACGTTGACAGAGAACGAGGGCCCTTGGACTGGGTGTCCAAAGCTAACGGGCAGGTGTTAGGAAGTCACTTTGTATGTTAGCCTCAAAATGCAAAAGGGGATTTGAGGTCAAGAGTAAAGGTGTGGTCCGAGACCTTTGATGAGACCACAATAGGACCGTTATCTTGGACACCTCATTCAAAAAAATGTATTAAAAAAAGACACCAAGTGTTGGAGTAACTGTGGATTAGGCTGTATCCCCGGCGAACATGGATAGGTGGCGTTTCGGGTCGGAAACCTTCTATAGTTTAGTTTAGTTGAATTTATTAATGTCATGTGTACTGAGGTACAGTAAAAAGTTTTTTTGTTATGTGCTACTGGAAGACTATCCATGATTAGAATCAAGCCATCCACAGTGGACAGGTACGGGGATAAAGGGTATTTCTTCACACAGAAGAAGTCCCAACCCCCAAAACGCCACCTATGCATGTTCTCCAGAAATACTGCCTGACCCGTTGAGTTACCCCAGCACTTTGTGCCCGTTTGTGTAAATCAGCACCTGCAGTTCCTTGTTTCTTAAAAAAAAACCCATTATGTTTGCTATCAAGGGAGTGCAGCAAAGCTTCATTACATTGGTTGCTGGCATGCTGGATGTGTCATGTGAGCAAAGTTTGACTAGGCAAGGCCTCTGCTCTTCAGTTCACGCCTCATCCTGTTTGGTTGTCCGTCATAAAAAGTGATGCTCGCTCATATGAGGAAGTTAGGACAGAGGAAGCAAAGAGGAAATGTACAACATCAAGCACATCATCAACGGCAGCATCTCTACACCTCTGTCACCTGTGCGGAAGGTACTTTCAAGCCCAGATCGGTCTCATCAGCCACCTCTCTGCATGCTGTAACATGGTAGACTGGATGTTGTGGTCTTACTCAAGAATCAGAGGCAAACAAGAATAGAAGAGAGAGAAGCAACCTCAATGCACCATGTAAACATTTACTTTAGTCCTCTTGGATTTTGCAATCACGATGACAAAAGGCGTTGTGCCTTTTGTATCAACAGATGCACTGTCTCCTGTATCAACAGATAAACTGAGTTGTGAATTGTGAACTCCTGAGCATTCTCTGTACCCTTTGGTGAATGTGACACTGGACCTCAACAAATCTTCACCTTGTGGTGCCTACAACCCACCCTCTATATAGTAAGTGTAAATGTAATCCTCAAAATGATGACGATGCATGAAATCACAGCTACAACAGCAAAGTGTTGCTCCAATACTGTGTACAACAACTCAGTCAGAAAAGTGGAATCATCAGTAAATGCTTTGTCTCTCGTGATACTGCACGTACAATGCGAGATTTGCAAAGAGTTCACATTGACATCTGTTTCAGTTATCCTTTCCATTATTTAAGTCTGTCCTTAGTTTAGAGATACAGTGCGGAAACAGTCCCTTCGGCCCACCAACTCCACGCTGACCATCAGTCACCCATACACTAGTTCTATGTCCTACACACTTGGAGCTTTTTACAGCAGCCTACAAATCTGCACGTCTTTGGAATGTGGGATGAAACCGGAGCACCCGGAGAAAACCTAACTTGTCACAGGGAGGACATACAAACTCTGCACAGACAGCACCTGTGGTCAGGATTGATCCCGGGTTTCTGGCGCTGCCAGGCAGCAGCTCTACTGCTTCTTATGAAGTTGTAGCAGTGTCGATAACACATTCTGCTGCTGACTGATCTGGCAGTCCCTTGCAGAATGTGTTATCGACACTGCTAGTGGGAGCACAGCCAAACAATTGTTAAGGGAGTGGGCGTAGTTCCCACAAATAGATAGATTGGTTCACACAAAGTCAACAAAAGACCGGAATGTCAAACAACCATGATTACAAACCTGCAACTGAAACGAGCCACCAACGTTATAGTCTGTTGATCATTTTCATGTAATTATACACAACTATAGCGGATTGCCGATGGCAGAAATAAATGATTCTCGTCCTGCAGCAGGTAGTGCTCTTGGAATGATCCTCTGTGTGTGTCGCACGGTGTATTGCCAACCGCAAGGACACATATCAGACCTCAGGTGCTGATCAGGTACTGGTTCTGGATGATCAGCCATGATGATATTGAATGGCGGTGCTGGCTCGATGGGCCGATTGGCCGACTCCTGCACCTATTTTCTATGTTTATATGTTTCTACGTTTCTCTATTTAACCATTAAAAAAAGATACAAGGTGCTGGCGTAACTCAGCAGGTCAGACAGCATCTCTGGAGAACATGGATAGATATTGCTTCAGACTGATGGTGGTGGGGTGGGGGTAGAATTCTCCAATTTTAGATGACTAATCTACTAGCCCCTTTCCCTTTAACCTCCCTCCCTCTTGTACACTGGGAATAACATCCCTGAGTTTGGCACCACTGTGCTCTAAATGGATTGGCACCAACATTAAATCACGGGCAGGAAATTTTTGCACAGTGGAATTAAGGGTTGATCTGCCTGTCGCACCAAACGTAGTTCAGAACTTAGCAATCACACTGTTGACCTATGTACAAAATGATCAAATTATATCCATGACATTTAAAACAAGCCCAAATGAACCAATTAAGATACACACAAAATAACTCAGCAGGACAGGCAGCATCTCTGGAGAGAACAAATGGGTGATGTTCCGAGTCGAGGCCCATCTTCAGAATATTATTCAATAACATATCCCGAACTACACCAGATCCCCCTTGAAGTTTAAAGATGGGCACATTTTGCCACCAACATCTCCTAGCAGGCGATAAAATCTTTTGAATCTCCCCTTCCACTAATGTCAATAGCCAAAAATCTGCAACTAATTCCAAACAGTGAATGGTGTTTTATTTTGGATGGGAGCAGCTCAGGGTTTCAATTAGGAAATTAACTCACCTGGGAGTCACCCATATTGACCCGGCTGGAATCAGACATTGGCCGCCTGCCTGACGACGGTGGTCCTGTTGCGTAGGGACCATAGCTGGGTAGGTCCCCACGGGCAGAGAGGCTGTTTCCGGAGGAACGTTCTTGCAGTGACAGCTTCCTGTTGGAGAGCTTGGGCCTCGGGCCTACTTTCTTTGCCACGCTGCATGCGCTCCCGTGGGTGCTGGCAGAGTCCCCAGCAGGGTGACCCACTCCGTTTGTTTGGGCATCTTCTCCCTCCTGTGCTCGGCCCAGATCCTTGACTTCCGAGGGCTGCTTGCCACTGTCCATGTTGGCGGAAGCAGATTCCTCGGAGACCTGCACGGCAGCCACTTGCAGAGCCAGGTCTTCCTGCTGAGGATCTCCAGAAATGTCCGTCTCCATGCCCTCGCGCTCGGAGCTCCCTTCGTCCGCTGACATCACCACGTTTCTCGGACCCAGCAGATGGAACCCACTGCAAATCTCATGAGATGCTCTTTCTTAATAGATATCCCACGTCCTGAAGACCTAAAGTAAAGAGACAATTAGAATGGGAAATAAGGAGTTTGGACAAGAACACATTAGAAATATCGAAACATAGAAAATAGGTGCAGGAGTAGGCCATGCGGCCTTCGAGCCAGCACAGCCATTCAAAATTATCAAGACTGATCATCCAAAATCTGTACCCCATTCCTGCTTTTCCCCCATATCCTTTGGTTCCTTTTGCCCTAAGAGCTAAATCTAACTCTCTCTTGAAAACATCCAGTGAATTGACCTCCACTGCGTTCTACAGGTACCAGATTCTCAACTGTCTGGGTTAAAAAAAAATCCTCACCTCAGTCCTAAATGGCCTACCCCTTATTCTTAAACATTCTACAACATCTACCTAACTACAATCTACTTCAGGGATTTTTTGTTATTATTTTATATAACACAGAAGGTGCTATTTGCAGCTTTTAAGTCTCTAGTTAAGTTAGTCCCACTGCCCTTCTCTTTACCTAAAGGATCCCACACTGGGGTGGTAAAGAAATTGAATGGTACATTTGCTTTCATTAGTAGGGGCATTTAATATAAGGCTCAGGAAGTCGTGTTGCAGCTCCATAGGACTTTGGTAAGGCAACATTTGGAGTATTGTGTGCAGTTCTCATCGTCCCATTACAGGAAAGATGTGGAGGCTTTGGAGAGGGTGCAGCAAAAGTTTACCGGAATGTCTGGATTAGAGGGAGAGACTTGGATTGTTTTTTTCTGGAATGTCGGAAGTTGAGGGGACTTTGATAGTAAAACAATTAGGAGAGGACTAGATAGGGTAGACAGTCAGAACCTTTTTCCCCCAGGGTGGAAATGTCCAACACTAGAGGACATAGCTATAAGGCGAGAGGGAGAAAGTATAATGGAGATGTGATGGGCAGGTTTATGTTACACAGAGAATAGTGGTGGCCTGGAACTCATTGCCAGAGGTGGTGACAGAGGAAGATGCAACAGTTGCATTTAAGATGCTTTTGGATAGGCACATGGAAGTGCAGGGAATAGAGGGATATGGATCATGTACAGGCAGATGACATCGGTTCAGCTTGTTTTATTCGGCACAAAACATTGCTGCCGAAAGGCCCATTCCATGCTGTACTGTTCTATGACCCAGTCAGAAAAACACTATCCACCACTGCCCTCTCTGACCATGATTTCAAATATTTATCCAATTCCTTTTATAATATTAGGATTGATTCTGCTTCCACCACCATGCAGTCCCTCCCCAGATTACGAACACCCGAATTATGCACATACGGACAAGGTCCCCACAAATATAATTATATTTCAATTGTACCCAGTAGTGAAAAAATCCTGTTTACATGTAGCCTCCCTGTAGTCATCAGACACCATTGTATCTGGAGATCACAGGCTGCTCATATCATGCCTGAGGCCAATCAAGCAAGTTGTTTTGGAACTTGATAAGGAACAGGTTCTGGTACTTGACACTCTATTAAACAAAGTAACAGCCATGATACCAAGCCCACCGATACCAGCCATTGAGCATGGGACAAACAGATTCAGCACCATTGTAACAAGGCCGGGGAAGATAATAAATACATGTTCGTGCATGGTGGGACTGTCATATGTTGAAAGAATGGAACGACTGGGCTTGTCTACACTGGAATTTAGAAGGATGAGAGGGGATCATTGAAACATATCAGATTATTACGGGATTGGACACGCTAGAGCAGGAAACATGTTCCCGATGTTGGGGTAGTCCAGAACCAGGGGACAGTTTAAGAATAAGGGGTAGGCCATTTAGAACGGAGATGAGGAAAAACTTTTTTCACCCAGAGTGTTGTGAATCAGTGGAATTCTCTGCCTCAGAAGGCAGTCGAGGCCAATTCTCTGTATGCTTTCAAGAGAGAGTTAGATAGAGCTCTTAAAGGTAGTGGAGTCAGGGGATATGGGGAGAAGGCAGGAATGGGGTAATGATTGTGGATGATCAGCCACGATCACAGTGAATGGCGGTGCTGGCTCGAAGGGCCGAAAGGCCTACTCCTGCATCTATTGTCTATTGCCTATTGACAACATCATACTTTACAATCCTGGGGAGGTGTGGTTATGACTGTAAATGCAGAAGCTGATCATAACTCAGGGAGATTAGGCAGTGTACGGCAGATCACATTGACTGGAGAGAGAAAATTCTCTTAAATTTCTCTACTCTTTTGCCCAATTATGATATATCATTTTAACATATGCACTTTTTTTTAGATGAAAGTTGAGCTATGCTGAGTGGACATCCATTTCAACTCACTTGAATCAGTCCTACATTTAAATATTAAAGATGCAGAGTTTAGTACATTTGCAGCAGAATATTTGTTAAGCCTGGCCCAGTGTTGAAATATCAAAAGGGATTCCATGTGTTTGAAGAGCTAAATTAAGTAAGAGCTTTTAACTTTACACCCGGAAAAAAACCATCAAGATATGGAATAACAAAAGAAAAATGGAGACACAAGGAACTGCAGATGCAGGAATCTTGAGTAAAGTACATGTACTGTGGTAACTCAGCGGAAATATAAACTAAATATATTCGGTCAAAGGGTCTGTACCCGTCAAAGGCCCTTCCAATTTACTGCACGGAAGTGCCAATGTCATTATGACAGAGGTTGCTGACCAAAACCCAATGTCCCAGGGCCCAGTTTTTCAAAGTTACTTTGAACCCAAGCTTTTCACAGCTAAATGGCTGCCCCCCCCCCCCTCCCCCCCCGCCTGCACCACAAAGAGGTTCCCACTGGGTACCCAGTTCGAATGCCAAGATGAATTCCAACCCCCAATGGCATCTCCACCTCCAGTGTTGCGTCAGGTGGAGTGAGCAAAGAGTTAAAATAGTCCGGAGCATCGCTGATCATTGCTTGCTGTACGGGCCGTACATACTCCACCTCCCTCCTGACGCCAGCAGACATGTGGCCAGACACAGAGGTTCCCCCAGCCAGATGTGCTGCCGTGATTTCTGATTGTTGAAGCTGCTGCCTTTACTGTGGTTTAACTTTGTCTGGCACCAATAATAAATACACATGCATTCAACCACACTCTTGCTGTTGCAAATTCAAGAGGTTCACATGAGATTTATGACCAGTGCGATCCAGCCATACAGAAACAACATTTATTGAGAGAAAAAAAATTAATAATGACATAATAAAAACAACAATCCATTAGGTTTAATGCCCGGAAGAATAGAATTCAAAGGCTGTGAAAAGATGTTAAATCTATAAAGAATCCTGGTTAGCCCACACAGGGAGACAGACTGCAAAGAGCCAGTGAAATTGAACAATTAAGACAATCCATGATAATAATCAGTCATCACGCACAGAAACGTTTGCAGAGAACCTTTCCGGAATGAAAGGAGCTTACACATTGAGGATTAATGAGTTATTAGAAGGCAGGGAAAAGCATCCATGGACTGAATATCCGAAGCGCTGTGCACGCTCTGCTAATTGGAACAGCATCTTGCAGACAGAAAAGCCCTGCTGCATCCAAATGGAAAGGACTATCTTAAAAAGAGATTCTCCAGTATTACCGTCTAAATTGTGCTTGTGACAAAGATGAGAATACCTAGCAACTGTGACTCCAGCTAATTACAAGTAATTAAGTGTTATCTGCTGACAGTAACTTTGCATTGCAATTTCAATCTGCACAGCGCTGTCAATGCCACAATAAATGCAAGGTATTTTCTAAAGCCTTCGACGTGATATTGCCATGAAGAGACAAAGTCAGGCATTGCAAAGTATTCTAATGACCTTGAGCTTAAGATCTTACCGGGCTTATTCTCCAGCTGGTAGAATAATTAAACACACAAGATCTGTTAGCTCGTGAAGACACTAATCGGTCTTCAGCTCCTCGCGTACAAATGAATTACAGTTCAATTAAAAACATCCTTTAAAATTTACCACCGGCTGAATGTGCAGCAATGTTTTCTGCCTATTGAGAATAATCGCTGTTCTTCAGTGATCAGTCCCAAGAGAAATTAAGCTTAGTAACAATGTCATTTCAGATATATTTAAATGACGAGCATGCCCAAGTGTACCTTCTCTGTTTCATTGAACATAGAAACATAGAAAAATGGGTGCAGTAGGCCATTCAGCCTTTCGTGCCAACACTGCCATTCAATATGATCATGGCTGATCATCTAAAATCAGTACCCCGTTCCTGCTTTTCCCCCCCTATCCCTTGATTCCTTTAGACCTAAGAGCTAAATCTAACACGCTCTTGGTCCAGCTCCTGCTGTGTCTTGTTGACACAAACCAAAAGCTTTCAATGCTCCTGCTATGCCTGTGGCATTTATCCAATAGCACCACATGCAGCCACCCCGAGTCACACCTACCCTTGGAGGAGACTCGTGTGCCTCCCAGGTGCCTCATGCCTGCTTGTGATGGGGAACTATAAGAATGCATGGTCCCCGAGTTAGTTGCAACATTCAGTTCAGGTCCTGACTCAACTGCATCTTAACCCCAAATCTCCTGACTCTATTATGCAAAAGGCAACTAAACTTCTCAGACATGAAAGTCTGAATTTTCTTGCAAGATTTCCATCGTATTTGTATCACACTGTGCTGTATATCAGTCACAAAAAGGGTCCCGACCCTAATCAAGAGATGTCCCTACCCGCAAAGTCACCTATCCGTGTTCTCCAGAGATGCTGGCTGGCCCACTGAGGTACTTCCAGCACTTTGTCTCTTTTTTTGTAAACCTGCATCTGCAGTTCCTTGATTCTCCTAAACATCCCCATAGTAAAGAGTAAAGAGGTTCTTCTGCAGTTGTACAGAGTCCTGGTGAGACCACATCTGGAGTATTGTGTACAGTTTAGGTCTCCTAATTTGAGGAAGAATATTCTTGTGATTGAGGCAGTGCAGCGTAGGTTCACGAGATTCATCCCTGGGATGGTGGGACTGTCATATGAGGAAAGATTGAAAAGACTACGCTTGTATTCACTGGAGTTTAGAAGGATGAGGGGATATCTTATAGAAACATATAAAATTATAAAAGGACCGGACAAGCTAGATGCAGGAAAAATGTTCCCCATGTTGGGCGAGTCCAGAACCGGGGCCACAGATTTAGAATAAAGGGGAGGTAATTTAAGACTGAGGTGAGAAAAAACGTTTTCACCCAGTGAGTTGTGAATTTATGGAATTCCCTGCCACATAAGGGAGGCCAAATCACTGGATGGATTTAAGAGAGAGTTAGTTAGAGCTCTAGGGGCTAGTGGAGTCAAGGGATATGGGGAGTAGGCAGGCACGGGTTATTGATAGGGGACAATCAGCCATGATCATAATGAATGGCGGTGGTGGCTCGAAGGACCGAAAGGCCTCCTCCTCACACGTAGTTTCTCTGTTTCTATGTTTCTATCCATCTATTTCCCTCCTGAGATGCCCTCTGGCCTGTTGAGTTCTTCCAGCACTTTGTTTTTAACTCAGGGTTCCAGCATCTGCATTTTGGGGGACTCCTCTCATACTCTACCCCACTTTATTGTCCATTTGACTTGACTAAACTTGACTTGGCTTGAAGTTGAGGCGCTTCCTGGCACCAACAGCCTCTGGAGATAAGGTTCCAGATCACCATGATGCTCTATGTGAATATGCCATCCCTATTTTCGGTCCTTAATTGCCCAGTTCTAATTTTAAAACTGTGTCTCTTGCTTCCGGAGGGAATGGTCTTCAGACTGCATTTGCCATAAAACGTGGACAGAGAGCATCATACATTCCTCATCAGAGGAGGCCATCAGCTTATATTATCTCCATCATAAGGAGCATTGCACTGACACTGACATTTCATTGGGCACTTGTTCACAATGGGAGGGGGTGCTGACTCCTAACTCCAGGGGTCGGTCTGGAGATTGGTTTGGTCGGGATCAGGGTGTTGAAGGTGGAGCTATGGTCTATAAATAGGAATCTGACATTGGTGGTAAAAATGACCTGTTGATGCTGGTTTATACCAAAGATAGACACAAAAAGCTGGAGTAACTCTGCGGGTCAGGTAGCATCTCTGGAGAAAATAGGTGACGTTTTGGGTCGAGACACTTTTTTCAGACATCCAGGTGTCTTCAGCCCTGTATCTGAAGCATTGTGTTTGCCAGCAGACTTTGTGGCTCAGCGTCGCATTCTTCAAAGTGCGCAGCCCGGATCTGAAAAGATGTGTTTGATGTGAGAGTGAATTCCACACATAGTGGTGCGGTGCAAAAGAATCTCGAGTCCAACAACTTCACCAGTCGGCCCTCCAGCACAGCTGGCAGCAGCACTGAGACAAAGCCCTTGATTGATTAGCCAGGGAGTGCAGCTGGGAGTGCCACAGTACTGCCTGTGGGAGTTGCCCGATCTTAGAGCTGCTGCCTCACAGCTCCAGAAGCGTGGATTCAGTCCCGACCTCGGGTGCCGTCCGTGTGGAATTTGCTCGTTTTCCTTGTGACTCTGTGGATCTTCCCCAGGTGACGCAGCAGTGGAGTTGCTGCCTTACAGCACCAGAGCCCCAGGTTCGATCCTGACTACGGGTGCTGTCTGCGTGGAGTTTGTACGTTCACCCTGTGACCTGCATGCGTTGTCTCCGGGATCTCCTGTTTCCTCCCGCACTCTAAAAGATGCACAGGCTTGTAGGTTAATTGGCTGGGTAGATTTGTAAATTGTCCAATAGTGAGTGTAGGATAGTGTTAATGTGCGGGGATCGCTGGCCAGCACAGACTCGATGGGCCTGTTTCTGCGCTGTATCTATAAACTAAACAAAGGTGCTCCAGTTTACTCCCACATCACAAGGACGTGCAAGCGGGTAGCTTAATTGGTTGCTGTAAATAGTCCCTGGTGGTAGGTGAGTGATGTCATTTTTCTGGGAAGTTGATGGGAAGTTGAGGCCCAAAGGGTTCGTTTCCAGACTGGGCGACTCTGTAATTCCATGACCCAGCTGCAGTACCTGATTACATTGTTCCACAATCCCATTGCTATTAGTTTAAAAACACCAGCATGGAAACGGGCCCTTCAGCCCACCAAGTCAGTGCCGACCAACGATCACCTGTACACTAGTTCTATCCTACACAACCAGGGACAATGAACCTATAAACCAGCAGATCTTTGAAGCATGGTAGGGAAGCAGAGCTCAGAGAACACCTGTGTGGTCGCAGGGAGAACGCGGAGACCACACAGACAGCATCCGTGGTCAGGATGGAAGCTGGGTCTCTGGCACTGTAAGGCAGCAGAATCTACTACTGAGCCACCATGCTGCCTCGTTATCAGGAAATGATACTTTCCCCTTCACTGTGGTTGATGGAGCCCTCACCCAGTTCTCCATACTTTTGTCCATACTTCCAGTCTCTTCCCACTTCCCCACAGACAGAACAAAGGTAGGGGTTCCCTTTCACCCCACCTTGGGCAGCAGGACCAGACCAACTTGCCACACGTGCCGCTCGGAGCCATTGCTCCAAATCTATCTGCACCAGATCCATAGGGCTGGTCCTGCTGCCCAAGGTGGGGTGAAAGGTAAGGACTAAGGGAACCTAAGGGGCACGAAGCTGAATGGTGTCTCAGAGCAAGTAGCCGCACAGACCTCCACAACATGGAACCGGTTCTCCGCCATACGCTTTAATGTGCTTGAACTCATTCACTGTCCCACACACACTGTGGAACGTCCCCCTCATCATGAGCCCATGGCCTACTCTGTTGTTAGGCTGGTAATGGATTTCTCCTGCAGACACGAAAATTATCTTAATTATGCCTGTGCGAGTTTCACTACTGTCAAGGAATGCAGCTGATTATTTCCTTTCTACATTTTAACAACATTAAGGTTTCAAGTAAAAACACGACAGCCTTTGAAATTATTGACTTATCTTTCAGTTTTACAGTCCTGAAGTGATATATTAAAGAAAAATGAAGGAAAACAGGGAAATGCACAAGGGTGAGGAGTTACCTCAAAATAAATTTGCATTTTAAAATGAGTTTCTATTGGAAAAAAAGCTGTAAGAACATCAACGTAGATCCATCTTTCATGCACATTAATAAGCGTTTTAAATGAATATGTCAAGATTTGCAAGCTATCAGATGCAATTTGCAACCTATTATATGACAATTTATCCAGAATGCTGTCACGAATAGAGGGTTTCTAATCCAAACTTTCGATTTTACTTTTGTGGGTGTTCATTTCACTAACGATTAAAACGATTAAAAAGAACCATCCTCTGACTTAAAATAAGATTTTGAGCAGAAACAGCTAAACACAGGGTCTTAAGCTGTTTTTATTTCTTGGGCATTAAATAGACATAAAGCAGAATAATTCAGTAATAGATTGCTTCACTTCTGCACGAGTGTACGCAGAGGTCCGACCTCGGTGTTAATGCCAAGAAAGTTAGGAGCCTTGAAGCTAATAAGTGCAACTATCACAACATGCAAATGAGAATCAGGCAAGCTACTGCTGCCTAAAGCATGTTTGTTCAAAATAAGCTACAATATATTAATGAAAACTAACCAAGCTCGATATGATTGTGTCTCCCCTTCAATCTGCTAACCATGGCGTAGAATGCATCTTAAGGTATCCATTACATCACAAGGCTTTGCTTGTAGACCCAAGGGACTGCAGAAGCTGAAATCTTGAGCCAATAATTAGATAGATAATGTTTCAGGTCAGGACCTTCTTCATCAGTCTGAAGAAGAGACACGACCCGAAATATCAATAGTCCATATATCTCCAGATACTCCCTGACCTGCTGAGATCATCTAGAAGTCTGTTCTTTTGCTTGTTAGCCAATGTTGTCAACAAGTGTGTAATGCAAGGTTTCAAGGTCAGTTTATCGTCACATGTACCAATTAAGGTACAGTGAAATTGGAATTATCATACAGACATACTAAGTGAAAAGCGACAAGACACACAGCCACACAAAATAAAATTTAACAAAGCTCCCGCAGCCGGCGGTCCGAAGCCCTCACATGCGGTACGGTGCTGGAGGAAACTTGCCTCCAGGACAAACCTTCAGGCTAATATATATTCCAGTGCTTCTTCTTCTTTTCGTGTCCATCGTGTTACAAATGTTGACCTCGCTGTCATCGTCCGTCCTGAAAAGGACGCAAGCGTCCGGCGCCAATCAGTGGAAGTCATCACTTGTCACAATAGATGATGGTGGTAGCAGAATTCGCTCAGGATACTTCCAGTTTCCAGCCCCGCGACGTGGACGTTTGTGCTATGGGGCCATTCCAGTGCTGTTGTTTAACATTGAGGTGTATCCCTTGCATTCTGGTCTTACTTTCAAGTTTACTTAAGCAGTACATTTAAAATACAATAAGCGTGATTAACAAAATACAAGCAATAAAAGACAAAAATACTAAACAAAAAGTTCAAAAGGGAGGTTTTTGCTTTCAAATGGAGGGGGTGGTGGGGACTTACGCTGCAAGAAATAAAAGGTTATTAAAGGTCAGGGATGCACCATCCAGGCACCTGACCAAGTGTGTGCAGGGTTTAACTTGCCTATGAGCAGTAGGGAGGTCTCAGCTTGACCATGGGTTTTAGACAGATTCGGTGTGGTGCAGGGTGAAGAACCCAAGCATAAGCTGTCATTCCACTTCACATGCAAGCTCCTACACACACACTCTTTTCCTCTCTTACACACACACACAGATTCTCTCACACACACACACACACAGTTCCTCTCTCACACACACACACACACGCGCCCACACACAGAAGAGCCAAAGAAGGCTGAGTCACCTTTCTCTGGAATAGTTAAGGACAAGGGATGATCTCATAGAGGAAGCTTGGGAGAGTAGGTGTGAAGTTGTTTCCACTTGTGGGGGAGTTGAAGACCAAGAGTCATCAATAAAATCCTGGCACGAATAAATGCAATAGAGATTTCAGGAAAAACTGTCTAGATCCAGTGAAGAGAATGTGGAATTCCCTCCCACGTGGAGTGGTTGAAGTGAACAGGCTGGATATAATAAGCAGGGCAAGTTTGTATGAGAGAAAGGCATGAAAAAATGTGTTCAGGGAAAATGTGATAATTGGAGCAGTAGGAAGCACATTTGGACCATAAACCAGCATGGTCTCACCCGGCGAATGGCCTGTCCGAACTGAGTCATTGCACACAATTCAACACAGACACTGGAACTTCACCCGGACACAAATACACATGCGCAAACACGCATGCACTCACGTACAGATAGGTGTGTGTGTGTGTGAACAGGCACAATCATACATGCACAAATGCACATTCACTCACGGCTGGACACACCACCTCTCTTCGTCACTCACACAAACATATTTGGGATTTTAAAATGAAGCTCTTGAGTCCAAACAGACTCTTTCCATTGAGTTTGTCGCCTTAGTTCCTTGGTCCCACAAATAATGTAGCAAACATCATCAGGACGATCTCAAGAGACAAAGAAAAGTTCAGGAAAGAAAAATAAATAAACTTTGGATATAACTGTTTTTGGTGAGGTAATAGGAGACAGGAATTGAATGTGTAAATGAAGAAACTTGGTGGGTGACTACATGGAAGGAGATTAAAGGAATAAGGATTGGGGGGGAGGGTGCAAGCTCGAAGGCCTGAAGAGGAGATTGAACTGCAGGTCTTGGTGGGCTGGGACCCAATGCACCGTAGTTAATCTGTGGAACTCATTGCCACAGAGGTCTGTGGAGGCCAAGCCAGTGGATATTTATAAGGCAGAGATAGTGAAATTCTTGATTAGAACGGGTGCAAAGGGTAATGGGGAGAAGGCAGGAAAATGGGATTAGGAGGTAGACATGAGCCATTATTGAATGGCAGAGTAGACCGAATGGGCTGAATGGCCTAATTCTACTCCTATAACTTATGAACTTGTGAATGCAAACCAGCTGGCCAGGATAGGCCTGACGGACGAATGTGGAGAGAAGCTTACTGCACCCATTTGCTGATCAACCCATCTCACCTATTCCACCTATCGCTTGCCAGGCTTTGTCTCACCGGTGCATCTCTTTTCCAACTTCCTTCCCCTTACTCCATCAGTCTGAAGGGGAGTCCTGACCCGAAAGGACGTCTGTCTATCTCCGCCACAGATGCTGCCTGTGCCGCAGTGTTCCCCCAGCACGTTGTTTCTTGATCAAGGCAACGGCTGCAGACTTCTTAATGTTGAAACAGAACAAAATAGAAGGTATCATCCCCACTAAATATCGGAGGAGCAGTGTAACAACACAAGAGTCGGCGGAGCGGTTTAAGAGGAGTGGCGGGGAAACGGAGCTGGAGCTCGTCAGCATACGATGTGTAACTCGGCTCTGTGTCGGGGTGGTACCTCCCTGTGATTGGAGAAAGCCAGCGGGAATGCCTCGAAATGACACCCTGGTAACACAGACTTGGGTGTGAATGATAATGTGGGGGTAATCAAGTTTCAGGTGCCGTCCACCTACAGCAAGCAGAACTGGTTCAGCAATTTTATTTAAACTAATTTTAAATAAACTAATTTTACAAAACTAGTTTAGTTTAGTTTAGTTTAGTTTAGTTTATTGTCACGTGCACCAAGGTACAGTGAAAAGCTTTTGTTGCAAGTTATACAGTCAGCAGAAAGAGAATACATGCTTACAATCGATCCATTTACAGTGTGTAGATATAGGATAAGGGAATAACGTTTAGTGCAAGGTGAAGCCAGCAAAGTCCGATCAAGGATAGTCTGAGGGTCACAAAAGAGGTAGATAGTAGTTCAGGACTGCTCACTAGTTGTTGGTGGGATGATTCAGTTGCTTGATAATAGCTTGGAAGAAACTGTCCACAATTCACTGCAATTTCTTGCGGTCTTGGATGGAGCTGTCCCCAAACCAAGCTGTGATACATCCTGATAAAATGTTTTCTATGGTGCATCTGTAAAAGTTGGTGAGAGTTGTAGGGGACATGCCGAACTTCCTCAGCCTTCGAAGGAAGTAGAGGCGTTGATGTGCTGAGGGTTTGGTGTATGCAGCGGATACTTATTTGGGCCTTTTGTAAACACAGATCTCAGCTCAGTAAATGACCCCTTCACTCAGCCACTCCGCCATCCTACCAGACGGTTTGAACCCAAAATGGGCAAAACATTCCCAGGAACGTGAATGTCAGGAGGCTGGGAACCATTCTCACAGCTGTCTCCCACCAACATCCTACTGACATGGCCGCATCCGCGATTGTGCCAAGAACAGGGGGAAGTGAAGCTGTGAGGGAGGGAGGGCGGGAGGGCAGTGTGAAGGCTCAGATGGAAAGTGAGGGCCGTAAATACCCTGTGGAAACCCCACTGTGAAGATGTGCCAGCAAGCAGCATTATTGTCAAATAATGTAGCAGGCATGGGAATCTTTCTCCATCATGGAACTCAATCGACAGCAATAATATGCAAATATTCCTAGAAGATTATTTGATCATAAATAATTTAACAAAATACTAGGCCCACAGTCAATTACGATTATCCCACATATTGCAAATTCTTGACTGGCTACTATTAACCTCTTTTTGTCCATATTTTTTACATTATTAGGACTAATAACATCCAATAGAAATCAATGACAGACCGCAATGTCGCTATGGCAACTGCTCTAGTCACAGGCACTGTATTCATAGTAAAACACCTTACACGTCATAGAGAACTGCAAACGCTGGAATCTTGAGCGAAGATTTTATTTAATTATTCACTTTCAGGGTTCAGGTGCTCCTGGCAAAGCCAGTATTTATTGGCAATCCCTAATTGTTCTTGGGATGTTGGCGGGGGTGGGGTGGGGAGGGGTGGGGGGGCGAGAGCTGGCGGGGAGAGGGAGGGGAGGTGAGGGGAGGGGAGGTGGGGGGAGGGGAGGGGAGGGGAGGTGGGGGGAGGGGGTGCCTGCTGCCACGTGCAGTGGCAGGCAGTGGATAGGACTGTTTGGTACTTTGTAACATTGTCGCCACGTGTCGACACTTATGTAGTGCCTGGGTTGCATGCAAAACAAAACATTTTGCTAAACCTAGGTACCCTCGGTACACGTGACAATAAAGTATCATTCATTCACCTTTGATAACCATTCATTGAAGACCCTCCAGTGAAGACATTGCTGTTAGGAAGGGAGTTCCAGGATTTAAACCCAGCATAGATATTGGATATAGACAAAAATGCTGGAGAAACTCAGCGGGTGAGGCAGCATCTATGGAGCGAAGGAAATAGGCAACCCTTCGGGCCGAAACCCTTCTTCAGACTGATGTTCCGCTGAGTTTCTCCACCATAGATGCTGCCTCACCTGCTGAGTTTCTCCAGCATTTTTGTCTACCTTGTCTATTTTCCAGCATCTGCAGTTCCTTCTTAAACATAGATATTGGATAATATATATTTCCATTGATTAGTACGGATTTCAGAGGTTATGGGGAGAAGACAGGAAAATGGGTTCAGGAGGGAGAGATAGATCAGCCATGAGAGAATGGCGGAGAAGATTTTGATGGGCCGAATAGCCTAATTCTACTCCTGCCTCTTACGATCTTCCATTCCGTCTACAGATGCTGCCTGACCCGTTGAGAATCTCCAGCACTTTGTGTTTTGCAAGTGCTTCCATTTCATGCACACGGATAATTCACATGGTTAGCATATGCATCAATGCACACACACGCACACACACACACACATGCAAAGGCATTGAAATTGTAGGCAGAAAGTGAAAGTGACAGGATAACTGCAATATGTTTTATGGCTGTTCAAACTTCTACAACAGCTGACCACTCTTTGCTCAGTGCCACTTTAATTATTCACAGACCGCAAACAAGAATTGGCTTTCCGTCTTCTAACCTCTTACAGTCTCTGCACTGTGTGGGTCAACAAAATGAAACAAGCAGATGGATGGAGGCATGATAAGCGAATGGATGAGTGCGGATACTGGCAGATGTTGGAGCCTCTCCATACCGGCACTTCAATCTCCAGGTGCACTGCAACTGGCAGGAGAGATTTTGCAAAGATCAAATTACCTCTTTTTAATCAAGATATTTTGCTGGCTGAAGCTTAAATCAGTCATAAATTTCCATGGAATTAGCACAGATTTACTGCCAGCCTATCTTACAATGTTTACAGATATCATTGCTAATTGGTTTTTACATCCTGTCCCAGGGTGAAGGCACATTATGTTGGAATACAACCAATCAAAGAGAACTGGCTTGTATTTACATAAAGTAATACGTTGGAAGTGTGGCAGCTCTCGCAAGGAAAGTAACGGCGCACGGCCAATTTGGACGCAGCAACTCAGAACCCTTTGGCTGGCCTGAAACCATTCATCTCCAGACTGCGAATAGGGACGCGTCAATTGTGGCCTCTGGTCCAGGGCTCATTCCAAACTCTTCAAGGTCCCAACAACTTTCAAAAAATATCAGAAACTCTGGATCGAGTCTACAGTTTTGTTTAGTTTAGAGATACAGAATGGAAACTGGGCCTTTGGCCCATCAAGTCAATGCAGACCATCGATCACCCGTTCACGAGAGTTCTATGTTGCTCCACTTTCTCATCAACTCCCACTGGAAGCTATAATACAATTAATCTAAGTAATTTTACAGAGGGCCAACTAACCTACAAACCCGCACATCTTTAGGATGTGGTTGGAGGCCAGAGCATCCGGAGGAAACCCACACTGTCACAGGGAGAAGGTGCAAATTCCCCACAGACAGCACCCGAGGTCAGAATTGAATTTGGGACTCTGGTATGGTGAGGCAGCGGCTCTACCAGCTATGGTACTTTGCCATCTTTGGGTTTGCAGCCACATTGGATGAGAATTTATAAATTACTACCAATTTTCTCCTATTGGCACGAATGATAAAACACCAACTTTTGAACGACTGAACAAAAGATTCATTTGACTCTTTCCATTCTTAGTCATTCACATGAAGAATTGTGGAATATTAAAAAGGACACAAAGTGCTGGAGTCACTCAGCAGGTCATGCCGCATCTCTGGACAACATGGAAAAGTGACGAATTGGATCGGGACCCTTCTTCCTGCTGCCATGACCCGCTGACTTACTCCAGCACTTTGTGTCCTTTTCTGTACAAATAGATTTTGTGAGTTGAACGTTGTTCTTAAATAAATTAGCCCCCAATTCAGAAATGATCGTGGGATACTTAAAATTCATTAAACAAGATATTCGTACCAAAATTTTAATGAAACCAAAAGATGGGATTTGAGTCCAGTAACAGAAATCTGCGCCAAGAACATAATTAACAGTTACCGCAGCTGCGCTAATTTAATTCTGACAGATATTTTCTCAACTAACTACTGTAAATGTATTTACAAATGATCTTTTATTTTGGAGTCAAGTGACAGTAAAGTGGTTGTCAGTTATTATACAATTTATGCTTCTTTATCTTCTGATTAGGGTTAACTACTACAAATGAAATAACAGAGTCAAGATTGATTGAGGTACAACTGCAAGGCTGTTAAATTCTATTGTGTGGACCCGATTTTCGAGAGAGTTCTGCCAATGCAAATGGAAAAGTATTCATCATGGAGTGAGATGTGACTTGGCTATCCAATGCTAAGTTCCAACACGATCTGCACACATCAAATTGCATCATTCTTCACACAATTATGCTTTTGAAAACTGGTGGGCAAGTTAGGGCATACAGGGTTCAGAGAAGATTTACGAGGATGTTGCCAGGACTAGACGGTCAGAGCTATAGGGAGACGTTGAGTAGGCTGGGACTCTATTCCCTGGAGCACAGGAAGATGAGGGGTGATCTTATAGAGGTGTATAGAATCATGAGAGGAATAGATCGGGTAAATGTACAGAGTCTCTTGCCCATAGTAGGTGAATTGAGGACACAAGGACATAGGTTTGAGGTGAAAGGAAAAAAAGAGGGGTAACTGAGGGACAACTTTTTCACACAAAGGGTGTTGGGTGTACAGAACAAGCTGCCAGAGGAAGTAGTTGAGGCTGGGACTATCCCAACATTTAAGAAACAGTTAGACAGGTACATGGATAGGACAGGTTTGGACCAGACGTATAAAGGTGGGTAGACAAAAGTGCTGGAGAAACTCAGCAGGTGCAGCAGCATCTATGGAGCGAAGGAAGTAGGCAATGTTTTGGGCCGAAGCCCTTCTTCAAACTGAACTGAAGGTGGGACTAGTGTAGCTGGGGCAGTGTTGGCCAGTGTGGGCATGATGGGCTGAAGGGCCTGTTTCCACACTGTATCACTCTGTGACTCAATACAGTCTAAGGAATGGCCATGGTTGGGCTGCTGGCACACATCTGGACTGCAATCCCTCTAAGGTCAACACCATGATCAACCTTTCTTCCTTTACTTCTGCCCCTACCCCTCACACTCAAACTGATCTCCACCCTGATTCAGCGACTGCCCTAGCCCCAAGGCCAAGCTCACGATCCCAAAGTCAGTCCAGATGCTAAAACCCACAGTGAAATGCACAATTGTTAAATTCCCATTAGACCTGAGAGAAAAGGATTTATTTCAATTCCTCAAAGCTTGGAACATTTTGCAAGCTGTTGTAAACTAGATTGCTGAACCAGCTGGAAAAATAGATTCAAAAGTCACTTCAACAAAACCGTGTGGGTTTTCATGGAGCTCTTCGGTTTCCTCCCTCACGCCAATAACGTACTGGATTGTAGGTTAATTGGTTTGGTATAAAAATGTAAATTGTCCCCAGTGCGTGTAGGATAGTGCACATGTGCGGGGATCGTTGGTCGGCGCGGTCTCGGTGGGTCACTCTTTCCGCGCTGTATCTCTAAACTAAAGTGCAGCCCAACCAGTGTTTTGTAAAGTTGAGACATAACATCCCAACTTTTAGAGTCACCTTTGTTCGACCTCCCAAAATGCATCATCTTGCGCTTGTTGGGATTAAAATCAATCCACCAACACTGCTCCCAGCTTTACAGCTAATCTATATCTTGCTGCATCCTGTGACAACCTTGTTATCCACAACACCACCAATTTTCATTTCATCTGCACACGTACTTATCATACCTCCTACTCCCATCAACGTCCTCCACATTTTATCACTCATTTAATTAGGCACAAGCCGCAGTGGCTAATTAACCTACCAACCCCGAACATGTGTGGGATGTGGGAGGAAACTGGAGCACCAGGAGACAAGATGCAAAAGCCCACACAGAGAGCACCGTTGTTGTACCTCAGTCCGGTTGTCTCCCTGGAGCCTCTTCTCATTCCCAGTACCGAGGAACATCAACATCACAATGTTCACAAGATTCACTTTTGCCTTCAGAGTCCTGGCACAACCCTTGGTCATTTGAGGAGAAGTGTGTTTGGCGATCCTGGATTCGAAGCGGGCACCTGACTCATGATCTAACAGACAGCAATAATCCCTGTCGTCCTATTTGCCTCAGAGACCTGGACTCTATAGTTAGCACCTCAAGCCATACAAAATATTCCACAAATACTTTCTCCTCAATATTCACTGGAAAGATAAACAGTCAAACATCAATGCGCTCTACCGAAGCCAACATCCCAGTACTGAGGCCTGTGGTTACACTAACCAGGTCATACCTCTTCCTAGCCAGGCCCCAGCCTTCTGACATAGGCACTCTGTTCTGGGCTTTGTCAAAGAAAGAGATTACCAGGCAGACAGAGGGAAATGTTCATCTCTGCGCTTGAAACTTTCTTCTAAAAGTAAACCATTGCCAATAACTTCTGGAAAATTCTGACTCAATGTTAAGAAGGAACATCCAGAACAGTATTAAGAACCTCATGGGAGGCAGTAGCAACAAATGCCTTGTGCTAGTGGGCAAAAGGGCCTCACAAAGTTCCCATCCACCTGCCTCAATGACCACCTCCTACACCATCTATGGAAGGATCAGTGATTCTAACACTGACCTGATCACTGGCCAGTCTGACTGTCCCCCTGATTAAATGTTATCTCTGTGTGCTTCGTTGTCCCTTCCCCTAGCGAACAACGATCTATTCTGAATGTCCCTTGAACTTCATTCCCTTTGTTGTCTCGTTTTCACACGTTACCCTTCCCTATCTATGTCTCCCTCTCCACCGACTCTCAGTCTGAAGATGGTCTCTACCCGAAATGTCACTCCTTCCTTCTGTCCAGAGATGCTGCCTGGCCCGGTTGAGTTACTCCAGGATTTTTTGTCTATCTTCACTGACCTTATCAAAGCTGGCATGGGAGCAATCATTCGGAGGGACAGCCAAGGAGAACGTATAGATGAACAGACTCGCTGGTTATAGGAAGGCCCCAGCAGGAGAAGGTCTTGCTTCTTGCATGTGGTGTGCACAGACTAAAGTTGTAGGCCAACTTGTTCTATTTGATCTTATTTGATTGTGCATGCCAGGTTAATTGCATTCGTTGAAACAGGGCGGACCACGTGAAGGTTGCAATCTCCCACCCCAGAAGGTCTTGCAAAGGGGAAGGAGTAGGTTGTCCACCCATGCAACAGTCTTTCATCATGTTGGGTGTGGACCTTGAAGGGAATCGGGTAAATTGTAACCTCACATTTATCCAAGTTGAACTTCATCTGCTGTGCATTTGTCTAGTCACCCAACTTGTCCAAATCACATAGGAGATTCTTTGCATCCTTCTTGCAGCTCACACTCTGCTCCCCTTCCATATCATTCCCCTTTGGCCCAAACACTGATCATTTGGCACTCCGGTTCTCACCGCATGGCATGCAGTTAAAGATCTGTTTCTACCTAATCTTTGATGCGTTCCTAATACATTGCACAATTTTACCCTATCATAGTAAATATGATTTGCCGTCTGCACCATTCTGGCAGCGCTGTACACTGTTTAATACGTCTCCCATAATGACGGAGGGGGGGGGGGGGGGTGGGGGGCTGGGAGTCAGGACAAGAGGAGCAGCAGGGATGTGGCAAAAGAGAGGGGTAGAACAAAAGGGAGAGAGAAGGGGGAAGGAAGCCTGCACCAGTTAGTGTGTGTGTTTCTCCATGAGTGAGTGTAGGAATGATGTTAGGGGTGCACCAATGCAGGAGGAGAGAAGAATCGTAAGGATAATGAGAAAAGCTTAAGTTGTAAGGATTCACCCTCACAAAACTTGTGACAAGCTAACCAGCAGTCCGTAATTGTTCATTTGCAACATGCACAAGGACCACAACAATGAAATTCATCCTTGCTGCAGCTTAAGAGGCACCAATGCAACAAACAAATATACAGTCAATTACCAACTGTTCAAGGAGAACCAGACCATGATAGTGCAAATGAAAATATGGAGAGCAATAGTGCTGGGGGCAACAAAGTGGCGCAGCGATAGAGTTGCTGCTTTACTGCGCCAGAGACCCAGGTTCGATCCTGACCTCAGGTGCTGTCCATACGGAGTTTGTATATTCTCCCTGTGACCACATGGGTTCCCTCCGCATGCTCCGGATTCCTCCCACATTCCAAAGTCGTGCGGGTTTGTAGGTTAATTGGCTTCCAAAAATTATTCCTAGTATGTAGGATAGAACCAGTGTATGGGTGATCGTGGTTGGCACAGCCTCGGTGGGCTGAAGGGCCTCTTTCCACCCTGCATCTCTAAAACTAAAAATCAAACACTAAAACCAAAACTTTAACGGTGCAAAGTCTACAGTAGATTGGTGCTGAGGGAGGGTGGTGGTTAGGGTTGTACATTGAGGTCCAAGAGTTTGATGGTTGATGGGAAGATGCTGTTCTTGATCCTGGAGACCATGGTTCCTGCTTCCTGATGGTAGCAACATGAAGAAAGCCAGAACCCGGAATAGCTCCTTTAACCTGAGCTTGGGGCTTGGCCCCATTAACCACAGCAAGGGCCATTGCCTTTAACCAGAGCAAAGGGTGGCTCATTTAAGACGCGATTCCTTTTGGTTGAGCTGCAGGTGCAGGAGGGTCTGTTGGGAGATTCTCCTTCGGGGCTCGGCCAGAGCCTCGTGGGTAGAAGCCTGGGTCGGGCGAAGCGGCTGACAGAGCCCAGGCCGACACCACGGAGGTGTGAAGTGGGACGTCGACAGGGGTCAGGCCTCGGCGGCGGGAGCGGTGAAGCCTCGCGACGATGGGGCTTCAGCAGTGGTGAAGCTTCGTGGCGGCGGCAATGCCTCGAGGGTCGACCCGCGGTCAATGGTCGATGAGAGCGTGGAGGACCTCCGTGAGGGGGGAGGAGAAGAACAATGGAGGACCTGGCGTGGGGGAACTGCTGGGGGAGGGATAAAAGGGGGAACTGGCGGGCTTTGTTAGCCCCGTAGGTGGCTGCTGTTTGTATACATTGTGTACAGGATCTGACTGTGCTTAGTCACATGTGACAATAAAGTATTCCTATTCCTATTCCTTTAATCACAGTAGAGGGCGGTTCCTTACAATAGTGTGGTGAGGAAGAGGGAGAGGGAGAGGACATTTAAATAGAGCAAAAACTCCTGAAAGCACAGCATGAGTTGGCTAGTGGTGTGGGTTTCCGAACTACAGCCACAGCTGAGTAATTACTGGAGCAACTCAATCAGTGAACATCTTTATAAAATAAATAGAACAGCAGCATCCTGTTATGTTACCATACCAACCAGACTTTAAAAAAGTAAGTTTGAAAAATACTGTCCCAATGCCTCATTCAGCTTCCAATGTATCGCCCAATGCACAGGGCAATAACTTCCAACTTCCATGGCACTACATAGCAGCCTTTATGATTTTTGCCACATATCAGCCAGGCTCAGCGAAGACCCTATTCCGTGTGTCACAGCTGTGGACCATTGGTGTGGCTTTTATTAGCTATTACATAAATGGGATATGAAGAAAGCAGATCCCTTAACAAGAGCAAGAGGTGACACGTTTACCTGGAACCCACAGTAGGTTATTAACCATTCCAAGGAGCTGTCCCTTTATTTACTTTAGTTTAGTTTACAGATACAGCGCAGAAACAGGCCCTTCGGCCCACCAAGTCTGCACTGACCAACAATCCCCGCACATTAATACTATCCTACACACATTAGGGATAATTTACACTTATGGCCAAGGTGGTAATGGGTACATCTTTAGGACAAACCTGAAGATGAGCATTGTCTTCACATAGTAAGCTTTGCTATGAAGAATGAGCTCATCTGGCCTCTCAGTAACTCTCTCTAATCTATTTGTCATTGTTTTATGGCCCTTTGGCTCCGTCTACCATGGAACCAAGACATGATGAGCATCAGGACACTTGCCCAAACCACAAAGTTTCAGATGAGGCTGAGAACGACTTCTACTTTCATCTCAAGAAAACTGGCATTTATCCTAAAGGGAAACAACTGATTCTCTCAACAACTTCAGTCCCAGTATCGTAAATGGCAATATCCTCTGGAAGGGCATGATCGGCAAAGAAGAGGTCGGCCTCCTGACCACAAGCTAGCAATGCAGTCTTGGCTAAATCAACCCTCTTCCTCAAAAGGTGAGTGCCCCAGCAACACTCTGATCCAGGCATATTGGCACATGTTATCACCGGCCAAGTGTGAGATGCCGCTTCACCAATTGGCATTGATGTCGGACTGACCACTTGGTAATCTGGTCTGGTATCTCCTTGCTGGCAACAGAAGCACTGCCTCAACATAATCTCATGAGAGGTCTCAAGAGTCCCAACAAGGAAGCTCCTAGTGAACAACCAGATGGTCCCCTAATCAGTAGAAGCCACAGGGTGCCAAGAGCACATGGACAGTTTTGAAGTCCACTATAGTTGGCACCTCTGAGGAAATGCTTGGATCTTCCACTAGTAAATCCAACGCTAGTTGGAAAAAAACAAATAGGAGATCCAGAAACGAATTAACTGGAAACACAAGGTGTTCCGGGATTGGAAGCTCCACATGCCTCAAGGGAAAAGAAACAGCTTGCTTGGTCCAACTTCAAAAAACATGATGTAAGGAACAGATTTTAGGAAGGTTTGCTTCCAAAATTAGGAGGTTTGGTTCCAATCAGGAAGGAAAGATTCGGCTCAGATACAAGTGCATGACACAACTATTAAGGGAGAGATAGGTGAAGGATAGTGGAATTAATTGATTAATGACAGAAAGTGGCAAAAGGTCAATGCAAAGAACCCACTGTCAGTTCTACAGTGTTGCGGGTAAATAAATGGAATTTCTGCATGGAGCTCAAAGGTTAGAAAAAGTGAGGCAAACTTTCAAATTGCTATGGCTCTCACACCTGCCTGGTACACCTGGCTCTCACACCTGCCTGGTACACCTGGCTCTCACACCTGCCTGGAAGTGTGAAAGTTAATCTAATCCCATTAATATTCTAGCCAAGTTAATCTCATTGTCTCATAACTCCTCCAATTAAATTTCTCACTCATGTTATCTTTTGAAGATCCAGCCCATCTCGTTTAACATAAATATTTTATCCCATCTAATCTCACTCAAACCACACTCCCGATATCCTTCAAATATCCCAAAATATCCAAAGTCAAAGTCAAAGTTAAAGTCATTTGTCACATGCACCAACTAAGGTGCAGTTAAATTAGATTTAACACAAACATCCACCACAGCATTCTTCACTGCAGTGGAAGGCCACAACATTCAGCCAGTCCTCCTCCCTTTGTTCATCTGTGGTCGGGGCCATAAACACTCCGTAGTCGCCACTACGGACGGCCGGATGTAGACGCCATCTCGTCGGGATGATCAAAACTCAGACGTCAGGACGATCGAACACACTCCGCTGCTTTAAGTGCCCGAATCAGCCACTTTCCTACCGGAGACCACGGCTTCAGGATGTTATAGGCCGCAAGCCAGCAGTCGGAGCTCTTCTTCGGCGACCCCCGGCAAGGGATCCCAGACCCCAGATGGCAAGTCCACACCCCGCCCACGGCTAGAAGCTTCGCAGACCACAGCCCCATGATGACAAAGGCACCAGGCCAGCGATCGGAGCACTCCTTTCTGGTGACCCCTGGCAAGGGTTCGCCCCCGCTCTGCGGTGGAAAATTCCATGCTGCGCCCACTGCTGAAGCTCTGGGCCTGACTCCAGGAAAGGCCGCTCCAATCCAAGCTGTTAGGCCGCGAGGGGGGAGGCGGAGAACCGACATGAAAAAAGTCGCCTCCCCGTCGAGGAAGCGACTGAAAAACAGTTTCTCCCTTCCCCCCCACCTTCACCACCCCCCACATAAAACATACCGAGAGACACCAAAACAAACATTTTGTGCCAATTCAGAATGTCTAAAACATGGATCTGGACGTCAGCTCAAGATTGTGTTTAGTGTGTAATGGATTTGTGGTGAAGGTGGAGGTTGTAATGGGAAAGATAAAGAAGATAATGAGGAACGAAGGTCAGACTGGTCAGTTCTTGTGATGATAGGGTTAGCAGAATTTCCACTGGGTTGTAGACACAAGGAACTGCAGATGCTGGTTTACAAAAGAAGCCACAATATGTTGGAGTAACAACGGGTCAGGTGACATCTCTGGAGAACATGGATAGGCGGCGTTTCGGGCCAGGAACTTTTGTTTTGCTTTCCATCACAATGAGAAATGTGGAGGGGTCAATGTGGTGGATATTTATGTTAAAATATGTTCTGTGTGTTCTGTTGCTTTTTATTTGTATGACTGATGTGGCAAATGAAATTCCTCATGTTGCAAAACATACTTGGCTAATAAAGTATTATTGTGATTGTGATTCTTCAAGTTGAGTTGTGCTTGGTTTTTGGCGCACTTATTCACAAGTTCTTGATAATTCTCCCAAATCAAGACATCCTGTGCTGATTCACGGGTAACTAACCCTTTCAAGAGTATTGCTGCGCCTACCATGATAATCCAGTAATTCTGGATTTCTGCTAATTGTGCCAATTTATAAGCCTTCCACGAGTTTTCTCAAATTGCACTTCCGTCAATGATATAAATAGATTAATAGCATCTTTTAACATTTTTTTAGATATTAAGAAAGCGCACCAAAACGTTTACTTTCTCCGAAGGGTAACATATCTACAAATGAGTATTACCAATTTCTTCTGATACACAGTAGAAAGCATCCTATCAGGAGGCATCAGAGTTTGGTTTGACAACTGCTCTGCCAAAGACAACAAGGGATTGCAGAAAGTTGTGAAAGCAGCCCAAACCGACCTCCCCCCAACGACTCCATCTATACTCCATGTTGCCTCAGGAAAGCAGCCAACCCTCTTCACTCCCTCATCTGTCTGAGGGTATACAAGCTTGAAAGAACATGATATCAGATTCAAGGTGTGTAGGAAGGAACTGCAGATGCTGGTTTCCACCAAAGGTAGACACAAAAAGTTGCTTTGGTGGAGTTGCTTTGAGTCACTCAGCAGGTCAGGCAGCATCTCTGGAGAAAAGGAATAGGTGAGACCCTCCTTCTGAAGAAGAGTCTCGACCCAAAATGTCACCTATTCCTTTCCTCCAAAGCTGCTGCCTGACCCGCTGAATTACTCCATTTTTATGTATATCTTCCATCAGATTCAAGAACAGTTTCTTCCGCACTATTATCAGATACTCGAACATACCTCTCAATTGTCATTGATAAATTATCGATCTTCCAATCTACCTTACTGCAGCCGTTGCATTTTATTTTATCTGCACTTTCTTTCCTGCTATAAAAATAGATTCTGCACTCTGTTTATGTTCTCTTTTGCACTGCCTGATGTACTCATGAATGATCTGCCTGGATACGAGGCTACACGAAAATGTTCACTTTATTTTGGTACACGTGCCAATAATAAATCATCCACAGGTCCTGCCTGACTGTCTGAATTCCCCCAGCACTTTAATTTTTGCTCAAAGATTCCAGCAGTCGAGGTCGGGGCCCAAGCATGTTGAAGTTTATATTGAGTAGCAATGTTACAAAATTTTGAGATTTTAAAAATCAAGTCTGCAATTTATCCCATCAGATAAAGCATAAAAAGAAGTTTAATTTGACACCTAATTTACTTTCATATCTTCAGTATTAAGAAAGTTATGGCCATTTTCATACTCGGAAATTAGCATCTTGCTTCCCATTGCCTTTCAATTGACTTAACTCAAAAGCTGTGATCTGGAAAAGTTAAAAGTCCATAACATTCTTAAAAATTAAGAGAACTCAATGAAAATTTCAGTTATTATAGATTGAAGCATTCTGAAACAAATATTAAACAATCTTACTTGGATTACCTGAAATTAAAGCATATAATTAGTTAGTTATCTAATTGTAGCTAATTACAAAATTCAATGAGTAGATCTAAACATCTATCAATTTCTTAAGAAAAGATAAACTTTTTTAAAATTGCCTTAGTGTCCAAATAACATTCACACAATAATCCACAATATAACATAATTTTTAAATCTCATTTTCATGAATTTCTGGGCCAAATGGAAGGAATTTAGTGTTTTATGCCTGTAAATTAATGGCCATTTAAATCAACTAGCGAGTGGGTTTTAGCGGAATGCGGTGGATTGGAACGTTGCGGTTAGCAGTGAAGTCGGGGGGAAAAATACTGGGGGTTCATACATTGTTTGGGGACCCCATTTCGCAACATAAAAATATTATTAATGCCTCCCGAAAAACCAACTTTTAATATAAAAATAAACTATTTACCTTTTTTTCTCCCCTACGCAAAATGCTTCCGGTTGTCTGCGCTCACGGCTTTTGAAGGTGATTTTTAAATTACTCTAGTTAATAAATAATCTAGAGTAATTTAAAAATACCACCATTCATTAAATGTCGGAGCGATTTTTCTTCAGCAACCAAATCGCCCGACATTCATCGATTATCCAGGCCTGTGGAAAAACGGCACTTTAAGCCCGCCCCCCTCTGCAAGGCGTGAAAGTCGCGCACACCGGGAGCGGCAGAAGTGCAGCGCCGCTATAGGTAAGTTTTGAAACATACCTATATTGAGAATCTTTGAATCTTATGAAAAAATTCGTAAGTTCATAAGTTATAGCAGCAGAATTAGGCCATTCGGCCCATCAAGTATGCTCCACCGTCCAATCATGGCTTATCTATCTTACCCCATTCTCCTGCCTTTCAGGTAGGCTGCAAGAAGCACCGCTGGGACACAAAGATGACTGGACGAGGAGAGCGGAGAGGGACGTTGGTTCGCGGGAATTGCTCCAGTAAGCCGTCTGGACTCTGAATAATGGCAGCGCCCGCATGTTTAATATATACAGAAATAATTTCACTGTACAGACGCATATGTGACAAATAAAGCACTATTGAGCACTGATGTAAGGTTACTAGCCACATCATTGCCAGTGACCTTATCTGTACTATGACGATCCTCTTATTACTAATGTTCTTACAGGAAGCGGTCACATCACCCTTTCATGCTTTATATTATTTTGCTCATTCTGTCTGTTCTCCCCTTTAAGTGACTTCTGTTTTTCAAAAAATAAATTCTGTTATTGTCTGAACATATAAATAAATAAGTTAACAACGTGTCAGTTTATTATCTGTACTGAAATCACTTTGCCCTGGTCTTGCTACGGAATCACATGGTCCAATAGATTATTCAGTCCACTGCTCTTTGAGGGAGGTGACAAACTTCTCAATCATACAATGAACCCCCAAAGGCACAGTTAAAGTACATGTTGAAGTGGATTTTGTGAAAGGAGGGGAGAATAACCAGACTGGGCCTGAACTAATAGCAAAGAGGCAGACACACCGTATCGATGCTGGACAAGGTGCTTACATCAGGATGAAGATGATAGGAGCCTGGGAGCCATGACCTCCAGATTCAAGAGCAGCATCTTCCCGTCAACCATCAGGCTCTTGAACTACACTGCACAACACTAACCACAGCTCTACCTCAGCACCGAGATGATTTGTTGTTGACCAACAGGGCCAGGAGAGTATGCAGTTTCATAATGACGACCAGCTCCGCTTGGCGGAGTAGAGTATTACTAAAAGGAAATTGGATGGTTTTGTAGTCGAGGAAGAAATGACTTGAAGGCCTTCCTGGTGGGGGAACGGAGGTTTTTAAAAAGAGGACCAGCTCCGCTAGATTTTAACATCGAACAGTCTGAAGAAGGGTCTCGACCCGAAACGTCACCCATTCCTTCTCTCCAGAGATGCTGCTGCCTGTCCCGCTGAGTTACTCCAGCTTTTTGTGTCTATATTCGGCCAGGTTATTAGATTGATAAATTCGGGAGGTTGCAGGCCATGAAAGGGGAAGGTCTCAGCTTGCCTCTGCAAGGCCCAGGGTGTAAAGCGAAAGAGCTCTCAATTTCTGAGGCTTCCTTAACAATAGTCTCCATGGTGAGACAAGGCCAGTAGATGACAGCACTGGCCTTACCAGGAGGTGCAATCGAGTCAGCACACTCTCAAAGGAAAATACAGACTAGCATCATATTCTTTGCATTACTACGCCACCTCTTTGCTCTCTTTAAGCTACTTTTCACCTGGGCCTGGAAATCTCATTTCCTAACTTTCGAAATTTGAAAATACCCTGACATTGCTTATATTCAAAGTGCAGCTCCCACTTTACACAGTTTTGTCTGCTCAGTTGGTCCGAAGTAGGGTCTCGACCCGAAACATCACACATTCCTTCTTTTCAGAGACGCTGCCTGTCCTGCTGAGTTACTCCAGCATTTTGTGTCTATCTTCAATTAATTCATAATATATTTTTCTGCTCCCAATAGTAGTTCACTGTGCTGGCTTAAAGTCGTTAGAAGCTGGATAATTGGTTGGTGGCAGAGAGGGGATACTAAACAAAAGGTTACTCAACTTCCTGTCCAGGGCACCTCTGGACAATGAGTATGTTACAGTTTTACCAATATCGATTTTGTCTGTGTCGGAAAATAGACAAAATCCAATCGATATTGTAACCATACCTCCACGGTCTTGTAATGAATGGCATCAAAAGCACATCAGCCTGATAAGAAAGAACAATAACCAAGAGTGAAGAAAGAATGGTAGCTAGTTCTGCCCTTCATAAGACCAAACCTGTGTAAATATATCGGACCTTTGAATTTAATAATATGATCGGCGCTGGATCTAATGTGGGGGTGTCGATAAAATGGGCATTTGTAATCCATGGACAGATTGTTCTCTCAATTTGTTAACAATTTCTTGTGCAATTTTGTCAAAAAATGCATTCTGGAAGTCTATGTAAACCACATCCTCATATGCTCCCTCATTGACAATGTTAAAACTACAAACAAGTGATGTTGTGAGACATGACCTACCCTTTCTAAATCTGTGTGGGGTCATAAGGTCATAAGTGATAAGAGTAGAATTAGACCATTCAGCCCATCAAGTCTACTCCGCCCTTCAATCATGGCTGATCTATCTTTCCCTCCTAACCCCATTCTCCTCCCTTCTCCCCTTCACCTCTGACTGGTGGTACTTCCATTAATGACCTTTCAGCTGAACAAGTCCATGCTGAGGACTTCTTGCCCTTCCTGAAGGGCAGCTCAGTTTTCAGCCTTCACAGCAATTGAGATCAGCTGACCAGCCGCATTTGAAAAAAAAATTCTAAGGCATTGGAAGACTTCCTGTAGCACTGTGTAAAAATTCATCCGAACCTTACAGAACAACGAGAGCACAGGAACATGCCCTTCGGCCCACAATATCTGGGTTGAACATGATGCCAAAATCAACTAATTTGCTCTGCCTACACATGATCCAGTCCCCTCCATCCCCTGCATATCCAAATGCCTATTTAAAAGCCACTAAACGCCACCATCGTATCTGCCTCCACCACCACATCTGGCAGCGCATTGAGATATGGTCTCTTATGCTCCTGATGCACGGACCCCACTTCTCAAAACCATCCTAATTCTTTCTCTGTTCAGAGTAGCCATAGGCCGAAAATTCCCAGGTGTCAATAGGAATTTGCAGAGGACGTCAGCATGTAATTGGGCCTCTTCCTTGTACGCCAGGCATTCTCACTAATTCACGGTAATCAGGTGACACTGATATCAGAAAATGAATCAGAGTGTGAGATGAGAAGAATCTTTTTCACACGATGAGTTACAACGATCCACACCATACTGACTGCAAGGAAGAAGTATATTTGATTATCATAGGGAATTCGGTCAAGGAAAATAGTGCAGGGTCCTGGGGAAAGTGCAGGGGAGCGGGATTAAGTAAATTACTCTTTCAAAGAACCAGGATAAGTATGGTGTTGCAAAGGTCGCCTTTGTATTCTAAGATGCTATGATCAGCACACTCATCTCCTGCTCCATGATCAGCAGAAAATCTCTGTGCCCAACCAGAATTTTTTCTTTTAGTTTAATCTAAAGATACACAGAAACATGCCCTTCGGCCCACTGAGTCCGCACCGACCAGCGATCCCCACACAGTAACACTACCCTACACACACTAGGGACAATTTTACATTTATGCAATTATACCAAGCCAATTAACCTACAAACCTGTACATCTTTGGATTGTGGGAGGGAACTGAAGATCTCGGAGAAAACCCACGCAGGTCACGGGGAGAATGTACGAACAGCAACCGTAGTCGGGATTGACCCAGAGTCTCTGGCACTGTAAGGCAACAGCTCTACCGCTATGCCACTGTGCCGTCCATAATGGATGAAGAAAGAGAATCTCAGCGGGTGCAGCAGCATCTATGGAGCGAAGGAGATAGGCCACGTTTCGGGCCGAAACCCGTCTTCAGACCCTTCAAAAACCTTCTTCAGGTTTCGGCCCGAAACGTTGCCTATCTCCTTCGCTCCATAGATACTGCTGCACCCGCTGAGTTTCTCCAGCATTTTGTGTACCCTCGATTTTCCAGCATCTGCAGTTCCTTCTTTAACAAGAAAGAGAATCAATGATCGATATTGTTTATATGAAGCACTTCCTTCATGAACAGTTAATATGTGGATTTAAATCCATAATAATTGCATTAACTTTAATATCAGTCTCGACAAACAAAGCCACCATTCTCAAATTTGCCCACACCACTCTGCATAATTAATTGTCCATGCTCTGTAATTCATCCCACAGCCAAACAATCGCAATAAAAATTTAATCGACTTACAGAAATCAATTTATGTCTGGGTACAACCTTACAGTCGAAATTCAGCTCTGCAAGAACACAAATTACCCATCCCCTTCCAACAGTATTTAGTCCTGCAGTATTTACACTGCGACTATAATGAGCAGTTAGTTTGAGTTGGTAACAACAGCCAAAGTTCACGCTGAATTTTAAATGAAGTGTCAGCTGGGGTTTAGCTGGTTGTTTACCACCAAGGAGCACTGAGGTCTGGGTCCTGTGTAACCAGCTCCACAACACTTGAACATATGTTGTAAAGAGCACACGTGAGCGACATTGGTGTAGGAAGGATCGGCAGATGAAGATAGACACAAAATTCTGGTGTGACTCAGCAAATGCTGTTGCACCAGCTTCTCATTTTCACCCAACAAGCAGCTAACAATTGGCCTGTTTCCTTTATCATCGTTACTTTTTTCCATATCGTTCATTCGTTGTTCTTTATCTCTCTACATCATCGTCTATATCTCTTGTTTCCCTCATCCCTGACTAGTCTGAAGAAGGGTCTCGACCTGAAACGTCACCCATTCCTTCTCTCCAGAGATGCTGCCTTTCCCGCTGAGTTTTCGGTGTCTATCTTGTGTGACATCGGGCTTTGTACCTAGAATGTATCAACCTAATGACACAATGTATGTATAGAGTGGACAACACCATGCCATGTTTAGTATTTCTTGTATATATATCTTTTATGAACAGTTTATTTTTTGAAATAAAAAATTGTCTGTGCTCTTGCCTTTAACCCAAAGCTCTGTGGGCTTGTGACACACCTGAGCGCAGGAAACAGAAGTACACACACGGAACTGCAGACGCTGGTCTACCAAGGGAAGACACAAAATGATGGAGCAACTCAGCAGGTCAGGCACCATCTCTGAAGTGCACGGAAGGTGATGTTTTGGGTCGGGACTCTTCTCAGACTGAAGAAGGGCCCTGACCTGAAACATCACCTGTCCATGTTCTTTGTTTCCATGACAACGGAGCTTGCCAAACTGATCCCCCCCCCCCACCCTCCCCAACCACGAAAGAAGACATTTATTCCATCCACCACTGACTCAGGTTGGCAGCATCTACACCACTAACCCCAACCCTAATGCATTGTACTTATTTGCCAGTGTTATTTTAATAGCACTTTCCCAAACCTTTAACCTCTACCATCAAAAGAATAAGGGACCAAGAACATAATCTCGAGCAGGTGTAGGCTAGTTGACGTCTCATGCCTAATCCAACATTCGCAAGGCATCATGGGTGATCTTATCTTGGTCTCAGCACCACCTACTCTCTACCCCGCCCCCCCCCCCCCTCCCTTTTACTTTCCTGTAGTGTGTCGGCCTCCATTTTCAACGTATTCAATTTCATTTCGGAGTCACGTGAGCAACGCATGCGCGACATATCGTCGCAACGCGTTGCTGTCGACGGCTGGCGGTAGGGTGCACTCCCCGCCAGTCCTTCATAAGGAACCGCTAAGGTAAGTTATACTAACCTTAAGTTGGTTGGTCCTTGCTGCGAGTACTTTTTGTCTTTCAGCAAGGGCATGGACAGGAGTTCGCGAGGCCGAAAGACGTCCGTCCGGAGTCGCCGGCCACCTGTCCCGGAGCCCTCATCATCGGCTGCACCTGTGAGACAGGCCGGGAAGAAGGCGGGGAAACCGGGGAGCCCTGTTGCTGCAGGACCGGACCCGCTGACACACCGCAGCTCCGGGGAGGAGTTCGAGGAGCAGGACTACGGTGTGCCGCCGGAGCAGGCTGACCCTGCCTCGGCATTGAGGTCGCCAACGGGCCCGTTGGCGGCCTTGGGCAAGGGCTCGCGTGCGGCTGCATGGCCCTTCTCCCTCAGCCCTCAGAGAAGAGGGAGGGATGGAGCCCGGAAGCCTAACCCTTCAGGGGCAAAGGCATCACCTGCCGCCAAGCAGCGGACTGGTGTAAAGGCGGGACTCAAGTCCACTGTGAGGTCCAGTGTTGACTCCCCAACCACCGACGCCGGGACGGGTCATTTGGGTGGAGTCCCGCCACGGTCGCCGAGTCCCCCATGGATGGGGGGACGAGACCATGCGTCGGCAAGGTCCACGATGTGGGCAGCCGGCAAGCCCGCGCGGGCGTCGGGTCACCATGCTGAGGCATTAGGTGCCGACTCCCCGCCGCGTTTGCCCTCCGTGGCAGCGGCATTAGGTTCCGCCAAAAGAAGGCGTTTGAACATACCTCCCGCGCGGGAATCGCTCAGCTTTGCTGCGGCGGCTGGCAGTGACAACTTCCGGTACCGGGTTCACCTCGACGAGGTGCGGGCCGATGAAAGGAGCCTCAGCAGTATATCAGAGCTTAAGGACTCCGACCGCCCGAGTGTTCAGGGCGAAGGGCGTATTGACCGTATGGAGCGGCTATTGGAGCTCCTTTTGCACAACCAACGGCAGGAGGCATCCAGCATCAAAGGGCACAGGGAGGTTTCACCAGTCTCAACAGCCAGCCTGAGGCAGCCAGAGGAGGAGGAATTTGCAGACCCTACACCGGTTCCATCGGAGGTGCCGCCTGAAGAACTCCTTGATGTGGCGGCGAAATTTGCTGCTCCAGAGACAGTGGGACTTCCCCTCAACCCCAAACTGGCTGCCACCGTGGACTTCCTCACTAACCACCAGCTCCAGGAGGAAGTTCTCTCACAGGCCATCAACCGGCATAAAGCCCCATCCAACTGCAACTTCCTCAACGTGCCCATGGTCAATACGCCGATCTGGGGCAACATAGGCACAGCCATCAGAACTCAGGAGATAAAGCTCCAACGGATCCTGAGGCTGCTCATGGCTGGAATCACGCGTTTGCGCGGTCGGTGGATGGCGAAGACCTCAACCTAGAGCAGGAGGATGCTCTTGCGCTGCTATGTGCCACGCAGCATGAAATAAATGCCTTTAGAAAAAGCAGCATCCGCCCCACGCTCAACCCAAAATTTGCTGGGTTGTGCAAGGCGCCTCCTCCACCACCGCCCAGACAGCTATTCGGGGAAGACCTCCCGAAGAGGGTTAAGGAGCTGGATGACCATGCCAAAACGGTGGGACTTATGCGGTCTCAGATCGCCCCCAGGCCGCCGGCCATGAAAGCGCCATTTATTCGGCCACGAGGCCCTGTCTCCAGACCAACACGGACCTACGCTCCAGCTCCACCTCGCTACCAGCAGCCCCAGCAGCCGCGGCCTTTTTTAGGGCAAGGCCAGCAGTGGCCGCCGTGGAAGATGCGGACACCGCAGCACCAACCCAACCCAGCACCTCCACGACCCGCCAAACATGTCAGGGACCGCCGGTAACCAGGGAGGTAAGGCGGTCTGGTTTTCACGTACCTGTGTGTTTAACTTCACATGTTGGTGGGCGCCTTCGGTTTTTCTTGGAGGCATGGGAGACTATCACTTCCGATGAGTTTGTTTTACAAAGTATTCAAGGTCATGAGATTGAATTTATTAACGGCGACATTCCTCCATCCCAGCATATGCCCAATCGGACATTTACGCTGTCTGCCGTTGAACAGGCAGCAGGCTATGCTGAGATCTTAAGGTTAGAAGAAAAAGGCGTGATAGAAAAAACTATACACGAACCAATTGAATTTGTATCAAATATATTTACCAGACCCAAGAAGGATGGAGGATGTCGGGTTATTATTGATCTGACCCATTTGAATACTTTTGTAACATACACCCATTTCAAAATGGACACTTTCGAGACAGCCAAGTCATTGATTTCTCATGGCTGCTTTATGGCATGCATTGATTTAAAAGATGCATACTATTCTGTATCCATTCGGAAACACCATAGGAAGTTCTTAAAATTTGTCTGGATGGATCAGCTCTGGCAATACAAGGCTTTGCCAAATGGGCTTACTACAGCCCCTAGATTGTTAACTAAATTACTGAAACCCATTATGGCCACGCTACGGAAGCAACATCATATAGTGATGGCCTATTTGGATGATATATTGATTGTTGGCAATACCCTGGAGTCGGCTGAACAAGCAGTCTCAGCCACTGTGGCAATTTTTCAGCAGATGGGGTTTATTGTCCATCCAGACAAGTCGAAGTTCTACCCTTCACAGGTTATGGATTATCTGGGGTTCACGGTGGATTCCAATCGCATGAGGGCCACCATACCGACTAACAAGGTTGGGAATGTCACCCAAGTATGTCAGGATTTAGCCTGCGCCAGTATACCATCAATTAGGCAAACTGCTAAGGTGATTGGCAAGATCGTAGCATTGTTTCCAGCAGCTCAATACGGGCCTTTGCATTATCAAAATTTGCAAAGAGCCAAGATCTCCGCGTTAAAACAGAACGCCGGTCATTTCGACAGATCAATGCAGCTGCCTCTTAAAGCTAAGATTGAGTTACAATGGTGGGTGGACCATATTAGTGACTCATTTAAACCCATTATTGTGCCCAATCCGATGGTATACTTGCAAACCGATGCAAGCTCCTATGGCTGGGGAGCTACGGACAACTACTCTAGTTGCGGGGGCAGATGGGACACCCTTGAATCTACTATGTTGTTGTCACAAGGGATAAACTATTTGGAGATACTTGCAGCATTTCACGGACTTCGAGCTTATTGTTCCAATCTTACTGACGCTCATGTCCGTATCCAAATAGACAATACCACTGCGGTGGCATATTTAAACCATATGGGCGGTACCAGGTCAATTTCATGTGATGAATTGGCTAATACAATTTGGCTCTGGTGTATTCAAAGGAATATTTGGATTTCAGCTACCTATTTACCAGGTGAGCTCAATACTGTGGCGGACACCAGGTCACGCAAGTTTAATGACAACATCGAGTGGATGTTGCATCCTCAAATCTTCGCTAAAATTACAGCCAAATTTGGTGAACCGGATATCGACCTCTTTGTGTCACGGTTGAACCATCAGGTACCAACATACGTTTCGTGGGATCCAGATCCTGGGGCAATGGCGATGGATGCATTCTCGCTGGACTGGGGGAAATGGTTTTTCTATGCATTCCCCCCGTTTTGCCTCATCAGTCGGGTATTGCGGAAAATCCAGATGGATGCTGCTAAGGGCATTCTTATTATACCCGACTGGCCTACGCAGCCATGGTATCCGGTGGTCTTTGACATGATCAGTCAGCCTTGGGTCCTCTTAGAGGGTTGCCCACAATTGGTCACTAACCCCGTGTCAGGGGAGCCACATCCCTGCCATAGCTATCTGAATTTGTTGGCTTGCAGATTCTAATCCGGCCATTACTGCAGTATGGCCTATCACCCAGAACTATGGATACCATTGGAGCGTCGTGCCGAGAGTCCACCAGGCGGCGATACCTCTCCCACATCCGAAAATGGGAAGCCTACTGCAGCCGCTCTCAAATCACATATGACGATGCATCCATAGCCGACGTATTGGAATTCCTCGCGGGGTTGCACCATGATGAACACTTGAGCTACAGTGCCATCAACAGCGCCAGAAGCGTGCTGTCATTCTACCTCAATATTGAGGTAGGATCCAACAGGCTAGTGTCCAGACTCATGCGGGGTATATTCAATATGAATCCGCCTAGACCACGCTATAATATCACCTGGGATGTCAGGAAAGTACTAACCCTGCTCAGGACGTGGTCGCCCATGGAGGGGCTAGAGCTGGACAAACTCACCATGAAACTGGTGATGTTACTAGCACTGACTTCAGCGCAGAAGGTACAGACACTGCATAAAATCCGCATCGACAGGATGATCTCTACCCCTGCAGAAGTAGTCTTCTTTATCGATGAGCTACTAAAGCAGCATAGACCTGGGTGCACAGGGCTGCAGCTGAAGTTCCCGGCATACCCCGCAGATGCAAGGCTATGTTTAGCCGCCCATATCCGTCACTATGTCGAGGTGACGAGACACAAAAGGGGAATGGAGAAATACCTGCTTGTCACTCACCAGAAACCTCACCATCGAGTGACAGTCCAGACGATATCCAGGTGGCTCAGGATCGTCTTGGGTAAGTCAGGTATCGACACTAATGTGTTCAAATCCCATTCCACCAGGGCTGCATCAACGTCGGCGGCGAGGGTCATGGAGGTGCCCATGGACCATATTCTCGCTGCAGCAGGATGGGCGAGTGAAGCTGTATTTCAGCGATTTTACAACAAGCCTGTTGCTGCTCCTCTACAGTTCGCGGAGGCCGTGCTGAATGCAGGTCAAGAACGTGGAGATGTCCCCGAATGAGGGTTTTTGCTTTGTTTATTAATAAATATTCTTCTTGTTTTTCAGTATAACCAGTTTGAGAAAATTGTTTACTCCCATCCATCCTTGCTAGTGGTGTGTCAGCATGGACGTGGTCCAGGGCGTGCAATCACAGAAGCTTTGAAGTCTTCACGAAGTCACTCACGTGACTCCGAAATGAAATAGTAAGATTGAACGAGAACTTACCAGTTCGAAGGTTGATCTTTATTTCATGAGGAGTTGCGATGAGGGATTTTGTGCCCTCCGCTCCCAACCCTCGATCATAATCAACTGGTAATTAGAGTCTCTTCAATCTTACTATGCCAAGTCATTTCTGTTGTTGGTTTCTATGATTCCACACCGCTACTTTGAAGAATGTCGCGCATGCGTGCTGGCGGGTTCTTCACGAAATCCCTCATCGCAACTCCTCATGAAATAAAGATCAACCTTTGAACTGGTAAGTTCTCGTTCAATCTTACTATTCTTCCCCCACAGTGCTCTACGGTCGAGAATTCCAAAGATTCATGGCCCTCTGAGAAAATAAAATCACGCTCACTTTTATGTGATGTTGACGGTCCTTTATTCTGAAACCTTGCCCCCTCGATCCAGGTACCCCCTTCAGGGGAAACATGCCCCGATCGCAGTGCAACAATCTCCCCTCAGAATCTCGCACGTCTCAATAATGTCTAGGGACAGTCTAGGACCAGCGACCATGGCCTCAGAATAAAAGGATGGACCTTTAGAAAGGAGGTGAGGAGGAATTTCTTCAGTCAGAGGGTGGTGAATCGGTGGAATTCATTACTATAGACAACGATGGAGGCCAAGTCAATGGATATTTTTAAGGCGGAGACTGACAGTTTGTTGATTAGTACAGGTGTCGGGGGTTATGGGGAGAAGGCAGGAGAATGGGGTAAGATAGATAAGCCATGATTGGACGGTGGAGCATACTTGATGGGCCGAATGGCCTAATTCTGCTGCTATAACTTATGAACTTACGAATTTATCATAAGATTCAAAGATTCTCAATATAAACTTCAACATGTATGGGCCCCGACCTCGATTGCTGGAATCTTTGAGCAAAAATTAAAGTGCTGGGGGAATTCAGACAGTCAGGCAGGACCTGTGGATGATTTATTATTGTCATGTGTACCAAAATAAAGTGAACATCTTCGTGTAGCCTCGTATCCAGGCAGATCATTCATGAGTACATCAGGCAGTGCAAAAGAGAACATAAACAGAGTGCAGAATCTATTTTTATAGCAGGATAGAAAGTGCAGATAAAATAAAATGCAACGGCTGCAGTAAGGTAGATTGGAAGATCGATAATTTATCTCTGACAATTGAGAGGTATGTTCGAGTATCTGATAATAGTGCGGAAGAAACTGTTCTTGAATCTGATGGAAGATATACATAAAAATCTGGAGTAATTCAGCGGGTCAGGCAGCAGCTCTGGAGGAAAGGAATAGGTGACATTTTGGGTCAAGACTCTTCTTCAGAAGGAGGGTCTCACCTATTCCTTTTCTCCAGAGATGCTGCCTGACCTGCTGAGTGACTCCAGCTTTTTGTGTCTGCCTTTGGTGGAAACCAGCATCTGCAGTTCCTTCCTACACACCTTGAATCTGATGTTATGTTCTTTCAAGCTTGTATACCCTCTGTCTGATGAGGGAGTGAAGAGGGTGGTCCTCAATTACATTGGCTGCTTTCCCGAGGCAACATGGAGTATAGATGGAGTCATTGTGGGGAGGTCGGTTTGGGCTGCTTTCACAACTTTCTGCAATCCCTTGTTGTCTTTGGCAGAGCAGTTGTCAAACCAAACTCTGATGCCTCCTGATAAGATGCTTTCTACTGTGTATCAGAAGAAATTGGTAATACTCATTTGTAGATATGTTACCCTTCGGAGAAAGTAAACGTTTTGGTGCGCTTTCTTAATATCTAAAAAAAATGTTAAAAGATGCTATTAATCTATTTATATCATTGACGGAAGTGCAATTTGAGAAAACTCGTGGAAGGCTTATAAATTGGCACAATTAGCAGAAATCCAGAATTACTGGATTATCATGGTAGGCGCAGCAATACTCTTGAAAGGGTTAGTTACCCGTGAATCAGCACAGGATGTCTTGATTTGGGAGAATTATCAAGAACTTGTGAATAAGTGCGCCAAAAACCAAGCACAACTCAACTTGAAGAATCACAATCACAATAATACTTTATTAGCCAAGTATGTTTTGCAACATGAGGAATTTCATTTGCCACATCAGTCATACAAATAAAAAGCAACAGAACACACAAAACATATTTTAACATAAATATCCACCACATTGACCCCTCCACATTTCTCATTGTGATGGAAGGCAAAACAAAAGTTCCCGGCCCGAAACGCCGCCTATCCATGTTCTCCAGAGATGTCACCTGACCCGTTGTTACTCCAACATTTTGTGTCTTCTTTTGTAAACCAGCATCTGCAGTTCCTTGTGTCTACAACCCAGTGGAAATTCTGCTGACCCTATCATCACAAGAACTGACCAGTCTGACCTTCTTTCCCCAATATCTTCTTCATCTTTCCCATAACAACCTCCACCTTCACCACAAATCCATTACACACAAAATACAATCTTGAGCTGACGTCCAGATCCATGTTTTAGACATTCTGAATCGGTGTGACTCCGCTCTTTTTCTCGATCAAAACAAGTTGTTTGCTTGCTAATCCATCACACTAAATTAACTCCTCTCACTAACACCTAATCCTCTTCAGGCAAGCTGCTTCCAGAGATAATAAATAAATTGTCATTTTAAAACACCACCTCTCTAATCAGTGCAAGCAACACATTCCTCAGAGGAAAGGAGAGATCTTTCTGCCCTGCAAACATGCTAAAGAAACACTTGGGTCACGCACAATGGGAAAGCTCGGAGTTGAAAAGTCATGGGTTCAAGCCATGACCTCAAGAAAAGAAGTGAGAGTTCTACACTCTCTGAGATGCTACCCATCAGATTAAATGGATTAAATGTGAAACTTAGAACCAGTCTGCCTTCCTCGGGCACAAGTAAGAGATCTTCTAACACCAGGCAAGTACAATACAATACAATATAATAATACTTTATTAGCCGAGTATGTTTTGCAACATATGAGGAATTTCATTTGCCAGTTATACAAATAAAAAGCAGAACGCACAAAATACATTTTAACATAAACATCCACCACAGTGACTCCTCCACATTCCTCACTGTAATGGAAGACGAAAAAAAAGTTCAATCTCTTCCCTTCTTTGTTCGCCTGCGGTCAGGGGCCTCGAGCTTTCTGTTGACGGGACCATCTTGACTCTCGTAGCCGGCGGTCGAGCCCTCTGCATCGGGGTGATCAGCTCCTGCATCAAGGAGGAATCTCAGCTTCCCCGCGCCAGCGATTCAGACCCCGGGTCAACGGCTGGTCGAACCTCTGCGTCAATGGAGCATCCCGACTTGGTCTCTCCAGAGACTGCATGCCCTTGATGGTAAAATCCGCAGGACGCGGTTGGAGCGATCCCAGGCAAGGGATCGGCCCGATGGTAAGTCCACGCCCCGCGGTGGGGCTCAAAGTCAGTTCTGAGGAGGCCTCCAGCTCCAAGATTTTAGGCCGCAGAGCGACCGGAGATACTACCTGAAAACCAATCGCATCTCCAGCAGGGTAAGAGACTGAAACAGTAGGGGAGTATACCCAGTGCCCGGCTACGAGTTGTCCCTTGACCATCATTAGCTATTTGGCGCTATCACTTTAGACTTTAGAATTTAGAGCTACAGCGGGGAAATAGCCCATTTGGCCCACTGAGTCCGCGCCGGCCAGCGACCCCCCCGTACACTTCCCCTCATGGGCCCCGGATCCAGGTACCACTCCAGGGGGCTTCAGTACAGCAGAAAGGCCTTTCCCTGCACAAGGACAAATTCAAGTTACATCAGGCCTTGAGCATGAGCTACTGTGCGGTTTCCTGATGGAGGGCCCACAAACTAAACTCCAACTGATTCACTGCACGACAAAGTCCAATGTGCCTTTGTACATGTTGACCAATTTCTAGCAATGTATGTTTTTCTTATCAAACTATTTCAGCATATTAAAACCATGATCCATCACATTTGTCCAAATTCACAATTCCAGGTTTGGCTGCAATTAAAACCACTCCTAATTGACACCAGACCCATTCGATCACCATGCTCATATTTGCGGCACCATAACCCGCCCACCCTTCCTCCAGCAATGGTTCAAAATGTAAAATGTTAAAAAATTATGAATGCATCCAAATCCTTTTCCTTGCACCATCCGCTTCCACTATCTGAGCCACTTCAGCCCTGTAGGCCTCCATGGTGGCTGTTCCTCCAACTGTGGCCCTACGGACATCAATATGCCAATGGTTTCTGCTGCCTGAGTCTTTAGTTCTTCCCTGAAGCGGTAGGTGGTCAATACTCGTTCAAATGCTTCTCAAACCCTTAAATGCTCCTTTAAAATACTTCCTATTTTTACCTGCGTAAGCGTCTCCTTGTTGTCAGTTTTCACGATTCCGCCTGCATGGTTTGCTGCGTTGAAGTTGCTACCTGAATGCAGACTGTTTCAGGCGAGGGAAATGTTTGCCAGTGCTTGGCATTTAGTATGCTGTACATTGCTTGTCCTCCACAGAAATGCAAATCTTCCAGAATGCAAGTTGATTAGTTTATTTATGTCACAACAGCAGTTTACTTCCTCAATTCTCAAACAACTGTTGTTTGGTCAAAAATAAGGAACTTGCCCAGGCACACACTTCCTGGTGGTGCAGCTGCCACTCAAAGCTATCTCCAGTGAACAGGCAGCCAATAAAGATGTTCTTTGGGTTACACAAAAAGCTGGAGAAACTCAGCGGGTGCAGCAGCATCTAAGGGGCGAAGGAGATAGGCGACGTTTCGGGTCGAGACCCTTCTTCTTTGGTTTGGAGGCGTTTACGCAGCAGAAGTGCGAAATTCCCTCTTAATTTCCCTCCTCAGCTACTTCTTCCAGTCTGCCTCCCCTTTACATTGTTGCTCTGGGATCTACTGGCCTCCGGAGCCTAGAAAGGCCTTGCTGCCTGCACAGATAAGGTTGTCCAAGGCTCTGGGTCTACCGCCCTCTGGCATCTGAGTGGCACCTGAAGCTCCAATGTTTTGGTCATGTTTTTGGAAGACATGTTGCAGTTGTATAAAACCACAGTTAGAATATTGTGATCAGTACTGGGTGCCATGTTATAGAAAGGTGCTGTCAAGCTGGAAAGGGGACAGAGAAGATTTACAAGGATGCTGCCAGTGCTAGAGGTTCTGCGCTATACAGAGAGGTTGAATAGACTGGGACTATTCCTTGGAGTGCAGGGGGATGAGGGGTGATCTTATAGAGGTGTATCAAATCATAGGAGTTATGATTCAATTTATGCTTTAATCATCTGATTAGGTTGAACTACCACAAATTAAATAATAGAGTCAAGAGTGATTGAGGTACACTGCAAGGCTTTTAAATTATATTGTGTGACATGATTTTCAAGGGAGTTCTGCCAATGCAAATGGAAAGATATTCATCATGGAGTGAGATGTGATTTGGCTACCCTCCCTATGCTAAGTTCCAACACGATCTGCACACATCAATTTGCATAATTCTTCACACAATTATGCTTTTGAAAACTGGTGGGCAAGTTAGAGCATACAGGGTTCAGAGAAGATTTACGAGGATGTTGCCAGGACTAGAGGGTCAGAGCTATAGGGAGGTTGAGTAGGCTGGGACTCTATTCCCTGGAGCACAGGAAGATGAGGCGAGATCTTATGAGAGGTGTATAAAATCATGGGAGTAATAGATCGGGTAGATGCAGAGTCTCTTGCCCAGAGTAGGTGAATCGAGAACCAGAGGACATAGGTTTAAGGTGAATGGAAAAAGATTTAATAGGAATCTGACGGGATAACTTTTTCACACAAAGGGTGGTGGGTGTACGGAACAAGCTGCCAGAGGAAGTAGTTGAGGCTACCGCAACATTTAAGTAACATTTAGACAGGTACGTGGATAGGACAGGTTTAGAGGGATATGGGCCAAATGCAGGCAGGTGGGATTAGTGTAGATGGGACATGTTGGGCGGTGTGGGCAAGTTGGGCCAAAGTGCCTGTTTCCATAGAGTATGACTCTATTGAGTGCTGGGGAGCCGGCGTGACCTGCGTGGGTTTTCTCCGAGATCTTCGGCTTCCTCCCACACTCCAAAGATGTACAGGTTTGTAGGTTCATTGGCTTGGTATAAATGTAAGTGTCATTAGTGTGTGTAGGGTGGTGTTCATGTGCGGGGATCGCTGGAGGGTTCTGACACGGTGGCCCGAAGGATCGTCTCCATGCTGAATCTCTGAGCTAAACGAATATGGGAGCATACTGGAGGAAATCCACACGGTCGGTCGCAGGGAGAAATGTAAACGTCTAGGATTGAGCCCATGTCTCTGATACTTTGAGGCAACAGCTCCACCAGCTGCACCACCGTGCCAGGCTGCGAGACATAGAATCATACCCGAATCACAGTGAACTCAGCGGGTCAGGCAGCATGCATGGAGAGAAATAGACAGGTGACGTTTCGGCTCGAGGTCCTTCTTCAGTCTGAAGATGGATCCTGTCCAGAAACATTGTCCATCAATTTCCCTGCACAGAAGCTGCCTGAGTCACTGAGTTCCCCCAGCAGTTTATATTATGTTCAAAATTACAGCGTCTCCAGGCTCATGTGCCCCATATTACAGCCTGTGATTAGGAATGAAGACACTCAATGATCAAGTTAGACACGTGATGTCAAGATTCAAGATTCAAGAGAGTTTATTGTCATGTGTCCCTGATAGGACAATGAAATTCTTGCCTTCTTCAGAACGATGTGACAATGATTAGAACATTCACTCTGTTGCAGGAGGTTTAGACTCAATATGTAAATTGATCTAATTTTTCACAGTTCGGATGAAAATTCATCAGTTTGAAACATTAACCCATTTCACTGCTTAGAGCTGCTGCGTGATCTAAATATTGTCAGCAGTATTTTATATACGAGTAGGATTAAATGTTCTGCCATGCTAATAAATCAATAGTTCTTGTTTAGTTTCGTTTAGTTTGGAGATACAGTGCGGAAACAGGCCCTTCGGCCCACCGAGTCCATACCGACCAGCGCTCCCCGCACATTAACACTACCCTACACACACTAGGGACAATTTACACTTATACCTAGCCAATTAACCTACAGACATGAACGTCTTTGGAGTGTGGAAGGAAACCAAAGATCTTGAAGAAAACCCATGCGGTCACTGGGAGAACATACAAACTCCGTACAGACAGCACCCGTAGTCAGGATCGAACCCGGGTCTCCAGCACTGCAAGCTCTGTAAGGCAGCAACTCTACCGCTGCGCCACCATGATGTATAAAAACTAGGTCTTGATACATTTGTTGAGGCCATTACAGCACCTAAAGACAAACGCATGGCCCGTCATGGTATAATTCCCCTTACCATTGATCAATCTGCGCTCTACTGAGTAAAATACTCCTTGAGCCAATGTACCTCCTTACCTGGGCAACGCTTCGCTCTCGTCGCTTCACAGAGCTTTATTTCTCTCCTCAACCCACCGCATGGTTAATGTCCTCCCTCCTGAAACTGCAGAGCTGCAGGATTGCAGCACATTAACACGGATGGATCGCAAACCCAACCACACATGCAGAGGAAGCTCCGTGCTCTGCAGCCTCAGCTACAGTCACCCAGAGGTGATCAATCTTCTGCTGCATGCAATGCTGCACCTTTCATCTCCTAGACGTTACAGCAACAGCTTTCCTCACAGTGCTCATGACATCAGATCAGCGTAATCTGCGTTTTTCTCCCGCACCCACACCCATTTTCAACTGCTCTCTTTCAGTTCCCTCTGTCAGGCTTCCCCCACTCTCGCTTTCAGTGTGTCTATCTTCATTGTCTATCTGCACTTTGGTGTCGCTGCCTCTCGCTCTGTTTCGTTCCCTTGGTCTGTCTTTACTGTTTAGATATTTTCGAGATACAGCGTGGAAACAGGCCCTTGAGCCCACGCTGAACACTGATCACCCGTACACTAGTTTGTACGCTTCACCAGTTTCGCATCCTCCATTCTAGGGGCAATTTACAGAAGAGAATTAACCTACCACCCGTCACGTCTTTGGGATGTGGGAGGAAACTGGAGCACCTGGAAAAATAAAACCATGCAGTCACAGAGAGAATGTGCAAACTCCACACAGACAGCAGCCGTAGTCAGGATCAAACCCAGGTCTCTGGAGCTATGAGGTAGCAGTTCTACCGCTCACTAACCTAAGTTTCTATCCTTCTCTGTCTTCCTCCTGCCTTTTCCTCCATCTGCTTCTCTCTTTATCCTCTCACACTCTTTCTCTCTCTCTTGCTCTCTCACCCACTGTTCCTCTGTGTCTCCAGCTATCTAATTTTCTCACTGCCTGTCATTCTCTGTCTCTCCTTATCCCTCTCTTTCTCTCCCAGTCACTATATCAAAGAAACATAGAAATTAGGTGCAGGAGTAGGCCATTCGGCCCTTCGAGCCTGCACCGCCATTCAATATGATCATGGCTGATCATCCAACTCAGTACCCCGTACCTGCCTTCTCTCCATACCCTCTGATCCACTTAGCCACAAGGGCCACATCTAACTCCCTCTTAAATATAGCCAATGAACTGGCCTCAACTACCCTCTGTGGCAGAGAGTTCCAGAGACCCACCACTCTCTGTGTGAAAAAAGTCCTTCTAATCTCAGTCCTAAAGGATTTCCCCCTATCCTTAAGCTGTGACCCCTTGTCCTGGACCTCCCCAACATCGGGAACAATCTTCCTGCATCTAGCCTGTCCAACCCCTTAAGAATTTTGTAAGTTTCTATAAGATCCCCTCTCAATCTCCTAAAGTCTAGAGAGTATAAACCGAGCCTATGCAGTCTTTGTTCATAAGACAGTCCTGACATCCCAGGAATCAGTCTGGTGAACCTTCTCTGCACTCCCTCTATGGCAATAATGTCCATTATTCCCTCCCGCTCCCTCTGACTCTCTCTATCTCCGTCCAACTCTACATTAACGATCGCTTCCAAATTGCTTTGGTAGGTTCTACAAAATGGTCTCCCGAGGTTTCACTATGAATTGCAAGATATTGACCCAACAATTTACATTGATTTCAAATATTAAATGGTGTATCTCCTTCTATTTGTGACTTTTACTAAAATATAAAAATCAACAAAGCACGTACAAAATCATGAGAGGAATAGATTGGGTCGACGCGCAAAGTTTCTGGCCCAGAGTAGGGGAATGAAGAACCAGAGGACATAGGTTTAAGGTTAGGGGGAAAAGATTTAATAGGAACCTGAGGGATAACCTTTTCACACACAAAGGGTGATGGGTGTATGGAACGAGCTGCTGGAGGAGGTAGTTGACGCAGGTAGTATCGCAATGTTTAAGAAACATTTGGACTGGTTTAGGGGAATATGGGCCAAACGCAGGCAGGTGGGATTAGTGTAGATGGGACATGTTGGTCAGTGTGGGCAAGTTGGACCGAAATACATTTTTCCACGCTGTATGTCTCTGTGATTATGACTTGGGCACTGCAGTACAGTTTTTCTACATGACTTGGGCACTGCAGTACAGTTTTTAGGTATTTTTGCGTGAATCTATCAAATTGGTATCGGCACTACAGCATGAGTTTATTCAGTGTTTTAAATGGTGTATTGAACTGGTGATACCCTCTGGTGTGACCATCCCTTGCCCATCCTTTCAATATTCTGCTGGGCACTGGACCCAAAGTGTGGATGGTTGGTCAGTGGGGGCAGGTCAGGACCTCACCAGGGATGAGGAAGAGGAACAGCGGCTAGGGAGAGGTGCATGTGGCAAATTGGAGAATGTCAGGCTGAGATCTTTTGGTGAACACCCATGTGGAACCTGCAGCAAAGGGTTGGGGTCACTAAGCTCAAACCTTAAAAGGGATTTACTTGCGAGAGGATCCAGGCCCTGCACTGCACTGTGAAAGTTCAAGTAAGTTCACTCCCATATAATCTCCACTGAAACACGCGTCAGGCATCACAGTGTCGCAGCGGGTAGACCCAGGTTTGATTCTGACCTCGGGTGCTGTCTGTGTGGAGTCTGCACGTTCTCCCTGCGAGTTTCTGCATGGGCTTCCTCCAGAAGCTCCGATTTCCTCCCACATCCCAAAGATGTGTGGGTTTTGTAGGTTAATTGGCTGGGAGAGTCTGGGACCAGAGGTCATAGCCTCAGAATTAAAGGGCGCTCTTTTAGAGAGGAAGTGAGGAGCAACTTCTTTAGTCAGCGGGATCTCTGTCCAACTCTACATTAACGATCACTTCCAAATTGCTTTGCTGGGTTTTACAAAATGGTCTCCCGAGGTTTCACTATGAATTGCAAGATATTGACCCAACAATTTACATTGATTTCAAATATTTAATGGTGTATCTCCTTCTATTTGTGATTTTTAGTCAATCTGTGGAACTCATTGCCACAGAGGGCTGTGGAGGCCAAGCCAGTGAATATTTTTGAGGCAGACAGAGACAAATTCTTGATTAGAATGGCTGTCAAGGGTAATGGGGAGAAGGCAGGAAAATGGGATTAGGAGTTGATCAGCCATGATTGAATGGCGGGGTAGACTCGATGGGCCAAATGGCCTAATTCTACTATAACGTGTACTTGAGTCGTGATAGAGAAAACTATTTCAAGTTGCAGATACCAATGAAGATACAAATGGACACCAATGAAGATATAAATGAAGTCACCAATGAAGTTGCAGATATCAAGTCGCAGAGAGAAGAGTATGTGAAGTCGCAGAAGTCGTGATAGAGAAAACTATTTCAAGTCGCAGTGATGCAGTGGTTAAATGCAGGGAGGAGTGAGGTTCAGAAGCAAATTGGTGCAGACATCCCAGTGGAATTTGAAGGTAGAGGAGACTACAGAGATGGGGAAGTTGGATTTGGAAAGAAGAATAGGAATTCTTAACTCAAGCAATTGCTTAACCTAGATAATTCTTATTCTTCTTCTTGTGAATTAAACATAAATAAACCAAAGGAATCGTTAGATCTCAAGCCGGGTGTTGAGCAGCCAGGTTGTTGTCTCTGCGTCAATGTCTGCCAGGCCCTGAGCTCCATTTGGTGGATGGTAGAGCAGGCACCCAGAGATGACATGGTTGGCTGTCTGTTGTTCTGCTCCGCATTCACAGGCTGGGCTCTGGCGGATCATTGAATCATCAAGTGTATGGACCAAGGGGATGAGTCTTTGTGCCAGGTTACGACACACACGGCAGATACAGCGCATCTCTTAATCAAATCACTCAACCACCCAGAAGGCCAAAAGCAGCTGATGGTCCACTGGCTCCAGGCTGCCCTCCCTGTCTCGCACCATCACTATTCTGTAATCACCGCTGAGCCAATAATCTGGGATTCCCATCCAACGCTGGCAACACCTTCAGAAGGGATGCCAAAGTTCAAGGAGAAGTTCAAATTCACTGCCATCATTTCACTGCATCGAGGACGGGCAAAAACAAAAGAAAGCCTTGCCAGTGATATCATGCGGCATCTGAGTTCCAGAACATTGACCATTTTGCATCTATTTTTTGATGTGTAAATTTTACAAATATACCAAAAGAAATGCCTTTTCTTAAGTGTTTGCGTGCATTGGGAAGCTGGATCATGCATTTCGCCCTAAGGGGGGAAACGATTCCTGTCAGCTTGCATGGTTCATTTCAATTAATTAACAACAGAAATTGGATCAAAAAGTAGTCTCCAGTGACCACTGCATTTTAATCACGGCCCAGCAAAGAGTACAACACATTGCAAGTCATGACGCCTGCTTCATCTCAAGGGACATTGGTGGGATTTTGCTGACACACTGTAGAGCTCAACCCCATTGCGGCTGATTTATAAAGTCTAACAAAGAGGAAAGGTATATGATTTGTCCTGTGGGTGCTAACTAAGCCGTAACATCCTCAGCTCCAGCAGGAGAATGGGTGGCACGGTGGCACAGCGGTAGAGTTGCATCCTTACAGCGCCAGAGTTCTGGGTTTGATCCTGTCTACGGGCGCTGCCTGTACGGAGTTTGTGTATTCTCCCCGTGACCTGCGTGAATTTTCCCCGAATGCTCTGGTTTCCTCCCACACTCCAAAGACCGTACAGGTTTGTAAGTTAATTGGCTTGGTTCAAATGTAAATTGTCCCAAGTGTGCATAGGACAGTGTGCGGTGATCGCTGGTCGGTGGGGACTCGGTGGGCCAAAGGGCCTGCTTTCACGCTGCATCTCTAAACTGAACTAAAAAGGCGTGGAGGCCTGTGTCAACAAAATATCACAGGTAAACAGACTTTCCAGCTTCTCCTCCCTCTTCGTCAGTCTGTTTGCTGGGACAGGTCATCATTGTGGACAACTTTAGATCGCAAATTAAAAGGGAAAGATAAGATCGGAGTGTTTGAATGACCTGCTCTTTATAGCTCAGTTGGTGTGTGATGTGTGCTTTGAGCTCTTGTCAGATGTTCAGAGAGGCTGAGATATAGTTGAGAATAAATTGGCTGCTTTTCATTCAATTCTGGGGATCTGGATGCCACTGAGGAGACCAGCATTTACTGCCCATCCCCAATTGCTTTGAGAAGATGGTGGTGTTCCTCCTCCTTGAATTGGTTGAGTTGCATTTGAGTTTAGTTTAGTTTATTGTCACGTGCACTGAAGTACAACGAAAAGCTTTTAGTGCATGCTAGCCAGTCAGCCGAAAGACAATACATGATTACAATTGAGCCATCCACAATGCACAGATACATGATAAAGGGAATAACTTGAATAATGTTTAGTGCAAGATGAAGTCAGTAAAGACCAATCAAAGATAGTCCAAGGGTCTCCAATCAGATAGATAGTAGTTCAGGACTGCTCTCTGGTTGTTGGTAGGATGGTGCAGTTCCCTGATAATAGCTGGGATGAAACTGTCACACTTCTATCCCTTTTGCCCGATGGAGTGGCCACTCCTTGTTGCAGTCCTTCTGGTGATGGTAGTCTCACAGGATTTGGCAGTGATGGAGGACTGGTGATATATGTCCTCGTCTGGTTGATGCAGGAGTTAGAGGGGTACTTGCTACCTGTTGCTCTCGACCTTCTCAGCGGCAGAGATCACGGGCTGTCCAAGGAGCCTTGGCGAGGTGAAATATCTACCGATACACTTAAAAACATGCTGACAAACTGAAAGTGCATTTGATTGTGATACATCACCTAGCTAAGGATGCTTGTTGCAGCGCAAATGTATCCTTAACTAGTAGTTATCTCAACGGCTATTTAACAAAACATATCTCTATCCTTGGATCTACTCTCATGCTTGCTATTCAAATAAGAAGATAGACACAACATGCTGAAGTAACTGAACAGGTCAGGCAGGTCGCGAGAAAAGGAATAGGTGACGTTTCAGGTCAAAACCCTTCTTCAGACTAGTATTCAAATGTTGTGTGACAATCCTGTGGATGTAATGTAGCGAATATAAAGACAGGCAAAGCTGGAAAATACTCGGTATGTCAGACGGAATCGAGGTTCATGTGAAAGGTCTTGCAGCTCAATCACGTCAGATTCTTTCTCCACTGATGCAGCCTGGCCTGCTAAGTTTGCAAAGTTGAGTTGGCTTCTGTAATTTGTCCCGAGAGTGTAGGGTAGAATTGGTGTCACTGGGCAGCACAGACTAGGTGGACCAAAGGGCCTGTTTCCACATTATATCTCTAAAACTAAACTCAACTAAATGGGAGCATCCCAATAATAACATAGATGGCAGGAACCATAGGCTGGGAGGACCTTAAAATAACAATTTCTCAGGAAAAGGGGCTCAACAAACTAAGGAGATTAAGAGTTCATAAGTTCATAAGTGATTGGAGCAGAATTAGGCCAATTGGCCCATCACGTGTATTCTGCCATTCAATCATGGCTGATCTATCTTTCCCTCTCAAACCCATTTTCCTGCCTTCTCGCCATAACCCCTGACATCCTTACTAATGAAGAATCTGTCAATGTCTGCCTAAAAAAATATCCGTTGATGTATCAAATATCTCTCCTAGAGATATCAAATGCCAACACAGCAACTGAGGGACTTTAAATTAAATAAGTCTGCAATTTAACAGAATGGCAATCTTGGCAATAGTACCTCTGAAGCTAGTGGATTGTCATAAAAACTCATCGAGTCCACAAACGTGCTTGATGGAAATAAATCTGCCATCCTTACCTGGTCTTCTGTTATACGTGAATCCAGACTCCAATTGAAAGATAACTAGAGATTGGGAACAGTCACCAAAGTTGCCACCGCTGGCCACATCCTGTGAACTAAATTTTAAAGACAAATTAAAGGCTGAAAACTTCTCTGGGCCTGATCATTTGCAACTTGGCATCTTAAAGGTCATGGTTACATCGATGGCACAAGCAGTGGTTTCATTCTGGAGAGGTCCCAGAGGATTGGAAACTGGCAAATATAGTGGCACTATTTGGGAACAGAAGGAGACAAAATGCAGGGAATTAAACACCAAATAGCCTGACATCCATCTTTGAGAAATAGAATCCATCATCAAGGAGTTGTTGCAGGACATTAGAAAAACACCATACAATCACACACAGTCAGTGAGTTTTAGAAAGGGAGATCTGGTGGGGAACCTCATTAGAGCTCTTTGACAAAGCTTTCCTGCCACACGGCAGCACTGTGGTGTAGCGATGGAGTTGCTGCCTTACAGCGCCAGAGACCCAGGTTATATCCTGACTACGAGTGCTGTCTGCATGGAGTTTGCACGTTCTCCCAGTGACCAGCGTGGGTTTTCCCCGGGTGCTCTGGTTTCCTCCCACACTCCAAAGACGTACATGTTTGTAGGTTAATTGGCTTGGTACAAGTGTAAATTGTCCCTAGTGTGTGTAGGATAGTGTTAGTGTGCGGTGATCGCCGGTCGGCACGGACTCGGTGGGCCAAAGAGCCTCTTTCCACGCTGTATCTATAAACTAAACTAAACTAATGAGCAGGATGGATTAGGGGTAGCTGTAGATGCAGTGTATTTGGATTTCCAAAAGGCATATCATAACAAGTGTTCATGGCAAGGGGTAGATATTAACACGGATAGAAGATTGTCAATCTAGCAGGAAACAGAGCTTTGGGATGAAGAAGCATTTTCAGATTAGCAAACTGTAACCAGTGTGACGGCACATCAATCAATGCAGGGGCCTCAACTATACACGGACCACACTAAGAACTTGGCTGAAGGGATCAAATTCGGCTAATGCACTGATGATACAAAGACAGGTGGGACAAGGACACAAAGAACCTGCAAAGAGATAAATAAGTGAAAACCAAAGAGAAAACAGCAGATGCAGGAAATGTTAAAAAAAAACAGAAAATGCTGGAAATAAGCAGAACATTGGGCAGCATCTGTGGAGAAATAAAAGAGTTAGCATTGTAGGTCAATGTTGTAGGCCACCTGAACTGGGTAAGAGATAAAAACAGCTGAAGTTACAGACAAGGTGAGGGGAAGATGGACATGAAAAAAGGGAGTATCTGTAAAAGGGTGATGCCAGGTTTGCCAATGGGGATAGGTTGTAGAGTGGCTCTCTAAACAATGTGGCTACAAGAGCAGATCCTGTAGCAAGTAACTCACCTCAACTCCCCAAAGCTGCTCTACCATGTACAAGGCTCAAGTCAGGATTGTGATGGAATACACCCCGTTTGCCTGGATGAGTGCAACTTCAACAAAAAGACCGCAAGTATACAGGACATCGCAGCCAGCCTGATAGGCAACCTATTCATCACCAGTCATTCACTCCACCCACTGACAGCAGTTTGTACCACCTACAGGACACAGTGCAACAACTCACCCAGATTCCTTAGGCAGCACCTTCCAAACCCACAAGGACAAAGGCCAGCAAAAGCATGGAACCCCACCACCTGGAATTTGTCCTCCAAGCCACAGACCACCCCGACTTGGAAACATATTCCATTCCCTCACCGTTATTGGGTTCAAGATCCAGGAACTCTCTCCCTAACAGCATTGTGAGCATACCCACACCTCAAGGACTGCAGCGGTTCAAGAAGGCAGTTCACCACCACCTTCTGTAGAGGAACCAGGGATGGACAATTAAATGCTGACTCAGCTGATGGAGCACACACCCCTTGAATGGATGCACCTGATCATAGAGTCAATGGGTAAATGGAGGCGGTTAGAGATGGGGAATGAGAACAAAGGAGCTCTGTGAAGTACAGAGCTGGAGTCAGGCTCTGCTAATGGAGGGAGAAGAAGAAACATGGCAACATTACAGATGGATGACTTAAGGTAGAAATGGCCCGTTCTGATATGGACAGAGAAGGAGTTGCCTTATGCTGGAGAATACAATTTGAGTTCAAAAGATGGATGATCGAGTACGGTTCCTCAAGCTTCAATTCAGTACATTGTTAAATTACAATATTTCACAAACAGATGGGACAGATTGGAAGAGAGAATAGTGGCAAGCAACAGTAGCATAGTAACGCCAATGTGGCATGATACGCAGGTGCATAACCATCCCGCAGTCTGCGTTTGGTTTCACAAAAGCAGAGGAGACCACATTGTGAAGAGTAACTGGAGCAGAGGGAGTGCAGGTGAATCACTGCTTTACCTAGAAGGATGGCTTGGGGCCCTGGATGCTGGGAAGAGGAGTTTAGTTTAGTTTATTGTCACGAGTAACATACTTCTTGATAAACAATGAGGTGAGTGGGTACACAGGATTTTCAGATTAATGTCATACACTATTAAATATGGTATGGGGGGGGGATATATATAGGCGTGGTTAGAGAATTAGTTAAAATGGAGAAAATTACAAATAAATAGGCACTATTGGGAGGTGGTGACGAATGTTCAGTTCAATTTAGTTCATTATCACGTGAACCCAGTGGAAAGCTTTTTTTGCGTGCTAATCAGTCAGCAGATTGACAATACAAAGTGAACAGACAAGTGGGAAAAAATGAACAGATGGAATAAAATAGAATATGGGCAAATACCTGGATCATATTGATCAAAAAGGCAGAATATTGTTTACATTGAGACTAGAGGCTGTGTGTGCAGAGGGATCTGAGGATCCTCACATATTGTATGTGAGGATAATTAAGTGCAGCACATAATTTGGAAGGCAAATAGAAAGTTGGCATTAATTGCACTGGGCGGATAAAATCAGGGAAGCTTCACTCCCAACGCACACTTCATTGCAACCCCATGTCTGTGACACTGCACACAATTTTCCTCTCCTTACGTCAAGGTAGGGTATTGTAGACTGTATGTATTCAAGAGAGAGAGAGAGATATAGCTCTTTGGGCTAACGGAATCAAGGGATATGGGGAGAAAGCAGGAGTGGGGTAATGATTTTGGATGATCAGCCATGATCATATTGAATGGCGATGCTGACTCGAAGGGCCGAATGGCCTACTCCTGCACCTAGTTTCTATGTTTCTAGACGGCTAAGAGAAGATTCACAAGATTGATTCCCAGGGGGAAAGAGACCATTTAGAAGGGTAGAGATAAGCTTATAAGACCATAAGACATAGGAGCAGAAATAATCCATTCAACACATCGAGTGTGCAACGCCAATCGATCATGGCTGAACTATTTTTCCCTCTTAACCCCATTTTCCGGTCGTCTCCCATAACCTTTGACACCCTTACTAATCAATAACCTATCAATCTCCACTTTAAAAATACCCAATGGCTCGACAATACCCAATTATCTGTGGCAATGAATTCCACAGATTCACCACCCTCTGACTAACAAAATACCTCCTCATCTCCATTTTAATTGTACGTCCTTTTATTCTAAGGATGTGCCCTCTGGTCCTCGACACTCACACTACTGGAAACATCCTCTGCACCTCCACTTTATCCCAGCATATGGCTGACAGAGATGATGCTAAGAGAATGTTTCTTCGAGTGCGGGGATCTAACATTAGGGTGCATTACTTCAATGGGCTGTCCAGATAAGACAGAGGTATGAAGGGGCATGGTGATAATGGAAAATTTCAACATCAGGGAGCTGTAAAGGCTGATGAGTTGAATATTTTCATGACAAAGATTTTGCACCATTGGGCAGTGAAGGGGACAGGTAGAAGACTGGAGAGGGAACCATGATATGATCAGCCATGATTTTAAAGTTCTCATGTTGCTGGAACTACCCAATTCCATCTTGTTTGGACCATTAGTCTCTCTCAGTTTGGTAAATCTCAAAGAATATTTGCCATGAGATACTGGAGCTGCAACTATAACTACTGTAACTACATACTCTTACCGATTAGTGAAAGGCCTGGATAGAGGAGGCACCTTTAGAAAGGAGATGAGGAGGAATTTCTTAAGTTGAGGACGGTGAATTTGTGGAATTCATTGTCACAGAAGGCTGTGGAGGCCAAGTCAATGGATATTTTTATGGCGGAGATTGACAGATTCAAGTTCCATTTATTGTTACATGCACCAATTGGTACAGTGAGATTTGAGTTACCAAACAGCCATACGGATTAAAAAGAACGCAATACATGATTGAGTTTCACATAAACATCCCCCACGGTGGAATCAATGTTTCCCCACTGTGAGAGAAGGCAATAAAGTTCAGTCATCCTCCTCATTGTGCGTGATTCTTGATTAGTACGGATGTCAGGGGTTATGGAACGAAGGCAGGAGAATGGGGTTGAGAGGGAGCGATAGATCAGCCGTTAGACTTGATGGGCCGAATGGCCTAATTCTGCTCCTATTACATATGAACTTATGAACGTACTGTAACTCTAGCCAATTCCCGCTAAATATTAATTTGTTACGGTTGCACACTGCATTGTGCTTGATTCTGTAACCAGAGAGCCCATACCCGATTCTGTGTAAAGAGCACAAAGTGCCTGACACCAGTCATTCAGCAAAGTGCAATTAATTACAGGCATTGCATGTAATGCCGATATCGTAGAAACAAGGAACTGCAGATGCAGGTTTACAAAAGAAGACCAGAAGTGCTGGGGTAACTCGGCGGGTCAGCCAGCATATGCGGAGGACATTAATCAGAGACCTTTCAGTTTGATACCCTTCTTCAGATTGATGGGGGAGGGGGGGGAAGAAAGCTCGAAGAGAGCAGGGGCAGGACAAAGCACGGCAGGCTTTGAGTAGAGGGGGAGGGGAGGTTGATAGGCAGATGGTTGGACAAAGGCCAGGGATGGAATAAGGTGTGAGACAAAAGTATTGAAGAGTTGATGATGCCAGAGGAAGGAATGTAGAAAGAGAAGGGGGTGGGGGAGGGAAAGGGGAGAAAAAGATGCGAGTGGAGCACAGGGGAGAGGGTGCGAGGGAGAAAGGGGCGGAGTGAGGGGGTTAGAAGTTACTAAAATTGGAGAATTCAATGTTCATAACATTGGGTTGTAAGCTACCCAACCAGAATATTCCGCTTAGTAAATGTTCTAGCAAACTTATAACTGTAAAGGGAGCATGAGAAACCATACCAGGTGAATTTAGAGGGTGTGGGGATTGGACCAGTTGAGTTTCAAGGGAGGGTGGAAACTGGGAGTCCATGAGTGCAGGAGAAAACGCCCAATAAACCAGATGTCAAACCAGTGACATTTCCCCACAATCAGATAGCAGATTTGGAGATAGTATAAGAGACTTCTTACTAAACACACAGTCGGTGACTCATTTCTATTATTAGATTAAATGTTGGACATAGAAGAATGGACTCAGTTACTGAACTGTTACAGAGGCCGATTTCTTATATCGCGCACAATGTGGGTGATTTCTGCTGCTCTATACACAGTCACCCGTTGCTGTTGCTGGAAGCACTGCAGCTGGTTTCTGTTATTAGGCACAGTAGCCGACTTTTGGTCTGAATTTGGGTATTAAGCCGTGCAGGTGAAAGAAATATCGGTGGAAGAGCGATGTTGCGATAACCACCATCGTTCAGTTTAATTCAGCATAGTTATGGAAAAATGACAAATATAAAACAAGATTAATGCTTCCTAATTGGGTTATGGCCAATCTTATGAGACCGCAAAGTGATTTAGCAAAACGGATTGGGAACAGCTGCTTGAAGGGATCAATCCTGGAGTGATGGATAGCAGGCCGGCAAAGAGGAAGTTCAAGTGGTTGAGGTAAACAAGGTCACAGTGCATGCAGGATAAACATTCTGTCAGGCAATGAGACCTTATTACAGCAGTGAACGTGAAGGAGTACAGAAAGTTGGTGGTAAAAATGTTTTAAATATTAAGAAAACAAAGAAATGGTACCAAAAACTGTAGATTGACAAGTAAATCACGGAAAATCCAAGAGAGACACAAGGATCTGCAATAACTGGCTTACAAAATACAAAGTGCTGGTGTAACTCAGCGGGCCAGGCAGCATCTGTGGAGGATGTAAACAGGTAATGTAAACTGTTACCGATCCACTTCCTCCAGAGGTGCTGCCTGATCTGCTAAGGTACTCCAGCACCTTTATAATAGAAAACCCCAGAAGTGTTGTAACAATTATTAGATACTGTTAGGCGCTTCCCCTCCCCCCCTTCCTGCTGAATGCTATGTACTTACCTTTTCTGTTTCTCTCCTGAGTGCAGGCCCCGTGGCTGGGAGTCAGGAATCGAGGGGTTAAGAGCTCCTGTACCCGATTGGCCAAGCTGCGTCAGGTGACGGGTGACTCATCGGAAGCTTAAATATCAGGAGTTCCCAGAATTCTCTCTCTTCTTCGTCGACCCTGACTAAGCCAACAGGCTGCCGGTCTGAGCTGCAGGAGGCCTGGCCACATGGCATAGAACTTTGTGTATTGTTACCTAGATTTGTCATTTAATGTTGTATTGGGATGGATAAGGGCTGACCTGAGGGTTTTCGTGTATTTTGTTTCAGGGTTATCTCCATTTAGGTAGGCTAGAGACTCTGGTTCGACGGTCCATTGCGAGGCTGGCTGGAGCGCTGTTATATTTGTTTATTCTTAAACTTGAACCTGGTTTTTTTCATTATGTTACACGGCTCTGAGGTACCTGCCTTCGGGAGTCGTAACAAAATGGGGGCTCGTCCTAAGCTTTGAGGACCCTTGACAGTTTTGGGGTTTTTTTGGTAGGCTTCTAGTGACTAGGGACGCCTGTGTTGTGAGGGGATTGTTTTTCACTTCCGTTTGTGGTAACATTTGTGCCCAGGGTTTGGCTGGTGGTTTGGTCCTACATTTGATATGGAGTTTAAAGTAGAGGACTTTACTGAGGCTCCTAGTTGGGAGTTGTTTGGCAGGAGGTAGAGTTTTCATTACTCCTGTGGTGACGGCTGTTCCGGTGGTGCAGAGTCCTGATAGATTGGCTATGCAGCATCCGACGGTCTTCACAGCTTGTGCTGTCACGAGGGCTATGGCTAAGAGCCAGGCAAAGTTTGAAGATGTAGTGGACCTGAGAGAGAGCATTTTTGGGGATCAGGATGATGGATCCTGTGTTGTAAAGGGTGTTTCTAAATCTCAAGATGGGGTCTTGTCTGAAAATGTGCCGGTGTTGCTGTCACGTGACCGGCTGGTTGTGGAGCAAAAGAGTGATCCAGGTTTATCGGATCTGTTCGACTGCGCGGTGCCTGAGGGGGATATGGATTCCACAGCAAAGGGGTATTTTCTGAGGAATGGCTTACTGATGCGAAAGTGGTCTCCCTTGGATATGCCAGGGCATGATGATTGGAGCGTGGTTGATCAGATTGTGATACCTCATTGGTATAGGGATGAGATACTCAGTTTGGCTCATGATGGACCTCTGGGTGGACATTTGGGGGTCAATAAGACGTATGACCGTATCTTACGGAATTTATTTTGGCCAGGGTTGAAAAAGGACGTGAAGCAGCATTGCAGGTGTTGTCACATTTGCCAGGTGGCAGGAAAGCCGAACCAATCAATTGTTCCTGCACCTTTATATCCAATCCCTGTGGTCGGGGAGCCATTTGAACGGATTCTAGTTGATTGTGTGGGTCCTCTACCTCGGACAAGGGTGGGCAACAAGTTTTTATTGACAATTATGTGTGCGTCTACCCGCTTTCCGGAGGTGGTCCCTTTGCGTAATATTACTGCCCCTACCATTGTGAAGTCTCTCACTAAGTTTTTTTTGTTGTTCGGTTTGCCCAAGGTTGTGCAGAGTGACCAAGGTTCCAACTTCATGTCAAACGTTTTTGGTCAGGTAATGAAGTTGTTGGATATTGAGCATTGTTACTCCAGTGCGTATCATCCTGAGAGCCAGGGAGCTCTCGAGCGCTTTCACCAGACTTTGAAATCTATGTTGAGGACTTACTGCCTGGAGTTTGAAAAAGACTGGGATGAGGGGGTTCATCTAGTTATGTTTGCGGTGCGTGAGGTCGTGCAGGTATCTTTAGGGTTCAGTCCTGCTGACCTGGTGTTCGCGCATACTGTTCGTGGTCCGTTGAGGGTCCTGAAGGAGAAATGGTTGCAGGAGAATTCAAAACGTAGTATTTTAGACCACGTCTGTACTTTTAGGTCTAGACTGCGGAGGGCATGCGAACTGGCAATGGGTAATCTTGCTTCTGCTCAGTCTAGGATGAAGAGCTGGTTCAACAGGAAGGCGTCTAGTAGGAATTTTTCTCCAGGTGACAAGGTCCTGGTGTAGTTGCCTATTCCTGGTTCCAGTCTGCAGGCTCGGTATAGTGCTTCCTATCAGGTGGTTAAGAAGGTTGGTGCAAGGGATTACGTTATTGCTATCCCTGATCGGAGGCGTAAGACTCAGCTCTGTCATGTCAACATGCTGAAGCAGTACCATGAGCAGGAGCATGTACAGGTTGATGGGTGGAGCTGTGTCCTTCGGTTTTGTCTAAGCCAGTTTTGGCCATAGTAGTGCTGTCCCCTGACACGGGTGGTGCTGTGGGTGAGGCACGGTTGTCTGAGGTACTGACGCAGGGAAAGCTGTGCAACTCTGAAGCTTTGGAGTCGCTTCCCTTGCGGTTGTCTCATTTGTCTGGAAGTCAGCGGGATGATCTGCTTGCTTTGGTGGGGTCAAATGGATCACTGTTCTTGGATGTGCCTTCTCAGACGTCTGTGCTGCAGCATGACATTGACGTGGCCGGTGCTCCGTGGAGTTCTCCGTGTCTACTGGCTACGAAGGATAATGGGGAGGACAGGTTTTGCACGGACTTTCGGAAGGTGAATGGTGTAGCTAAGCCGGATTGCTATCCTCTTCCACGGATGGAGGATTGCGTGGATCATGTGGGAAGTGCATCTTTTGTGTCTAAGTTGGACTTGCTAAAAGGGTATTGGCAAGTTCTTTTGACTAGGCGGGCGAGGGAGATCTCAGCGTTCGTTACGCCTGATAACTTTCTTCAGTACACGGTAATGGCATTTGGGATGCGCAATGCGCCGGCAACCTTCCAATGGTTAGTGAACATGGTATTGTCTGGTTTGTCCTTCTGTGAAGCATACCTTGATGATTTAGTTGTGTGCTCCAGGTCTTGGATCGAACACATCGGTCAGCTGAAGGAGGTATTTTGTCATCTAGCGGAGGCAAACCTAACGATCAATCTGGGGAAGTGTGAGTTTGGCCAGGCCACGGTGACGTATCTGGGTAAGATGGAGGGCCGGGGTCAGTTTCGAGCTCTCGAGGACAAGGTGGGACATATTGTCGCATTTCCTGTTCCAACATCTAGGACTGAACTCTGTAGATATCTGGCTATGGTTGGGTACTACAGGGGGTTCTGTCCAAACTACTCTGCAGTGGCTGATCCTTTGACTGATTTGCTGAGTCCGAAGGTAGCTTTTGTGTGGTCCGCTGAGTGTCAACCAGCCTTTGATCATACTAAATGTCTTCTGGTGCGCGCAACTGTGCTTGCGGCACCTGATTTTGAGCGTCCATTTAAGCTGGCAGTGGATGCTAGTGATCGTGGGGTTGGTGGGGTTCTTATACAGGATGATTCAGATGGGGTGGGGCATCCAGTTTCGTACATCTCTAAGAAGTTTAATCTCCATCAGAGGTGGTACTTCACCATTGAGAAAGAAACCCTTGCTGTGTAATGTCTCTGAGTCATTTTGAGGTTTATGTGGGCTCCTTGAATGTCCGTGTCATCGTATTCATGGATCATAACCCTTTGGTTTTTTTGCAGAACAGGAAGAATAAGAAACGGCGGTTAATGAGCTAGAGTTGGCAGCTGCAAGAATACAACCTGAAGTTCAGGCACATAAGGGGCAAGGATAATATCTTGGCTGATGCCTTGTCACGCCAGTAGTGTTTTAGTACTGAATAGTTTATTCTGAAGCTTATTCAGTATCTTTGGGTGGGGATGTTAGGCGTTCCACCCACCCCCCCCCCTCCCCCTCCCCTGGTGAATGCTATGTACTTACCTTTTCTGTTTCTCTCCTGAGTGCAGGCCCCGTGGCTGGGAGTGTGGAATCAAGGGGTTAAGAACTCCTGTACCCGATTGGCCAAGCTGCGTCAGGTGATGGGTGACTCATCGGAAGCTTAAATATCAGGAGTTCCCAGAATTCTCTCTCTTCTTCGTCGACCATGACTATGCCAACAGGCTGCCTGTCTGAGCTGCAGGAGGCCTGGCCACATGGCATAGAACTTTGTGTATTGTTACCTATATTTGTCATTTAATGTTGTATTCGGACGGATAAGGGCTGACCTGAGGGTTTTTGTGTATTTTGTTTCAGGGTTATCTCCATTTAGGCAGGTTAGAGACTCTGGTTCGACGGTCCATTGCGAGGCTGGCTGGAGCACTGTTATATTTGTTTATTAGTCGATTCTTGTACCTGACTGTGTTGTTTAAATCAGGTTTGGATTTTTGTCTTCTCTTAACTAAATTAAAGACTATTTTCTTAAACTTGAACCTGTTTTTGTTATTATGTTACGCGGCTCTGAGGTACCTGCCTTCGGGAGTCGTAACAGATACAATATAGCCACTTGCTGTTATTGGGCATATAGTAATGGAGTTTATTACTGGGTTGTTAATAGGGCTGATTTCTCTAATCCATCACAATGTGGCTTTACACACAATCACATGTTGCTGTTATTGTGGGAGTGCAGCTGGTTTATGTTATTAGACAGTGAGCAAGAGTACAACTAAGGAAATAACAGGGCTCATAGAGACAAAAAAAATGTTTGATGGATGGGGGAAAAAATTCTTAATGAATATTTTGTAGCCACTTTCACACTGCAAGAGATGAGTGTTGCAGTTAAAAAAGTGGCCTTGAAATATTGGCTAAGATGGAAATAGTTAGAAAGGAATATTAAGGTATTTAGCTTCTTTGGAAATTGGATAATTTGCCTGGCCCAAATGAAATATATCCCAATTTTCTCAATGAAACAAGGCAATAAACTGCAAAAAGCTTGACTGATTCTTCTACAAAGTATCACTGTTTGAAAAAAAAGAATAAATTGACTAATCTCAAGTCAATTAATTTAAATAGTGGTGTTTTTTTTTGTAAAAACCACTGAGGCAAAATATAACCTCTAGAAAGGCACAGATTAACCCAGGGACTCAGCATGGATTTATTTAGGGAAGGTACTATTTTACCCAAAGATTTGGATTATTTGAATGAGCTCACTGAAGCCATGTATTTCATGCAAGGATTTTAGCAAAGCCTTCCACCAGATCTCACCAGAACAAGGGGTCACAGTTTAAGGATAAGGGGGAATTCCTTTAGGACCGAGATAAGGAAAACATTTTTCACACAGAGAGTGGTGAGTCTCTGGAAGGTAGTTGAGGCCAGTTCATTGGCTATATTTAAGAGGGAGTTAGATGTGGCCCTTGTGGCTAAAGGGATCAAGGGGTATGGAGAGAAGGCAGGTACAGGATACTGAGTTGAATGATCAGCCATGATCATATTGAATGGCGGTGCAGGCACGAAGGGCCGAATGGCCAACTCCTGCACCTATTTTCTATGTTTCTATGTTTCTCTCACACTGGATGAAATTTGGCAAATTAGATACAAAACTGGCTCAGTAGTGGTTCATGGGTATGTAGTTGTTGTCAGTGCGGTTCAATGAGGCACAATGTTTGAAATAATTTACATTTAAGTTGATAGAATGTGATAAAGAAAAAAGGTTATGTTAGAAATGTAAATACATCGCATTAGAACAAGGGGTGAGAGCAACACACCCATTCTGGTCACCACCTTACAGCAAGACATGGCTGCACTGCAGAGGAGATTTGCAAAGGTTTTGCTGGGACTGGATAATTATGGCTACAAGGAAAGATTTAACTGAGGTGTATAAACTCTTGAAGAGCTTACATAGAGAAGCACGGCGAGACATCTTGAACTACTTACCTATGTTTAAGGAGAAACTGCAGATGCTGGAAAATCCAAGGTAGAAATAGGCAACGTTTCAGGCCGAAAACTGAAGAAGGGTTTGAGCCCGAAACGTTGCCTATTTCCTTCACTCCATAGATGCTGCCTCACCCGCTGACTTTCTCCAGCATTTTTGTCTACCCTGAACTATTACATACTTCATTTGTGACCCTCGGATTATCCTAGAGCGGAATTTGCCAATTTTATCTTGCACTGAACATTATTCCCTTATCGTGTACCTATCTATACACTGTAAATGACCCGACTGTAATCATGTTATGTCTTTCCACTGACTGGATAGCACACGACAAAAGCTTTTCACTGTACCCCAGTACACGTGAAAATATACTACACTAAAATGCTGAAGGCCTATTTCCTTTAGCATAGCTTGCAGAAGGATTAGAGGAAAAACTATCCAGAGGGTGGTGGGGTTTAGGTCCCACTGCCTGGAAGTGTTAAAGCCCTGTCCCACGGTACGAGTTCATTCCAAGAGCTCTCCCGAGTTTTCCCTGATTCGAACTCGGAGATTTACAGTAATGGCCACTCGTCGGTACTCGGGGCTCTCGTGGACATTTTTCAACGTGTTGAAAAATCTTCACGATCTTCCGTGCTTACCTGCCATTAGCGAGTCTTCCCTAGTACCTGCCGTTAGCGTTACGAGTCGCTAAGAGACGTTCCCAAGCTCCGACGTACCCGCTATGTTTATTCTCCGTGCTTATCACGAGTTTGATTTTTTTTTTTAACTCGGGAGAGCTCTTGGAATGAACTCGTACCGTGGGACAGGGCTTTTATAGAGGCAGAAGCTCACATCACATTTGTAAAGTTTTTGCATGTGTATTTGAAGAGGTGCAATCTGCAGGTTAAGGACTTATAGCCCTGTCCTATGGTACAAGTTCATTCCAAGAGCTCTCCCCAGTTTAAAAAAATCAAACTCATGGTAAGCACGTAGAATGAATGTAGCGGATACGTCGGAGCTCGGGGACATCTCTTAGTGGCTCGTAACGCTAATGGCCGGTACTCTGGAAGACTCGCTAATGGCAGGTAAGCACGGGAAGACTCGTGAAGATTTTTCAACATGTTGAAAAATGTCCACGAGAGCCCCGAGTACCGACGAGTGGCCATTACCACAAATCTCTGAGTTCGAATCAGGGCAAACTCGGGAGAGCTCTTGGAATGAACTCGTAAAGTGGGACAGGGCTTTAAGTGATGGAACATTTTGACCACCACAGATATAATAGGATGAATAACCTCCTTCCATGTCATAATTTGCTGTTTCTATGATTCCTGTTACTTAGTTACACAGTAACTGATTGCTATTATTTGAAACACAGCAGTTGACTTTTGTTATTCAAAAAATGCAATTCATATTTACTTTGAGATGGTCATAGCTGATTCCTGCAATAAGAAATCCTTGAAATTGTTTCTGCATCTGGTCACCTTGTGGTTCATTGGCCACATTGTCAATACATACTGACAGCTTTCTTTGTTATTGCAACCAATTTATCATTAACTCTCAAAGGCTAATTTGTGATAGTGGACACACTACACCCGACTTCCTTCAATAAACACACGGCAGACGATTTATTTTACTGGACAGGCGAGAGGATGCTTCAGATAAGACATAGAGTAGTGGTTATCAAAAGCATTGAAACTGATTTATGTAACGAGACACACTGCAACTTACTTCCTGTTACTAGAAACACAGCAGGTGATTTTTCTTAAAGAACGACACAAAGCTGTAGTTTTTTCTTATTTTACACATGTAAACTGATTGTCTCATTAAAAACGTTACCTCTGATCTCATTCGTGGGCACTGTAGCCAATCTTTTCGGACATTGACAAACCATTAAGGTCTCAGCATCAATCCCTGAGGTGCACCATTGGTCAAAGATTTCCCCCCTCAGAACAACCCTCGACCATCACTCTCACTATTACCAAGCAAACCACGGGCTCTAAGCTTTTGGACCAACCTCCCATGTGGGACCTTGTCGACGGCCTCACTGAAGTCCACGTCGACGCTATCAACCGAAGATGGACACAAAATACTGGAGTAACTCAGTGGGTCAGGCAGCATCTCTGGATAAAAGGTATAGGTGACTCAGGGTCTGACCCAAAATGTTTTCTCCAGAGATGCTGCCTGGCCCGCTGACTTACTCCAGTGTTTTGTGCCTATCTTTGGTGTAAACCAGCATCTGCAGTCACTTCCTACACATAGACTGTTCAATATCAATATAATTTATTGTATCGTCAAAAAAACTCAACCAAATTAGTCAGTGAGGATCTCCCACCAACAAAGCCCTGCTGATGCTGCCTGTGCAACTCCCGCCTTTCCAAATGAGGATAAATCTCTGCCAGAGTCTCAGCAATTTCCTCCCTCACCTCATGAGGCCTTGGAGATTTATCCACCTTTGTGCCTGACATCTAATATATTCACTTTCAAAAAATGTACATGTTATAAAATTACCCGCAAACCCTCATCCCTGAAATTTCTCCCCAGTGAATACAGATGGGAAGTATTAATTTTAAGATCCCTTCCACGTCTTCCTCACATAAGCTCCTCCTTAGGTCCATGGCAGGCTCTAATCTGGGTACCTCTTGGGATTTTCATGCATTTTATTTGCAGTTAATATTCTGCATTTCCCCTCCATTTTAAAAAACTCCACCCTTACACACCCCATACTCTTGAAGGGTTTCCCTGTTTCAATGCTCTAGACCTGTGCCATGTGATTTTCCTTTTTCCTTTATCATATCCTCACAATCCTTCAGCGTCCGGGCTCCCCTACACTTGCCTTCCTTTACTACCACACTTCCAGGAGCACAGTTGGTCCTGAACTCTCACAATGTCACTTATAAAGGGCCCCAGTGGTCAGATGTAGATTTACTGCAACGAGCTATTCCCAAACGATTTTTGTCATGTCCCATTGAGGTTTTGAAATTGTCCTTCCTCAAATTCAGCAATATTGGATAGAGGCATGGATGGAGTGAATGTGGAGAGGATGCTTCCACTAGTGGGAGAGTATAGGACCAGAGGCCATAGCCTCAGAATAAAAGGATGTACTTTTATAAAGGAGATGACGAGGAATTTCTTTAGTCAGAGGGTGGTGAATCTGTGAAATTCATTGCCACAGAAGGCTGTGGAGGCTAAGTCAATGGATAGTTTTAAGGCTAAGATTGGTAGATTCTTGAGTATGAAGGGTGTCATGGTTTATGGGCCAAAGGCAGGAGAATGGGGTTGAGAAGGAAAGCAGCCACGATTGAATGGCAGAGTTGACTTGATGGGCTAAATGGCTTAATTCTGCTCCTAGAACTTAAGAAAATCGCTTCCTTATTCCTTTCCAATACTACCTTGAACCTTAAGATCATTGTCACTATCCCCCAAATGCTCACCCACAGACCCTTTAACAATTTGACCAGATTACATCCAACACGGTTCCATTCCCTAGTCTAATTATCCACACACTGGCTCCATTTACTGGATATACATTAAAGTTCCGTCTTGGCCTTTCACACCGAGGCAGTCCCAGAAACTGAAATCCTCTACTACTATAATCCTATGGTTCTTGCACCTCGCTGTGATTTGTCTGTTCATCTGCTCCTCCACCAGGTTGAAGACCTGTGCTATAGTCCCCACAAAGTGAGTGATTCCCACTACTTGATTTCCAAGCTCTATACAAATGGCATTAATTTTTGAAGAAGGGTCTCGACCCGAAACGTCACCCAATCCTTCTCTCCAGAGATGCTGCCTGTCCCACTGAGTTTCTCTAGCATTTTGTGTCTTTCCTCAGTTGAAGAGCCTTCCAGGACATCTTCCCTCATTACAGCAGTGATGGTCTCCTGTGATCCTCTTTTATAACCTCCCATCCCATGTCTGAAGCGTCTATACCCTGGAATGTTGAGCTGTCAGTCCTGCCCCTCTTTTGACCATATTTTTAGTTTAGTTTCATTTATTGTCACATATATTGAGGTACAGTGAAAAGCTTTTAGTTGCATGTCAGCAGTCAGCGGAAAGACAATACATGATTATAGTCGGGCTGTCCACAATGTAGTATGTACATATTGCAGCTTTATATGAGCTGATTTTCATTGTTAACTTCATTTGCCTTACCTGTCAGGCTCTTTGCATTAAATTAATGCACTGAGCCTTCTAATCCTCTCCTGCACCTTTATATGTCGTATCGTCTGTCTGTTGGTCTGACTTTGTTTTTCTTCTTTGTGTTACAGTAGGTCCACTCCAACTGTACAGCCACTCTGAGCCCATTCCCCTGCGAAGTTAGTTTAAACCCTCCCCAAGATCACGAGTAAACTTCCCTGGAAGATGTCAGATCAGTTCTGTTTGTGCTGACTGGTCCAGCACTGGAGGTCTCTCTTCTGCCAGAAACAGTCCCATTGATCCAACACACTAAAGCCCTCCCTCCTACGTATACCTTCCCTTTCGCCACTCATTGATCTGAGTTATTCCTCAACTCCTACACTCGCTAGCAAGCCAGAGATTACTATCATAAAGGTCTTGCTCTTGAACTTTAATCTAGCTCCCTAATTTCATGTTAGAACATGGAACAGTACAGCACATGAATGGGCCATTTGACCCACAATATTTGTGCAGAACATGATGCCTAGTTAAATTCTTCTCATCAGCCTACACATGATCCATGTACCTCTATTCCCTGCACTTTCACATGCCTATCTCAAAGCCTCTTAAAGAGCACTATCATATCAGCCTCAACCACCACACCAGATAATGCATTCCAGACCCCCATCACTTTCTGTGTAAAAGACTTGCCCCACATACCTCCATTAAACTCTCCCCCCCCCCCCCCCCCCCTTCCCACCTTATAGATACGCCCTCTAGTGTTGGACATTTCCACCCTGGGAAAAAGCTTCTGACTGCCCACTGTATCAATGCCTGTCATAATTTTATATACTTCTATCAAATCTCCCCGCAACCTCCAACGTTCCAGGGAGAGCAATCCAAGGCTATCCTACTCAGCCCTGCAACTGAAACACTCTAATCCAGGCAGCGTTCTGCCAAACCTCCTCTGCACCCTCTCCAAAGCCTCCTTGTATTTCCTGCAACGGGAGCCACCAGAGCTGCCACAATACTCCTGACTTCCTGATATTGGGGCACCTCATCTCCCTTACACAAGTCATTAATACCAACATGGACCACGATCTCTTGGTTGTTTAGTCTCCCCTCTTAGAATATTAGTGCACATATTTTAGAAGATTTCTGCTATTCGGGACTCTGAGGCAGAATTCTGTTATTGGGCAAGCTGTGTTTAAATGACCAGCTGACGGGACAGACTGTAACTGATGATGTTATTGGGCACATTGTATCTGATTACAACATTTGGACACATTGTAGCTGATGACAGTATTGGAATATTGTAGCTGATCAGTGATCACAATATTGGACACATTGTAGCTGATTGCACTATTGGACACATTGTAGCTGATTTCAATGATTAGACACATTGTAGCTGATTTCTGTTATTGGACACACTATGGTTCCTGGACACATTGCGCCTGATTCCTGTTTTATACACACAGTTGCTGATTTCTGTCATTAGACATTGTCGCCACTATCAGCTCCACCGTCGCCTATCCTCCTCCAGCACCTACTCTCCCCGGGTTCTCCTACCTGAGCTGCCCCGTCTCGTCTGGTCACGCTTGCTGCCGCCGCTTGCTGCTTGCTGCCGCAGTGTGGCTCTGGTTCCGCGGTCGAAATGCCCGCGCTGTCCAGCCAGCCCGCCGCCGCCGCCGCCGCCGCCGCAGCTTGCAGTGCCCCTGTGCCGGAGCCCGCACTCGGCAACGCTCGGATCCCCGATCGCTCCGAGCCGAGCGTCTGCGGGCAGCAGGCGGACTCAGTCTCGGCAAGGAGCCGCCGGGTCCTAGCGCTCGACGATTGCATAACAGACACGATTTCACAACAAGGCAGTAAAAGGAGGGACACAAATACTGGAGATGCTGGAACACTGAGCCAAAAAAAAAAGCAAACTGCTGGAGGAACTCCACGGATCAGTGGAAAATTAGATTTGAGACCCTTCTTCAGGCTGATTGTGGGGGAAAATAGGTGGTAGGGAGAGATGAGGGGAAGGGGTAGGCCAAGAACTGGCGAGTGATAGGTGGATGCAGCTTTGAAGGGATTAATGAAAGGTACACAAAAATGCTGGAGAAACTCAGCGGGTGCAGCAGCATCATCTATGGAGCGAAGGAAATAGGCAACGTTTCGGCCCAAAAAAGTTGCCTATTTCCTTCGCTCCATAGATGCTGCTGCACCCGCTGAGTTTCTCCAGCACTTTTGTGTATCTTCGATTTTCCAGCATCTGCAGTTCCTTCTTAAACAAGCGATTAATGGAGATGGTTTAAGTGGGGAAGAGAAAGGTTGAGAAAGTAACAGAGACAGGAGGTGATAAGTGCATAAGACAAAATGGCGCAGATGGTGGAATCTGATAAGGAAGGACGGTGGGGAGTGAAATGTAGAACCAGAGGGCGTGATGGTGGGTGGTGGAAAGGAAGGTGTACAGGCGGTGTACATAGTTTTAGAGATACAGAGTGGAAACAGGACCTTCTGCCCACCGAGCCCATGCTGACCACGATCACCCCGTACACTAGCACTATGCTGCACACTAAGGATAATTTATAATTTTTACCAAAGCCAAAAAACCTGCAAGCCTGTACATCTTTGAAGTGCAGGAGTAAACCGGAGCACCCGGAGATAACCCAAGTGGTCACGGAGAGAACATACAAACTCCACATAGACAGCATCCGTAATCAGGATCAAACCCAGTTTTCTGGTGGAAATCCCAGGGAGAAGGGGACCTGATATTGGAAAATTCAATGTTCATATTGTGTAGGAAGGAACTGCAGATGCCAGTTTAAACCAAAGATAGACACAAAATGCTGTAGATCAGCAGGACAGGCAGCATCTCTGGATAGAAGGAATGGGTGACCTTTCAGGTCGTGACCCTTCTTCAGATTGAGTCAGGGGAGAGGGAGATACAGAGATGAGGATAGACACAAAAAGCTGGAGTAACTCAGCGGGACAGGCAGCATCTCTGGAGAGAAGGAATGGGTGATGTTTCACATCAAGGCACTTCAGACTGGTTAGGGATAAGGGAAACGAGAGATATAGATGGTGAGATATAGATGTGGAGAGATAAAGAACAATGAATGAAAGATATGCAAAAAAGTAACAATGATAAATGAAACAGGCCATTGTAAGCTGTTTGTAGGGTGAAATGGAGAAGCTAGTGTGATGGGTGGAGAAGGGACAGAGGGAGAGGGAATGCTGGGGCTACCTGAAGTGAGAGAAATTAATATTTCTACCACTGGGCTGTAAGCTGCCCAAGCGAAATATGAGATGCTGTTCCTCCAAAATGCCTTTATCCTCACTCTGATAACAGTGGAGACCGAGGACAGAAAGGTTTGAGGATGAGAAGGATCATTGAAGTGTCCAGCGACCGGGAGATCTGGTTGGTTCACGCAGGCTGAGCGAAGGTGTTCTGCGAAACGACCACCCAGTCTGTGTTTGGTCTCGTCGATGTATAAGAGTCCACATCTTGAATGATGGATATAATAGATGAGGTTGGAGGAGGTGCAAGTGAATGTCTGCCTAACCTAAAAGGACTGTCGGGGTCACTAGACAGAGTTGAGGGACGTGTTGCATCTTCTGCGGTTGCAGGGGAAGGAACTACTCTGTTAATCTCAAGAATCTCAATCACTAAATATACTGCAATAAATCTCAATCACCTGTCACACTCTAAGCTTTGGTGGTACTGATTTTCTAGGCTATTGAAGGTTAGATCAAAAGACATACGAGCAGAAGTAAGCTGGTGGCCATTCAATCATGTCTGATATGGGTGGAAGGGGAAGGAGGAAAATATTGGACTCAGGGATGAGAGATGAGCGTACAGAGGGGGAGGAGCAGTGACTGGGGTGTTGGGGAAGTGTGTACACCAGGGTGGGGGTGCAGGGTAAGAGGGAAGTTTCCATCAGTATGCTCATCTCCCTCGCAGTCCCATATTTCCCCATTTACCCCCTTCACCCCCATCCTGTCCCATTACACCCGTATACCTCCCTCAAGCTTTACATTTCACGCCTCCTCTCCTTCTGACACATTCTCACCTTTTCATATCTAACCTTTGTCACTTACTCCACAATCACCCCCTCACCTTGTCCACTCATCACTTGCTAGGTTTTCCCAGCTTTCCCCCCCTCACTCCAGTCCGAAGGATTCCAACTGGATACATCTATCCATTTGCTCCACAGATACTGCCTGACCCACCAAGTTCCTCCAGTACTGTTGCTTTTGTTCAAGATTCCAGTGCCCAGGATTGAAAGAACCTTGAATTAAAAAATAATAATTTAGTGCAGAGATATAGTGTGGAAACAGGCCCACAGAGTTGGCACAATCCACCAATCACCCCGTAACCTAACACTAACCTACACACTAGGGACGGTTTGCCAAAACCGATTAACCTACAGATCTCAATGGAGTGTTGGAGGAGGCCGGAACACCCGGAGAGGACCCACAGGGTGACAGGAAGATCGTGCAAACTCTGCACAGTCAGCACACATTGTCAGGATTGAACCCAGGTCTCTGGCGCTGTGAGGCAGCAACTCGACCACTGTGCTGCCCAATCTTTCCCCAAACACTGAAACCCAAGAGAGGGGTTGAAACAGGGGCCTTACCTTCACGCCATCTCCATGAAGACCAAATCCAGATAGATTGGATAAGGTTACAGGAACATTACAGGGGCGTGCAGCAGGTTAACATTTCAGAAGAAACCCGACCGTAACCGACCAGACTCCATTTTAATCCACAAAAAATAATTTTAAATTAAGTGGAACTTGTGTATCAAGAGAACAGCAATGGGGAAGAAGTTTATTCCATCTTATGCCAACGTTTGGCAGAATGGGAAGAGATAGTGTAACCCCAGCAGACACTTCCAGCACACAGGTCCAGTCCTTGGAGATCCTGGGTGGAAATAAACATACATTATTCAGGGGATGAAAGCAGAAAGGAAACAGATTGCAGCAATGCAGGCACTCGCCAAACCAAATATAGATTTAGACCAACTCGAAAGAACTACAGTAGGGTGAATGGAAGTGGCAGGATTAGTAAATTTTAACAAGACTTGGCCCATGACTATTAAACTCACTTTCCTTAGGATTACTTTAACCACGAAATATCTAGGTTAGAAACAGTGCTGGAGGTACTCAGTGGGTCAGGCACCATCTATCTGACTGCAAGGTGAATGGACAGATGACATAGAAAATAAGTGCAGGAGTAGGCCATTCGGCCCTTCGAGCCTGCACCGCCATTCAATATGATCATGGCTGATCATCCAACTCAGTATCCCATACCTGCCTTCTCTCCATACCCCCTGATCCCTTTAGCCACAAGGACCACATCTAACCTACATCTTAAATATAGCCAATGAACTGGCCTCAACTACCTTCTGTGGCAGAGAATTCCACAGATTCACCACTCTCTGTGTGAAAAATATTTTTCTCATCTCGGTCCTAAAAGACTTCCCCCTTATCCTTAAACTGTGACCCCTTGTTCTGGACTTCCCCAACATTGGGAACAATCTTCCTGCATCTAGCCTGTCCAACCCCTTAAGAATTTTGTAAGTTTCTATAAGATCCCCCCCTCAATCTTCTACATTCTAGTGAGTACATGCCAAGTCTATCCAGTCTTTCTTCATATGGAAGTCCTGACATCCCAGGAATCAGTCTGGTGAATCTTCTGGTGTGACATTGAGATAGAGTTGGATGAAGTAAAAAAAGAGATGGGAGTGAGTCAGTCTTGTAACTGATAGGAGGATATAGTGGAGGGGGGTTATTGTGACAGGAGTGCAGTGGGTGACAGGGGCTAGATGTGAAAAGTAGACAAAAAGGGGTCAGATAAGGGGAGAAGAGGTTTGAAATGTAAAGCTGGACGGGTATGTGTGGAAGGGGAAAGAGGGAAGTATGGAACTTGGGGTTGGGAGATGAGTATGCAGAGGAAGGGAGAGGAGATGTGACTGGGGTGGTGGGAGAAGAGTGTGCACTAGGGTGGGGGTGCAGGGAAAGAGGGAGTTTTTCCTTCCGCAGTACACTCATCTCCCATCTGAGAGTCACGTATCTTTCATCCCTCTTTCTCCTCCCCTGGACCATTACACCCATACACCTCCCTCTGGCTTACATTTCACTCCTCTACATATCCAAGATTGTCATCTTTTCATCTCTCGTCTGTGTCCCTTGCACCACCCATCTGCCAGTCATCCCCACCCTCACCTGTATCCACACATCACTTGCCAGGCTTTGCCCCAATTTGCTCTCAGCTTTCTCCCCCTACTCCATCAGTCTACTCTAAAGGTTACTGACCCGACATGTATCCATTCCCTCCACAGATGCTGCCCGGCGGAGTCCCTCCATTACTGCTTTCTCAACATTGAAATTACCCCACTGAAATGCAAGAGGTTCCAAACAGGGGCCTTTCCTTCATATCATCTCTATAAACACCAGGTAGACTTGACAAAGGTGGAAAGACAAATCTAACTAATTCCAGTTGAATTTGAAATGTCCTGACACTCAGTACACCAAGTTGACAGCCCAATTATCATGAAACTCATCAACTTGGAGATACTTTACAAGGGCTCTGAAGATCTTGAAACAGAATAACAGAAGGGGAATCACAACATAGGTGAGAAAATTAAATGTTCCATTCAAAATAAAAATAAATGTCGACAGTAGCTGGAGAAATATCTCTAGTAAGGCCCATGGTGCAGAGTCAAGCGATATGGGGAGAAGACAGGAACAGGGTACTGATTGTCGATTGTCTGATCTATTTTTCGCTTCTTCTTGCGTATGGCGTGCACAGCCTAAAGATGTAGGTCAAGGGTAGACATCCAGGCCAGGACAGCATCAGTTCCTGGGTGGATGGCTTTGATGCCACCAGGGAAAAGCCTCAGTGAGCAGTCATTCACGATGTGTGGGATGGTCTGGTCCGGATGTCCACAGTCGCAAGCAGGGCTGCCTGTCATCCCCCACTTATGCAGGTGATGGCTGTTCTTGCATGGAGGGTGCGGATTATGTTCAGGCTTAGCTATTGCTTGCGATGGAGGTCAAATCCCAGTGGTTTCACTGTGGGGTCTGTGATGACCTCTCCGTTGTTGATGTTGGCAATCTCCACTTTAAAAATACCTAGTGTCTTGACCACCATAGCAATCTGGACAATGAATTCTAGAGGATCACCACCCTCCAGCTGAAGAAATTCCTCCTCATCTCCATTCTCAAGGGAGGTCCTTTTATTCTGAGGCTGTGCCCTCTGATTCTAGACTCTCCCATTCCTTGAAACCCTTTCCACATCCACTTTATCTTGGCCTTATCTGGTAGGTTTCAATGAGATCCCCCTCATCGTTCTAAACCCCAGTGAGTACAGGCCCAGAGCCTTCAAATGATCCTCATATGTGAACCCAAATATCCCAGGGAAGTTATTCTCCAATTAATATCAAACATATTTTTATTCACGTATTTAAAAAGTGTTAGATAGTTTATAATAAATGTAATATTGAACCCGGTAACGCTAAAGGGACAGTGGAGAATGAGATCCTGATCAGTTTAAGGAGAGCATGAGAATCAGGACTCTAGTGTCGGAAGGGAGACTGGGAACTGGGAACGCGGCATGTCGGAATAGGAAATAGACACAAAATGCTAGAAACATAGAAAAATAGGTGCAGGAGCAGGTCATTTGGCCCTTTGAGCCAGCACCGCCATTCAATATGATCATGGCTGATCATCTCAAATCAGTACCCCATTCCTGCTTTTTCTCCATATCCCTTGATACCTTTAGCCCTAAGAGCTAAATCTAACTCTCTCTTGAAATCTCTTGAGGGCATCTCTGGGGTAAAAAAGGAAAGGTGACGTTTCGGGTCGAGACGCTTCTTCAGACTCGAAATGTCACCTATTCCTTCGCTCCACAGATACTGTCGGACCCCCTGAGTTACTCCAGCTTTTTGTGTCTATCTTCAATTTAAAATAGCATCTGTACTTCCTTCCTACACATCCTACGCAGTCAGAATAGGATGTGGCAACCACTCTCTGGTGTATAAAACATCCGGCAGATAAGTGGTGGAGGAAATGCTCCCTGTCAGTTTTTGCGCACTCTGTGGACTTTGGAAGATGTCCCACAGTGTGGTCTGGAGATGCTCACTCAGAGCTCCCAATGTCAGCACAGTAAACCTTTACGCAGCAACAAGCTCATGCAAGGTCCCAGCATGACGTACAAGTTTGTAGGTTAATTGGCTTGCTTTGTGTAAATGGTCCCTAGTGTTAGTGTGTTGGGATCTTTGGCCAGTGCGGACTTGTTGGGCCAAAGGGCCTGTTTCCGCGCTGTATCTCTAAACTAAACTAAACTAAACTTACTAAGAAAGAACTGCAGATGCTAGTTTAAATCGAAGGTAGACACAAAATGCGGGAGTAACTCAGCGGGTGAGGCAGCATCTCTGGAGAGATGGAATGGGCGACGTTTCGGGTCGAGACCAGTCTGAAGAAGGGTCTCGACCCAGAAACGTCACCTATTCTTTCTCTCCAGAGATGCTGCCTCACCCGCTGAGGTACTCCAGCATTTTGTGTCTACCTAAGCTAAACTGTCAGTGTGAAGCTCTGATATTGTTTGGTGCAGGTGGAAAGGGGCATTGTGTGGAAAGTAAGATGACTTGACGTGTATCTGCTGTCAGGGACTTGCTAAGGATTGCGACTGTGAGCGCCTGAACCAACTTCACAGTGGCTACCATTTCACCAGAAAACAATCCTGCTACTCCTACATGAGGGGAATAGATCGAGTCGACGCACAGAGTCTCTTGCCTGGAGTAGGGGAATCAAGAACCAGAGGGCATAGGGTTTAAGGCTAGGGGGAATGATTTAATAGGAACCAGAGGGGTAGGTTTTTCACACAGAGGGTGAAGGGTGTATGGAATGCTGGAGAAGGTAGTTGAGGCAGAAATATCGCAATGTTTAAGAAACATTTAGACAGGTACATGGATAGAACTGGTTTAGAGGGATATGGGCCAAATGCAGACAGGTGGGACTAGTGTAGATGCTGCCCGTTAGTCGTTGCAGGCAGGTTGGGCTGAAGGGCCTGTTTCCACACCCTTTGACTCTATGACTCTAAGACTCTACTCTCAGTAATACAGGGCTACATGAAGCAGTTTCTATGCAGTGACATTAATTGTCATATTGAAAGAAGACAGTATAATTTAACGTCTCGATCCTCTGCACTAAATCCAGAAAATTAAAAAGCTCAAACTGTCAAAGGGAGAATAAATCTTGCAATTCCCTCTGCACCGTGTTAATCAATCTGTCATGGCCCAATGCCAAGAAGAGTGTTTTATGGATTCATGCCAGAGTATTACGTGCCCAAGAGAAGCATTACCTTTTTGTAGACAAGCTTGCCTGTGAATAAGTGCATCACGTAAACCTTGGTTTCAGGAGCTGCAATATCTTGCCAGTTTGTCACTCTGAAGACCATTTGTGAGGCCTGTGCGAGGGGCAATGGATTTTTGACCAACAATTCTTCTCAGGGAATTAATTTTTATCTTCCAATTTAACCCAGAAACACATTGAATTTTCTCAATTCTGTTAACCCAGACTGCTCCTTTCCCCCCACCCCCCCACCTCTCCCTCAGCCCTCGGGCCCTGACATTCCTTCTCCATCTCCCCCCCCCCCCCCCCCAAGTCGCACTAGCTTCTCATTTTCACACCAGAAACAGCTTACAATGGCCTGCTTTCCTTATCACCAATACTTTTTTGCATATCTTTCACTCATTGTTCTTGCTTTATCTCTCCATATCACTGTTTATATCTCTCGTTTCCCTGATCCCTGACCAGTCTGAAGAAGGGTCTCGACCCGAAACGTCGCCTATCTCCTTCACTCCTTAGATGCTGCTGCACCCACTGAGTTTCTCCAGCTTTTTGTGTAACCCAGAAACAAGTCGGGTTGAATCACAAGCTTAGGGTGTATAAGAAACTCAGCATTTCCTGCAACATTTGATTTTTAATTAGCTCTGATGTTAGATTTTCTGCCGACAGAAAGGTTTGCATTCAGTCTCACGCCATCAGTAATAAGTTGAATGTAAAAGATCTGATTGTCCTGTGATAGAATTTTATTCAAGAGTCAAGAGTGTTTTATTGTCATATATCCCAGATGGAACAGATGGGGCGGCATGGTGGTTCAGAGAGAAAGTTGCAGCCTTACAGCGCTAGCTGCTCCGGAGACCCAGGTTCGATCCTGACTATGGGTGCTGTCTGTATGGAGTTTGTATGTTTTCCCCGTGACCGCGTAGGTTTTCTCCGAGATCTTCGGTTTCCTCCCACACTCCAAAGACGTACAGGTACAGTATGGATTGGTGTATGTGTAAAACATTGCCCCTAGTGTGTGTATGATAGTGTTAATGTGCTGTGATTGCTGGTCAACGCGGACTCGGTAGGCTGAAGGGCCTGGTTCCACGCTGTATCTCTAAACTAAAGAATGAAATTCTTACTTGTAGCAGCAGAACAGAACATGTCAACATAGTACTCTGTGAAGAATATAATAAAAAAGTTCAATGTGTATATGCCCCTGTTGTAAAGCTGGAAAACATCCCTGTCATCAGTACTTCTCTAACCCTTCCCATGTTCCAGCACCTTGACCCACACCATGGCCTTCAAGTGCCTATCTAAGTAAATCTATAAATATATCTCAATATCCCTGGTGGAAATATCTAGAGGGAAGCTTTTCTTATCTCCAGCACCTGCAAATGTCTCTGCATGCTGAGACTACAATACAGAAAGAAATGGAGATGAATATCATGCAGTAAATCTCCACTAATGTTATTATTGTTATCAGTTCAGATACAAATTGATTGTCTGCTTGTTAGAAACAGCATGGAAACAAGCCCTGTGGCCAATCAAGTTCATGCCGACCCTCGATCACCTGTTTAGTCCTATGTTATTTCACTTTTGCATACATTTCCTGCAAACTAGGGGAAATCTACATTTGGGCAATTAACATCTCTTTGTGGGAGATGTGGAAGGAAACCAGAGGACCTGGAGGAAACCCACACAGTCACAGTGAACATGGTGTTAAAGAAGCTGGAAAATCGAGGGTACACAAAATGCTGGAGAAACCCAGCGGGTGCAGCAGGGGGGTGCTGCAGCACCCGCTGAGTTTCTCCAGCATTTTGTGTACCCACAGTGAACATGGGGTGGGAGATTGCAACCTTCACATGGTCCACCCGGTTTTCGACGAATGCAATCAACCTGGCGTGCACAAACAGAAGATCAAACAGAACATGCAGAAGGAGACAGTGAAAATGTGCAGACTCTGCACAGACAGCATTCGAGGTCAGGATCGAACCCGGGTCTTTGGTGCTGTGAGGCTGCAGTTCGACCCGCCACCCAAATAATTTGTCAGCATTGTGACATTATTGAATTATACTCTTTACTCTGTGAGCTTCATGTGAACAAGAAATTTCACTGCACTCTGGTGCACATGACAATAAACTAATCTGGATCTGAATATGCCCAGTTCAGCACTATCTGCCCATGAAAAGCACAACCAATTCAAACTATTTGCAATAATTTGTACCATAATTATTCTGGGCAAATGAAGGAAGCAAAAGATGATGCAATTGAACCATGTACATTTGCAGTGTAGTCCATTAGTCACCTTACAATCAGTAAATAGGCAGCTATAGATAGACAACCAGTCCATGTCCAAAATGTGGCTTGAATTTATTTTTGCGCTTAGGATGTCTCCAAGAGCTTCACAGACAATAAAATAGTCAGTTATAGGTACAGAGAAGTGCTGGAAACATTCAGCAGGTGATGCAGGACCTGACCATGATGGTCCAGGCAGCAGGCAGTCGAGGGTTCTGTCCAAGTCCCTCTTCCAGGCTAATGTCCATGCCCGTGTGTCCTTGGAGAGGGCACACCCGGTGTCCACGAAGATATTGAAGGTCTCCTTGAGCGCTGGTCGCTGAGGAGTCTCAAGGACGTCGTGTACATGGATTACAATGTTGTAACTTAACGACTCAGGTCTGCAAACTGCACAAGCAGTTTTGATTTACACAGTACATTGTAACTGTGATTATGTAATAAAAACAAGGCAGCGGGAAAAAAGGCAGGTGATGAGGCAAATATGGAAAAAAAACCAGTCAATGTTTCTGATCAAAACACTGTAATAACTGCAAAGAAAAATTGCAGAAAGGGCACAGCTTAAAATTGTTTTTTTTCTCTTTTTTTGCTCAAGATTCAAACACCTACAGTCTTCTTTATCCCCCTCTCTCAGTTCCCACTTAATGTGGTGTGGGAACCCCTGCCCACAAAATACCTCTGGGTGGCCTTGAATTGTAGAAGTTACATATTGTCTTTGGAAGTTGGCTAAATCCAGCATGTTGGGAAGTGCAGTCATCGCATTGCACAACAAATAATCCAGAGTACAAATCTTACCGAGGCAGAAATCAGTTTTAAAGATCTGGGATTATAAGTGGTCGCAGTGCGAGAGACTGCGAGGCTGTCACAGTAACATTAGGTCTCGGCTCTTTCACCAACTCTCCTCAGGAGGGAAGTCTTCCATCATTGCCCATTCTGTCCTGAACGTCATCCTAGGCCTTCAGCAGTAAGAACTATTTTCTCTCTTCCTCAGGTCATGAAGGCCAGCTACGATGAAGACCAGTTATCCTAACTACATCCTGAAACAAGTCATTTAAGCCATGGCAAGGAGAAAGGTTGAAATACGCCTTCTTGGGCCATCTAAATCATGTGTAAAATCTTGAGGGGAATAGCTCGGGTGAATGCAGTGAGCCATTTACCCGGGACTGGGGAATCAAGAATCAGAGGACATATGTTTAAGGTTGGAGGGGCAAGATTTAATAGGAACCCGTGGGGCAACTTTGTCACTCAGAGGATGATGGGTATATGGAACAAGCTGCCAGAAAAGGTAGATGCAGTTGGTACAGTAACAGCATGTGAAAGACATTTGGACATGTACATGGATAGGAAACGTTTAGAGGGATATGGGCCAAATGCAGGCAAATGGGACTAGTTTATAAGGGGCATCTCGGTCGGCGTGGATGTTGGGCCAGTTTCTATGCTGTATCACTCTATAACTCTACGGGACAACCAAAACAAACACTGACTTTCCAATCCCACAAATTGAATTTAGAAACACAGCTACTGCCTCTTGTTGTGGATTTGAGGACAGGAATCCTCAGTAAGTGGAGTGCGAGGGAGGAGGAAGGCAGATACGACAGTGGCATTTAAGAGGCTTTTAGATAGGCACATGGCAGTGCAAGGAATAGCAAGATATGGATCATTTACAGGAAGATCAGATGAACTCGGCATCATGTTCGGCACAAACATCGTGAGTTGCTGGGCCATACCTGTGTTATACCATCATGTACAAGCAGATCAGATTAACTTAGCATCAAGTGTAGGAAGGAACCGCAGATGCTGGTTTAAACTGAAGATAGACACAAAATGCTGGAGTAACTCAGCGGGACAGGCAGCATCTCTGGAGAGAAGGAATGGGTGACGTTTCAGGTCGAGACCCTTCTTAAGTTTGAGGGACGGGCTGCATCTCTGGAGAAAAGGAATGAGTGACATTTCGGTCAAGAACTTTCTTCAGCCTTCGTCCCTCTGCTAAATTGTTCTGCGTTTATATGTTCTATTTGTGGAAGGAAATAGGCAGACAACAGTTTGGGTCGGGACCACTTCTTCCAAGCCCCCCCAGCAGCTTGTTTTTTTGTTCAAGATTCCCGCTCCTGCAGTCTCTGTTGTCTCCAATTGTCTTGTAACCCCAGTTTACGGGTGCATTCAGATCAGCGCACGTACAGGAGGCTTTATCTTCATTATATTTTCAAATAGGCCCATCGCTAAGAAGGACAAGCTCAAGCAAACATTGTTGGTTTATTCATCGACGTGGATGATGCCTGCAGTCCAAACAAATAAATTAATCCCTTGTGGATAATGTCTAAAACTTGAAAATCACGGCTGGTGTTACAAGCAACACCTACCTGGGCTTTCCATGCATTCAGTCCCAGTAATCACTTGCAAATGCTGGGTCACTGTGGGGAGGAAGGAGCTTGTTGTCACCTTAGCACTGATGATGTGACTTAGGCTTGTTCAGCTCGTTAATGCTGTGCTAATTACAGTTACGTGTCAGTCGTATCATTGCCTCAGGCTCTTGCTTTCCAAGTGCAATCTGTTCTCCTTGCATATTCCCCTGGGGTCTTTCAGGCAAAGAGAGGAAACTGTGTGAAGGGAGAACTGCGGCTGCCTCATGTGATCCATGGCCATAGCCGGGTTTGGTCGTCAGTACAGTGGCACGGTGGTGCAGCGGTACAGCTGCTGCCTCACAGTGCAGAGACCTGGGTGCAATCCTGACCTTGGGTGCTGTCTGTCTGTCTGTACGGAGTTTGGACGTACTTTCTATGACCACATAGATTTCCTCTGGGTGACCCGGTTTCCTCCCAGGTTTGTAGGTTAATTGTCTTCTGTAAATATTTGTCCCCAGTGTGGACTGGAACTAACTAGTATATGGGTGATCGTTGGTTGGCAGAGACTGAGTGGGCTGAAGGGCCTGTTTCCTCGCTGCATCTCTAAACTAAACTCCAAACTACAATAATAGAGACACAAGGAGCTGCAGATGCTGGAATCTTCCACAAGAAACACAATTGATGAGCCAGAAACACCTGGTATTGGAGGAACTCAGTGATTTGGGCAGCATCTCTGGAGGACAGGACCCGTCTTCAGGATGAAACATTGCCTCTTGGTAATGGCTACCTCCTTGACTGCTGGTGCTCTGGGGCTGCACCGAGGATTCTTACTCCTTGACTCAGGGGAAGATGCTCCCACCATTCTAATGTAGAGAATGTTACTGACCTCCCACCATGAAAGGGATCTATAGGAGGCTCTGCCTCAAAACGACAGCCAGCATCATCCAGGACCCACACCACCCTGGCCACCCTTTCCTTTTACTCCTGCCATCCGGAAGAAGGTATCTGAAGAACTGTGATATCCAGTGATAGGTTCAATCCTGACCTCGAATGCTGCTCGTGTGGAGTTTGCATGTTCTCCTTGTGACTGCAAGGGTTTCTTCTGGGTGGTCTGGTTTCCACCCACAGCCTGTGCAGATTGGTGGGCTAGTTGGCTGCTGTAAATGACTGCTAGTGTGTATCTGAATGGAAAAATCCAGGGAAGTAGATGAGAATTTGGGGTTGATAAAAATTGGAATAGGTGTCTGGCATTTGGCATGGACTCAATGGGCAGAAGGGCCTATTTCTCGGCTGTTTCTTTGACAAAAGTTTTTAGAGATACAGCGCAGAAACAGGCCCTTCGGCCCACTGAATCCGCACCGACCAGCGATCCCTGCATATTAACACTAGGGACAATTTTTACATTTATACCAAGCCAAACCTGTAGGTCTTTGGAGTGTGGGATGAAACCAAAGTTCTCAGAGAAAAGCCACGCTGGTCACGAGGAGAACATACAAGCTCTATACAGACAAGCACCCATAGCCGGGATCGAACCAAGGTCTTTGGAGCTGTAAGCGCTGCAAGGCAGCATCTCTACCGCTGTGCCGCCATGCCATCATGTTATTCTGTGATTGTGCACAGTTAACACAGGAGATAAGGGTGTGAGGAATGATGTAAGCTCAGCTTTAAGTTAGTACAAACATTGTTCATTTAATATGAACAGACAAAACAGTAACCCTCTCTTAATACCAAAACTGCTGCATTTGCTTCCAGAACAGGAGCAATGAGTTTATACAAAGGTCTTGGGACAGCTCTACAGAAGGTAAAGATGCATAGAACATACTGGACATGACCAGTTCCGATTCAAATCAGGTTTATCACGTGTGTTATCATATACACAAGCATGGTGAGGTACAGGGACATTGACAATCTTGAATTTAGCAGACACGCACATTATACTAATGGACAAACTGCCCACAATGCCTGAGCTAAACATGATGCTGAATTAATCTTCTCCATATTCCTCCATTCCCTGCATATCCACAGGCCGAACTAAAAGCCTCTTGGACGCCACTATTGTATCTGCTTTCACTCCCGTCCCTGGCAGTGCATTCCAGGCACCCACCACTCTCTGTAAAAAACCTGCTCTGTTCTGGAAGCAAAGTAAAAACCTGCTCTGCACATCTTTAAACTTTCCCCCACTGACCTTAAAGCTAAGTCCTGTCATCTTTTCCCTGGGGAAAAGGTTCTTTCTGTTTACCTTATCTTTGCCACTCAGAATTGTATATACTTGTATCAGGTGTCCCCTCAACTCTGACACTCCAGAGAAAACAATGGAAGTTTGTCCAACCTCCTCTTATAATTAATACCCTTTAATACAGCCAACATTTTGTAAACCTTATGTTCGACCTCCCAAAGTGCAACACCCCATACTTGTTTAGATTAAACTCCATCTGCCATTTCTCTGTCCGTATCTATAACTGATCCATATCCCACCGTCAGCTTTCCTCACTGTCCACAATTCCACCAATTTTGGTGTTGCTTGCAAACTTACTAACCAACCCATTTACATATACGTCCAAGTCATTTTTATATAACACTAGACTAAGTGCAGTCTGCTCCCCCAACGCAATATTCCACCACTTACCTGTTCCCCCAACGCAACCCATTCCCCTAACACAATATTCCACCACTCATCCATAGCCCCCAACTGCGCAGGCGCGGCTCATTTCCCCTCATCCCCCAGCACTCCATCCCCCTGCTCTCCACCCTCCCTCTTCCTTCCCCTCACCTCCTCCCCTCCCCTCCTCCAAATGCTCCCTCACCTCTCCTTTACCCTACCCTCACTCCCTCCCTCCCTCCCTCCATAACTCCTCTCCCTTCCCTACCCCATCCTCTCCCTCTATCCCCCCTCCTCCCCCACCCTCCCTCCTCACCTCTCCCACTTTCCACTCCCTCTCCCTCGTTACCCCTTCCTCTTCCTCAATTGCCCCAGTCTCCCTCCTCACCTCCCCAGGATCTCTCCCTTCTTGCATGCCCTGGAGGAGCATCAGCCGTCGGCGCCCTCAGAGCCAGGCTCAACACCCAGGCCTCGAATCCTCGGCGCAGCCCCAGAGCACCAGCAGCTACAGCCACACGCCAGTAGAAGCGGGCGGGTGCCGGTGACTGACAGTGGACGCGGCCAATCAGTGCGCCGATGGTGCAGGAAGGGGCATCGCCGTCCCGGTGGTGACTGACTGGAGAGGAGATTTTAAGATTTTTAAATCTTAATAACTTTTAAAATATATCATCGATCGGAACAAAACTTGTTGCACTCGCAGCACACGAGAATGGTGAGTAAGGTGGCGAAAAATCGTAGCGCTATCGTGTGTACCATTTTTGCGCAAACAGAAAAACCGCGCAAACCTGAAGATAACAAGATCAGAGTTTTAGTTATGTATAGGTAGATAGAAAGATATAGGATAGATAAGCAACAGAGATCCCAGCACCGATCCCAGAACTCCACTGGTCACAGACCTCCAGCCAGAATATACACCCTTCTATCACTACTCTCTGTATTCTAGTGGTAAGACAGTTCCGAATCCAAACTTCTAATTCACTGTGCATCCGACGCATTTTAATCTTCTGGATCAGCCATGAGAGACTTTATCAAATTACTTACTAAAATCAATACCAATTACATCCACTGCCCTCATTGATCACTTTAATAAATGTAATCCAGTTCATAAGATGTGACCTACCACGAACAAACCTCTCCAGACTATCTCTATTAACCCATTCTCTTTCAATTACAGATACATCCTATTCTAAAGAATCCTCTCCTGTAGGTTCCCGACCACTGATGTGAGATTCACTGGCCATTAATATCCCCGATTATGTCTACTTCCCTTCTTTAACGTAGGAACAATGTTGGCAACGTTTCCCCTTATCCAGGACCTCGCCTGTGACTGGAAAGAATACAACGATCTTTATCAAGGCCCCTGCAATCTCTTCTCTGTCTGCTCTCAATAACATGGGATGGATCCCATCAGGCCCTGGGCATTTATCCACCTTAATGCTTTTCCAGAGACCCAATAGGCATCTTCTCCTTGATCTGAAACTGGCCAACACACCCCCCACCGCACCCCCCCCCCCCCCCCCCCCTCACCCCTCTTTGCCCCCTTCCTCCCTCATAGTTATTTTTACCGGTTCCACAGTTCCCCACATTGTTTCGCTCTTGAGATCACTCTTTCCCCAGCCAATAATGGGCTTACCAGGCACGGCCCTGCCTGAGGTAATTTGGGACCGGCTCTCATTGATCCTGGTCTTTTCTTGCCTCCAGATTAATTCAGCACGGAAACAGGCCCTTCGGCCCAACTTGCCCACACCAGCCAAAATCTCTCATCTACACGTCCCAACTGCCTGTGTCTGGCCCATATCCCCACCTGTCCTATCCATGTACTTGTCCAAATGTTTCTTAAACATTGCATAGTACCTTCCTCAACTACCGCCTCCGGCAGCTCATTCCATATACCACCACTCTTTGTGTGGAAAAAGTGACCCCTCAGATCTTAATTAAATGTTTCTCTCTCACCTTAAACCCATGTACTCTGCTTCTCGATTCCCTTACTCAAGATAGTAGAGACCCAGACTGCCTGATCTCTCCTCATGAAACAAACTTAATCACTCTATCACATTATACATATCCTTCTTTAGGTTGGAATACCAGATATGGTCTCACAAGGGCCTTATATAATTAGAGCAAAGTTGCTCCACTCTTGTACTCAAATCTACTTGCAATAAAGGTCAATACCACTAATAGACTTGGCGACCATTTTGCCAATCACTTTTAGTTTAGTTTAGTTTAAAGATACAGCGAGAAAACAGGCCCTTTGTCAGGCATTGAGCCCGTGCTGGCAAGCGATCCCTGGACACTAGCTCTAACCTACTATATACTAGGTGATGTTTTGGGTCGAGACCCTTCTTCAGACTGAGAGTCAGGGGAAAGAGAAACAGGACACACAGAAGGCACATAGAACAAATGTATGAAAGATATGCAAAAAGCAATGATGATCAAGGAAAGGTGGAGCCCACAATGGTCCGTTGTTGGCTGTAGGGGTAGAGATAATGAATTAAATGGACAGTGAGACTCAACAGGACAACAGTGATACTAGTATGATAACTATGGTGGCGGAGGGACAGAGAGAGAGGGGATGAAAGGGTTACTTGAGGTTAGAGAAATCAATAATTAAGCAATCAAAGCCTTACCAGGCTTTTTGTCCCCACCCCCCAACTTCTCTTCCCACCCCCATTAGTCTGAAGTAGGGACTTGGCCATTGTCGTCCAGGGATGCTGCCTGATCCGCTGAGTACCTCCAGCACTTTGTTTTTTTTAAAATCACTATTTGCCTGCTATATTTGTACATTAACGTTCGGTGTTTTGTGTACGACAACCAGGTCTCTCTGACGCTGATGTCTTTCAATCTCTCTCCATTTAAAAAATGCTCTGCTTTTCCATTTATTCCATCAACGTGGTTGACATCATACATTTTGCACATTATACTCCATTTGCCACATCGTGGTCCATTCACACATCCTCCTCACAGCCCACAGTGCCACCTAGCTGCATATGTTGCACATGGTTCCTCCTTCCAGATCATCGATAGAGATGTGAACATCTGAGGCACCCACAACCATCACTGTGGCACCTTATTACACCTGTCACTTATCATGTATCTGTACACTACGAATCGCTCAATTGTAATCACGTATTGTCTTTCCGCTGGCTGGTTAGCGCGCAACAAAAGCTTTTCACTGTACCTCGGTACACGTGACAATAAACTAAACTGAACTGATTTGTCACCACCTCCCAATTGTACCTATTTATTTGTACTCTCTTATCTTTTAATTCATTTTCTCACCACACCTATATATATATATCCCCGTACCATGTTTAATAGCGTATGGCATTAATCTGAAAATCCCATGTACCCACTCACGTACTTGTTTTTATCAGTAATTCATTTTAAAAGGATCCCACACCTTGTTTCAAGCTCCCTTGAAGAAGGGGGTTCCAAGCACCCTGTGAAATGGCCTCACGCCTGACCAACATATGGGTGACCCCGATTTTTAAATGTGAGAAGGTTTTGTTTGCGTGTCATTCAGTCTAATCATACCATACCTGTGTACAATCATGCCATATACAAGTACAACAGGTAGTGTACAGAGATAAGTACCAGAGTGCAGAATATACTGTTATAGCATTATGGCATTACAGTTGCAGAGAAAAAGTGCAAGGTCTGCAATTATGTAGGTTGGAAGAGCAGGACTACACCCTAGCTATGTTCGAACCATTCAGTGATCTGATAACATCAGCCCAATGAATCTCCTTTAAGCAGCCTCCAACGCTACTGAAAAAATACATAAAATGCTGAAGTAACACAGGGTCAGGCAGCATCTCTGGAGGACATGAATAGGTGAGTTTCAGGTTGGGACTCTACTCCAGACTGATTGTAGTCATCACTAAATCAGTCCAAAGAATAGCCCTGACCTGAAATGTCGCCTATTCACATCCTCCACAGATACAGCCTGACCCACTGAGTTACTCCAGCATTTTGTGTCTTCTTTTGTAAACCAGCGTCTGCAATCCCTTCTGTCTCCGATGCTATCATGTCCTTTTTGTTTTAGTTTGGAGGCCAAAACTGTGCACAATATTCCAGGTGAGGCCGCATCAACACCCTGTACAGCTCCTCCTTATTCTTAAACTCTAATCTCTTCACAATAAAGGCCAACATGTCAGTTGCATTCTTAACATTTTCTTGGACCTGCCAGCTAATGTATCCATCCGTAATTGCCCCTGAACAGTGGAGGCAGTTGAGAACCAACTATATTGTTCCTTTTCCTTCAGTCCGACCCATTCCTGCTGAAGCCTGCCTTGAACCTCAACTTCCTCTGCTTAGTTGACTGCCTTCAGGTTACACATACAGTAGCTTGCCTTGAAGGCAGAAGGCAATAATAATGGACCATTAGATACTTGCATGCCCTGATATATATCGGTCACATCCTCAGCCGTAGGCAGGGATAGAGCCTTAGTTGCCACAGTATCTATAAAAGGAGGTAGGCCCTCTTCTCCAGCCTGCTGAGCTGTTGGGTCACCTCCAGGATGTTGCTCCAGCTGCTTGATGTTGATAACTTTAGTCTGGAAAACATAGGGAACTGTTGTTTTCAAAGAGCTGTGATGGTGAGAGTGCAATGTTCATGCGTGCAAGTTGCCGTGACCACAGTACAATAGGTTTGTATGTGTAACTTGGTTGAGGCTGAGAGTGTGGACACACGTTCAGTCTGAATTGACCACATCTTACATGTCTCACAGCGGCAGAGACCTGGGTTCAATCCTAACTAAGGGTGCCATCTGTACAGCATTCACACATTCTCACTGGGACACTGTGGGATTTCTCTGGATGTTCTGGTTTTCTCCCGCATCCCAAAAACGAGCATGTTTGTAGGTTAACCAGTTCTTAAATTGTTGCCAGTGTGTTGGATAGAACTAGTGTATGGGTGATCGCTGGTCAATGCAGAAAGGCCTGTTTCCATGCTGTATCTCTAAAACTAAACTAAAACTAAAACATGCCTCCAAAGATTCAGAATATTAAACACGTACAAATTGATGTGGGCTAATTGCAAAGCAGATTTAGTACAAAAATCTGGGCTCAATCAAATTTCTAGCCAGATGAATGTTTCAGTTGTGAGTGCTTATAGACAGAGAATGTGGCTACATGAGTGGCTACATGATGCATTTAATAGTGCCAGAGGCTACAGTCAGCATGATAAGCCATTAACCCTGGCCACAGTACTAACCAGAACCTGGAGTGTTGCTCCAGAACACTTAACGTGCAGAGGTTGACATCATCTATTATAATCCCAGTGTTTGGAAACTTTCCAATTTATCCCTCAAAATGGTTTCAATATCATGTGGCACATCCGACCAATTATACCATGGGAATGGTTCTCTTGAATGATAACCTATTCAGCAACTTGTTTGTGAAACAGCTTTAGAATCATAAAAAGAAACAGCATAGAAGATTGCCCGTGCCTGCCCATTGGCCTAATTACCCTCACCCTTGCAATATCTCAGTGGAGTTGTTAACTTTCTCTCCAAGGTTGTTCATTTCAGTTCAGTTTAGTTTATTGTCACCTGTACCCAGGTACAGTGACAAGCTTTTGTTGCATGCTGATCAGTTAGCAGAAAGACAATACATGATTTCAATTGACAATGTATAGATAGATGATAAGGGGTAACGCTTAGTGTAAGGTAGAGTCCAATCGAAGATAGACCGAGGGTCACCAATGAGGTAGATTGTAATTTACGACTGCTCTCTAGATGTGGTAGGATGATTCAGTTGCCTGATAATAGCTGGGATTGTATAACATTCTCTTTGTACTGTTAGTACTCAACCCGCATACATAGCCAATCCATGCAGAGCAGATACACATACAGATATACAGCGTGGAAACAAGCTTTTCGGGCCAACGAGTCCGCGCGGCCAGCGATCCCCATGCACTAACACAATCCTACACGCAATGGACATTTTAAATGTTTTACCAAAGCCAATTAGCCTACAAACCTGGACATCTTTTGGAGTGTAGGAGGAAACCGGAGTACCCGAGGAAAACCCACGTGGTCACACGGAAAACGTACAAACGTACTCAATACAGACAGCACCCGTAGTCAGATCGAACCAGGTCTCTGGCGCTGTGAGGCAGCAACTCTACCGCTGCCCACTGTGCCGCCCTGTGATCACACTACACACAGCTGTGGTCACAATACAGAGAATACAAATGGCTTCCCAAGTTACTCAGGATCTTTGCCCTTAAACCCACCTTACACCCTTGCCCACTGGCCCTTCACTAATTGGTTGTTTTGATTTAATCATTGAAGCCTTTCATTGTACACTGAAGAAGAATTGCGTACCAATTGGCCAGTATATTTTTTTATATATATTACAATAGTGACAATCTTTTAATTAGTGGAGTTGTTGCCTCACAGCTCCAGTGACCCAGGTTGAGCAGAGAGTCGTGTAAGACGGAGCCGCTTGTGACGATGGATAAGAGGAGTGAGCTGATAGGAGAGGAGAGAGCCGGTAGGAGAGGAGAGAGCCGGTAGGGTACTGCCTCCAGCGCCTTCAATGTCTGCTGAAGGAAGCACCACCGGGACAAATAGCGGTCGAGGGCGACAGAGGCAGTCTGGAACATACCTGGATCGGGGGCACTCCAGTACCTCCAGCATGTGGACCAGACTTTGGACTTTTTTGTAAATGGTACCAAAATATCGCAACTTGTACGTGCAGCGCAGTGTTTACGTGACAAAAATGTACCATTGAACCGTGACCTTGGGTGTACCTGGAGTTTGCACGTTCTCGCTATGACTCATGGTTTGCCCTTTTAGTTGTTTTAAATTATACATATACTTTTTTTCAAAAAAATAAATATCAATATACAAATGAACACAATCAAAGACTGCCTATGTTGACAGTTTTACAAACAAACGATCATCAAATTACAATGATGTCAACTTTATCAACAAAACACCAGCGTTCACGGAAGGCCCTGGGTGTTCCAGTTCCCTCCCACACCCTATAGATTGCGGTTTGGAGCTTTCATTGGCCACTGTAAATTACCCCTGGAATGAAGGTAAATGTTGATGCAAATGTGCAGAGTAACGGAAAAATTAGTTGGGGTTCAGGATCGAGCTAAAGTAGCCTGATTGTGAAATGGCCTCCTTTTACATCCTGAGGAAATATAACATCAATTTAAGAGTCTTCGTTTGTCCTGCAATATTTACAATGTATGAAGGAACTGCAGATGCTGGTTTACACTGAAGATAGACACAAAATGCTGGAATAACTCAGCAGGTCGGGCAGCATATCTGGAGAAAAGGAACAGGTGATGTTTCGGGTCGAGACATCAGACATCAAACTCCTTTTCTCCAGAGATGCTGTCTGACCCACTGAATTACTCCAGCATTTTAAATCATAAGGTCATAAGTGATAGCAGGTTTAGGCCATTCGGCCCATCGTCTACGCCATTCAATCATGGCTGATCCATCTCTCCCAGCTAACCCTATTCTCCTCCCTTCTCCCCATAATCTCTGACACCCTTGCTAATCAAGAATCTATCTATCTGTGCCTTAAAATTATCTATTGGCGGCCTCCACTGCCTTCTTTGGCAAATAATTTCACAGATTCACTACCCTCTGACTAAAGACATTCCTCCTCATCTCCTTCCGAAAGGAACGTCCTTTAATTCTGAGGCTATGACCTCTAGTCCTAGACTCTCCCACACCCACTCTATGCAAGTCTATCCGAACATTTACTTGTGTACAATCTAGAACCCTGCTCCTGGTCTCTACTTTAAAATGGTCCCATAAATTTATTCTGTCTTCTTCATTGTTGTCAACAAAGTGTATTGCTCCACAATCTACTGCTGAATTTCTTCTTCACGGGCCCATTTCACTAAACTGTATATTATCGGCCATCTTTTCGCATCATCTATAAAGTTTACGATAGGCTATGTGTACCCAGCACCTACTGCCTACAGCCTGAACATACCAAAAACACCTCACAGAATTCTATTTTGTAAGAGTTATATTAATCATGCCCTCTTTATCATCAATGAATATTTTCCGATGGGAAGCTCCTGAATCAATGCATAATTCTTTTGAATAGCTTTCTAGCTGATACCAAGAGAATTAACTCTTAAAAATCAGAGGAATCACACCATTAAGAGCTAGCTGCTCACTATCACTTGGGACTGTTTACTGATTGTGATTGATCCATATTTAACATATTTGTGATCTGCAGTTTGGGCTGGTTCACACAGTGCCCTTAGTCAGGCCCATCACATTGAGTTATGCCCTTATTGGGTTAGTGGGATACGGCGTGGAAGCAGGCCCTTTGGCCCATCAAGTCAGCGCCGACCAGCAATCACCCACACACTAGTTCTATCCTACCTGATTCCAGTATGTGTGCCTATTAGAAGAAGAGTAAAGATGATAGCGGGATTCGGAGATCTTCAAGGGGATCACAAGGTAAATATGAAGTTTCAACTGATTAGGATTTAGATTTGGTGACCTCTGATACCTAATTTGTTGTTAATAAACAATTGACTCACAGTTGATACTCAAATCCAGCATCAGTATTTCACTCTTAATTCACCTCAGGAGGATCATGACATGGAGAGAACCAACCTCAAGCCATCATTAACAGTTAGTTTATTGAAAGCCTGTGGTTTATACAAACATATTTGAACATGGAAAGATAAAGCAGCCAATTACATATTTCAGAATTAATGTATGTGTACAATGAAATAAACAATTTCTTGAATATAATGCTTGATTGGAAAGTTCATTATGCAAGATGACACATATATTTGTGCATAGACCAAAAGCATCAAAAACATTTAAATCAAAATAGAAAGCAATATATTTTTGGATAAAATGGTTACTAACGATATATACTCCACAATGGAAAACATAGGTTTAGCTCTGCGGACAATCCCATGAATTAGCTTTGCTTCTCAGGGAGAGGCATCATCAAAAATTACTTAATAATGAAATGTATTACAAATTAAATTAAATGGCACAAGAGGCCGTGCAGATTTTGCTGCTCTTTGTAAAAGAATCCCATCTGTCCCATTCCCTCCTTCTCAACAATCCTGCATCATTCATTCACATCCCCATCTAATTCCCTTCGGAAAGACTCGATTAGCTCCGTTTTCCCATCCGAACAGGCAGTGAACGCTAGATCACACCTGTTCGCTGCATAAACATGATTGCTATACACAGATATATAAAAGCAATATTTGTTTCAGAATGCTTCAATCTATAATAACTGAAAATGTCTTTCAGTGCTCTTAATTTTTAAGAAATTTATGGGCTTTTGACTGTCCTCGATCACAACTTTTGTGATCGAAGTCAATGGAAAAGCAATAGGGAACAAGATGCTAATTTCTGAGTATGAAAATGGCCATAACTTTTTTAATACTGAAGATACGAAAGTGAATTAGGTGTCAAGTTAAACTTCTTTTTATGCTTTATCTGATGGGATAAATTGCACACTTGATTTTTTAAATCTCAAAATTTTGTAACATTGCTATGTACTGTCTTCCTTAATTAGTCCTGCTTTTCCATTTCTTTTCGCTGATCTTCATCTTTACTGAACACCGGGAACCCAGACATGCCTGCCCAGCCTGCATCTTCCGAGTCCTGTTTCAATTATAGCCACATGTCAACTTGCACGTACTATGCTCAACTTATTCCTTCCGCTCCATGTGTTTACAAACATTTTGGATCCATTTTTGTATTTCTTGTTGTCTCTCAGACGCTCGTTAATTCTCTACTCGAACACTCCCAAGTTTCCTATTCCTTTTTCTTATTGCAATGTGCTGATGCCCATCCAACTCACCAGTTTATTTTAATCCTCATCATCATCGCTGAATCAGATTTATTGATCCCAGTCTTGAGGTATACACATTCCTGTGGAACCAGTCCCTCCTGTCCCATTCCTTCTCTCAAAGCCCCAATAAAATGAAGCTCTTCTTCCTGTACCATTCCTTGAACCACACAATGTTCGATGTTTGATCTTTATTTTATGAGGAGTTACGATGAGGGATTACGTGAAGAAGCCCCGCCTGGCGCTTGATCGGCATACTTCAAAGCAGCGGCATGAAAAACACAGATCCAATAGCCGGAGTAAGAGAGTGAGGCCCAACATAGACTAGAACTACCAGATGACCATTTATATTATGAGGTTGGGAGCGGAGGGCTCGTAATCCCTCATCATAACTCCTCATAAAATAAAGATCAAACTTCGAACAGGTAAGTTCTCGTTTAATCTTACTATTTTACTTCGAAGTCACGTGTGTGACTACGTGAAGATTTTAAAGCTCTGTGTTTTTTATGTCGTAGATTCATTCCATACGACACTCTGTTTAGTCAATACAGTAATGAGTAAGTAATATTTTTAAAACATTGTTTCAATTTATGTAATAAGTCTTTTAATCATAAAAAGAACAATTTTTTAATAACTCCTCTATCCCACGGGAACATTTTGCAAAAGAAAAATGATAATGATATCAAATGATAACATAAATCGATAATATAAAACAAAGCAAGCATTTAAAGAGAACCCAACACTGCGTGTCCAAATCCCGGCACCGTGACAACAGGTTTATCGTAGAACTTTGAAAAAGTTTCTTCTTTACACCACCCTGCGGCCTCTAAAATTTGATCGAGTGGTACGTCCTGTACCTTCGCTGCGGACGTAGCTGCAGCCCTAGTGGAGTGAGATTTAAACACATCAGTGTCTATTCCTGCTAAATCCAAAACCTGGTTTAACCATCTAGAAATGGTTTGAACTGAAACTTTTGTATGTGGTTTTTTGTGCATTATCAGTAACGCTGTCTCAGCACCTCGGAGATTTTTGGTTACTTCAATGTATTGAGTTAAATGCTTAACTACACACAATGTTTCATCGACAGGGTATGCTTTAAACATTACCTTGGTTCCAGTTTTTCCTGGTCTGCTTTGTTTGATCAGATCATAAACATAAAACACAATGTTATCTGAAGCCACATACATGCAATCTAACCGTAACAATTGCAAAGTTTGTACTCTTTGAGCTGACACTAATGCCATTAACATTACTACCTTGAATGTTAACCTCTGCAAAGAAATTGAAGTAATTGGAGTCCATTGCCTAAGCAAAGTGACAACAATGCTAACACCCCAAATTTCTGTATATCTGGGCTTGGGAGGATTTTTATTAAAAATTCCTTTCATGAACCAGGACACTAATGGGTGAGACCCAATTGAGTCTCAATCAGAAATTTGTCCTAAATAGGACGACAAAGCACTATGAGCACTATTAATGGCACTATAACTTAAGTGCTCATCAAAATGCAACCCAGCAAGGAACTCCAATACATTTGATATGTTTGCAGTATGATAAGATATCTTTGACTGTCTACAGAAGGGTTCCCATTTCTTTATATGCGACATATATTGTTTTTAGTGCTATTTCTCCAAGCTGCAGCTATAACATCCATGGTCCTGTCCGATAGTCCAAACTCTTGCAATGGTCTGGTCAGAACCTGCAGATTAACAAATTCATATGATTATGCAATGGATGAACTTCTTTTGTTACTGGTTGTATCAACAAATTGTTGCAACTAGGAATCGTCATACATGGTTCAATAATCATTTTAAGCATCAACGGGAACCATGACTGTGTAAGCCAATTTGGCACCACCAAAATGCCCTTGGCAGCGTCTTGCGCTATTTTCTTGAGACATTGCCCAATCAGACAGAATGGGGGAAAGGCATAAAAGAATGTATTCCCCCAGTGTAGCGAGAAAGCATCTGCCGCTACTGCCCCTGGATCGTGTTCCCAAGGCACGTATTTGGGCAATTGGTGAATTAATCTAGATGCAAACAGATCAATGTCCGGTACTCCATACCGACTGACAATATTTTTGAAAATTTGTGGATTTAACATCCATTCTGTGCTGTCTTTAAATTTTTGTGATCTATTGCCTGCCACAATATTGTCTCTCCCTGGGAGATAAATAGCTGAAAGCCAAATATTCTTACCAATACACCAATGCAACATCTGGTTAACCAGATGATCACATGATAATGATCTTACTCCACCCATGTGATTGATATTGTGGTATTGTCTACTTGTAATTATACATGCAAATCCTTCATAGTAGAACAATAAGCTTTTAATCCATAAAATGCTCCCAGTAACTCCAAATAATTTTTACCATATGTTTGGAGAAATAAATCCTCTTGGGCAGTCTATCTGCCCCCACTGCTGGTATCATTATCCGTAGCACCCCATCCAAGAGAACTTGCATCAGTTTGCAAAATCACTGCTGGCTGCTGAACTAATATGTTTTTAACAGCTTGTGGAACATTCTCAATCCACCAATGCAATCTGATAAAGCTTCCTTTGGCAATTGCATGGACCTATCAAAATGGCCTGCTCGCTGTACAAGCGCTTGTGTTTTTGCCCTTTGGAGATTTTGGTAATGCAGTGGACCAAATTCTACTGCAGGGAATGCTGCTACAAACTTACCGATAACCTTAGCAACTTCTCGGATAGAGGGATAAGGTTTGTCAATAAGGCACCGACATACATTTGTAATATCAACAATCTTGTCTATTGGTAAAATTACTAACATGGTAACTGAATTAATCACAAACCCCAAATATTCAAATATTTTGGGATGGCTGTAACTTAGATTTTGTTGGATGAATCAGGAAACCTAGCCTTTCAAACAGGCTTGTAGTTGCTGAGACTGATTTTTCAGCTGACTCCTGATTAGCATTGACAATTAAAATATCATCTAGATAAGCCATAATGATGTGTTTTTGTGCCCTTAGCAGTGCAAGTGCTGGTTTCAACAATTTAGTGAACAGCCTAGGAGCTGAGCTTAATCCATTAGGTAATGCTTTGTATTGCCACAGCTGTCCCATCCAATTAAATTTCAAATACCTGCAAAAGTGACGATGAATTGGTACTGAATAATATGCATCCTTCAAATCTATTGTAGCCATGTAATAATTTGTTGATACCAGCTGTATTGCAGTGTTGAAGGTATCCATTTTTAAATGTTTATACTGGACAAATGTATTAAATTGTGTGAGGTCTAAAATGATTATACAACCCCCATCTTTCTTTGGTCTGGGGAAAATATTTGATACAAATTGTTGTGGATCCTCACCTGATTTCTCGATAACTCCTTTTTTACACAAATTCTTAACTTCTTTATCAATTTGAATTTTTTCAAATACAGAAAACACCAAAATATGATTAGGCTTATTCTGTCCCGGTGGATCAATACCTTCTACAAAATCAATGGTAGATCCTAAAACAGTATCTAATATAACACGGTCAGATGTTATACAGTCCCATTCATCATAAAACATTTGTAGTCTACCACCAATCTGAGGTTCATCCAAAGATTCTTCTGTAATAGGATAACGTTTTTGTACCTCTCCAACCGCACGTGGTGGTCTCCTTCTCCCAACATATGGGTGAAAATTCGGCTGTGCTGGTTGGTAATTCTTCCTTACCATACTCCTGCCTCGGCTTGTTCCAGCTCCAAAATCAAATCTCCTTCTCATTCGACCGGCCCTTCTTTGGCCAAAAACTAAAGGGTTTCATGAGGCCAATAGTCTTTGCCTCTTCATCAATTTCTTTAATTTGTTTAGACAGATTTTCTCTGAACAAATAACCAGGAGCTTGAACATTGCTTGATCTGCACAAACCTGCAAATCTTGGATGTAAAATGGGTCGAATGGCGATCTTCCTCATACAATTAATCTCAAAAAATGAGTTGCAGAACAATGCCAACATATGCTTCTGAACTTTGGTCATTCCACAACCTTCCACTTGCCTTCCAAAAGCAGTGATGCCAGCCGAAATCAGTTTGAGGACTCTTTGAAATTGTATTTCCTGCGCCCGCATCATTGATGACATTGGCGCCCAAATAGCCGGATTCACCGTAGGTACCTTCAGTGAGGTACAATTAACAGGTGTGTTATATAAATCTGATGTTTCAACCATAACAGCTTCTTGAAGCTGGTGAGAGACCAAATAATTAATGTTGGCCGCCAGGTTTTCTTCCATGGCCTCACCGCCTCCTCCAGGTATAGCAAACTTTGTGCCACATCAGGCACACCTGGATCAATATTTTTGTATTGTGGTGGGTACTCATGACTGAAATCACCACCTTCAGGATCAGTCTCATGCAGCCCTGGTACTCCTGAGCCTTGCTCAAAGGAGACTTCCTCCAGCCCAATCCCGGGCTCTGGAGTTTCAAATTCCCAATTCAAACTGGTACCATATTCATGATATGGAACCCCCTCAGGGGCTGCCTGGGAATATTCTGGGTTTTTAGACCCTTGGTTGATAATTGTCTGGATCATTTTCTCCATTTGATCCATTTTAAGCCATAAGGCTTTTCTATCTGGAAGACGTCCAGTATCAGATTCATCAGAAACCACGGGCCCTTTAGATTTCCTTTTACATTTTATAGGCACTGGATTTTCCTCCGTGGCTTCTGCTTGTGGAGTAACCAAAGGCTCACTAACGGGTATTTCAACGGCCACCGGTATCGGAACCAGCTCCGCACTAATCTGCTGTCCCGACTGATTTCCTTCTCCTCTCCTGGACGCACGTTGTACCCGCGATTTTTTAGGAGCTTTCTCCATTTTTATTTTTAAACTTCTCCTGGCCTTTACCCACCAGCCTCATGGAGTTTGAAATGCCCTGGAAGTAAAAATGATTCATTTACCTGTGGGCCTGCTCCTTACCACTGGTGGAGCTGCACTCTGCAGCTCTTCTCCTACCGACAGCGTCGACGTAATGCCGATCAAGCGCCAGGCGGGGCTTCTTCACGTAGTCACTCCCGTGATTCCAAAATCAAATCAAAATCTCAGTCAAGTGAATTTTTAAACTCATATATAAACACTACCAATATTAAGGATGTCTGGAGAATTGAAAATCCATCCAGACGAGAATATTCATTTTACTCAACTGTGCATAAAACATATTCAAGGATAGACTATTTCTTAGTAGATTCTAAACTAATTCCATTTACCTACAACTCGCAATATCATAACATTATAATTTCGGACCATGATCCATTAACGTTTACGATTAAACTAAACGGAATGGACAAGAAACAGGCACAATGGAGACTTAATCCTTAAATTTTAAATGAACAGGTATGTTGTGAATATCTTGTAAAACAGATTAATATGTTTTTCGAGGTCAATGACCAGCCTGAAATTTCTGCTTCCCTTCCCTGGGAAACATTTAAAGCATTTATACGAGGGGCATTAATCTCCTCCCAGGCATTTCTTAATAAAGAGAATAGAGCTAAACAACAGACATTGGAAATGGAAATAAGGCAATTAGACATAGAAAATGCAGGAGCACCTTCATTGGCAAAACATAACAAAATTGCAGCGCTGAAATACAAGTTAAATAAAATATACTCTGACCAAGTAATAAAACTTTATCAACACACAAAACAATTACATTTTGAATTTGGTAATAAACCACAAAAACTATTAGCACGTCAGCTTCGTAAATTGGACGGGGAAAAAACGATTCATAAGATTAGATCAGATAAGGGAGAAATACTAACACTCCCTAAAGATATTAATGACAGATTTTCACAATACTATCAATATCTTTATTCAACTAAAGTGACAGAACAATCAACAGGAATGGAAGCATTTTTACAGAAATGTAACCTTAAAGGTTTAGATTTGCAAGAACCAGAACTATTAGGAGCTGAAATAACGATAAAAGATATCGAAGAGTCAATTAGATCTTTAAAAAATGGAAAGGCCGCAGGCCCTGATGGCCTAAGCTCCGAATTTTATTAAAAAATGTATGATCTGATTTCTCCATGCTTACAAACATTGTATAAACACGTTTATACTCAACAGAAACTCCCGGAAACTTTAAACGAATCTACAATAATTCTTATACCTAAAACTGATAAGGATCTGGAAGACCCGGCCTCATATAGAGCAATAGCTCTATTAAATACTGATCAGAAAATATTAACTAAAATCCTATCTCATAGATTGAGCTTAGTGATTAACAAATTAATACACGCCGTCCAAACAGGTTTTATCCCAAAACATCACTCATTTTACAATCTGAGACGATTATTTAATATTATGTACTCAAATAGAATTGTTAATGCAGATCTAGCAAATATTTCGCTAGATGCTGAAAAAGCCTTTGATCAAGTAGAATGGTCATATTTATTTTTGGTGATGGAAAATTTTCAATTGGGAGAGAAGTACTGTACATGGGTTAAACTTTTATACTCTAACCCAACAGCTAGACTACTAACAAACCAAATGTTATCAACTAAATTTAATCTTTCTAGAGGTTGTAGACAAGGATGCCCACTATCTCCATTATTATTCGCTTTAGCAATTGAACCTCTCGCAGAAAATGTCAGATCTAATCCAGAAATACATCGGTATAATACTAAAGACACAATGAATAAAATCTCTCTATATGCAGATGATTTATTAATATATATTACAAAGCCAGAAATTAGTATTCCGAATTTATTAAATCTAATAACTCAATTTGGTCAGTTTTCAGGATATATAATTAATTGGAATAAAAGCGAAATCATGCCAATAACTACAACAATCACCTTTTAAAATAGTTGAGGAAAAATTTAAATATTTATGTATCTATGTAACTAAGACGTATACTTCTTTATTTAAATCAAATTTCCCACCTTTACTGAATAAACTAAACAAGAATATTCAATATTGGAAAACACTTCCCATTTCAATGTTCGGTAGAATTAATGCTATAAAAATGATCTTTTTGCCGCAATTATTGCACTTATTTCAGTCAATCCCGATATATATTCCAAAATCTTTTTTTTAAAGTAGACTCTACTGTTACAAGTTTCATCTGGGATTATAAGAATCATAGAATAGATAAAAAACATTTATGTAAATCAAAGATTAATGGAGGTCTAGCTCTACCAAACTTTCTGTTTTATTTTTGGGCAGTCCATATTAAAAACATGAATTTTTGGCTGGAAGAAATGGATCAACAACCAGACTGGTTAAGGATGGAAAAGGAGGACTTTTGAAATCAGTTAGATTATATTTGCACCAACAAAATTGCACAAAAAACCTATTGGGAAAACCCTATAATATATAGTGGTACACAAATCTGGAAACAATTAAAAAAGGCATTAAAATTGGATAATATACCACTCCCCATTGTAAACAATCCCTTATTCAAACCTTCCATGCTGGATAAAGGTTTCACACAATGGAAAAATTATGGAATCAAAAAGATGGAACATATTTATAAGAAAGGTACTTTTATTTTATTTCAGGAATTACAACAGATTTATGGATTACACTCAAATAATGTTTTTCGATATCTACAACTCAAAGATTATGTTAAATCAAACACACAAGATTATAGGAATAGGGAACCAGAAATCCTTGATGAATGTTTGAACAAGCATCCTAATACAGAAAAACTAACAACTTATATTTATAATATCCTTTTAGATAGTGAGGTACTATCTAATTTGAAATTAGCTCGATTATATTTGCTAATACCAAATTACATAAAAAAACTTATAGAGGAAACCCAATAATAGAAAATGGGATACGTATTTGGAAACAATTAAAAAAATCTTTAAAATTGGAATGTATACCACTGGATCTTCATATTGCAAACAATATCACTTTTAAACCATCTAGATGGATAAAGGTTTTTCACAATGGAAAAATTATGGAATTAATAAGATACGGGATCTCTATAGGGAAAACCTTTTTCTTTCATTTCAAGAATTACAACAAAAATATGGACTACACTCAAAAGAATATTTTAGATATTTACAAATTAGAGATTATGTTAAATCAAATACACAAGAATTTAGAAATAGAAAGACAGAAATTTTAGATGAATGTTTAAATAAACATCCGAACACAGAAAAATTAATATCATATATTTATAATATTTTATTGAAAAATGATGCACCACCGTCGGAAATATATAGGCAAGCATGGGAAAGTGAATTAGGACAATCAATTAGTTTAGAAGTATGGGAGGAAAGTTTACAACATATACACTACTACTCATTAAATGCCAGACACTCTCTGATACAATTTAAAATTTTACATAGATTACATCTCTCAAAGTCCAAATTAAATAGAATTTTTCCAAATGTTTCTGCTATATGTGACAAATGTCAACACCTAGAAGCCAACCTAACGCATTCATTTACCAAATGCATTAAAATTACTAATTTTTGGTCAGAAATTTTTAAGATAATTTCGAAGGTAGTTAATACAAATCTATATCCAGAGTCCAAATTAATTATATTAGGTATATTAGAAACTGATCAATCACTAACAACAAAACAACAATTTTTTATCGATTATAGTTTAATAATTGGTAAAAAATTAATACTAAAATTTTGGAAAGGTCCTACCAACCCCACTATTAAAATGTGGATTACAGAAATGTCGGAGACACTTCATTTGGAAAGATTAAGACTTGTCCTCTCGGACAGGCTAGATCAGTTTAGAGGAACATGGTCTCCATTTATGGATTATCTAAAGGGACAAATGGGCTCGGTTCGAGGGCCTGACTGAAACCTGGACGGGGAATGGATGAAGAATTATATATAATAGATCACTGATATATCTCCAATGTAGAATAGAATGTTTAAAACTCCACTCATATTACAGATTTTCTATTTTTATTATCATTTTAACTTCTTTTATTATTTCTTTCTATTAATTTCCTTCTTTATTAAAAATAATTTAAAAAAAAAATATGTAGAAGTATAAACAACAATGACTGTAAATTTTATAAATATTAAGAATGTATGAGATGAATAGTAAATTCTTTTGTTTCTCTTTTTTTTCTTACATTTTAAATTGTCTTACTATGTATCAATATGCATTAACTTCTAATAAAAAATATAATTAAAAAAAAGATAGTGAGGTACCATCGACGGAATCACATAGACATACATGGGAAAATGAATTAAACAACCCATAACGAAAGATATTTGGGACAAAAGTTTACAATATATACATCAATGCTCGTTAAATGCCAGACATGCTTTAATACAATTTAAAGTATTACATAGATTACATTACTCAAAAGTTAAACTGAATAGAATCTTTCCACATGTCTCTCCTATCTGCGATAAATGTCAGCATCTAGAGGATAATTTAACACATACTTTTGCAAATTGTATAAAAATTAAAAATTTCTGGATTGAGATTTTTAGAATAACTTCTGAAGTTATTAATACTAAACTGGATCCGGACTCAAAACTAATAATACTTGGAATATCAGAACAAAGTTTAACACTTACAACAAGCCAAAGAAATGTTCTAGATTACAGTATAATAATCGGGAAGAAAATAATATGAACATTTTGGAAAGGCGCTATAACCCCCACAATTAAAATGTAGACTATGGGAATGTCGGAGACCCTACACTTGGAAAGAATCAGATTTGCCCTAATGGACAAACAAGAACTCGTTGTTAGAATATGGTCTTCTTTCATTGATTACTTAAAAGGGTAAATTGGTTCGGCAGGGAAACCTAACTGAAACTTGGACTCTGGATCAGATGAAAAGTTATACTTTATATTCCTTGATCTTATCTCCAATGATGTATTACTATTATTTTTTAAATATTTTTATTAGAAGCAATGAATATTGCCAACAATATAACAGTTCTTCAAATACACATTTAACTTGTTTCAAAAATTATACAAATATTACAAAGTGATTTATGTATGCTTCTGTTTTTTTTTTTTTTGGAAAGTAAATAAGTAAAAGAATAGATCTATAATCAATAGAGAATAGCGATTAAATAATAATGATTAGGATTATACAAGAAAAAAAATATGTATATATATATATATTTTTTAAATTAACAATTAAAAAAAACAAAAACAAAAAAATAAAACAATTATTATATAATTTTTAAAAAATGAAGTATCCATCTTAACAATGAATGGAACAATTTCTCATAACAATATCTATAGGGACATCTATACAAATCACAGAAAAGATCTTTTCATCTAATCCTACAACTGGGTACTTATTGAGTTACATTGCTGAGCTCAGCTACCCCTTTAAATAGTCAGTGAATGGAGACCATATTTGTTCAAAAATTCATATTTGTCCATTAGGACAAACCTAATTCTCTCCAAATGCAACGTCTCCGACATTTCCACTGTCCACATTTTAATTGTGGGGGATAATGTTTCCTTCCAGAATTTTAATATTAATTTTTTTCCAATTATCAAATAGTAATCAAGAAAATGTCTTTGACTTACTGTTAATATTAGACTTGAATCAGGAACTCCGAATATTATTAGCTTTAGATCGGGGTCCAATTTAGTTTTAAGAACTTCAGAAATTATTCTAAAAATATCAGCCCAATAACTATTAAGTTGTATGCATGTTACAAAACTATGCGTTAAATTAGTTTCTGAATTCTGACATTTATCGCAAATAGAAGAGATGTTAGGAAAAATTCTATTTAATATCGTTTTTGAGTAGTGTAATCTATGTAATACTTTGAATTGTATCAAGGTATGTCTGGCGTTTAACGAGCAACGGTGTATACGTTGTAAACTTTCTTCCCAAGTATCTTTCATTATTGATAGGCCTATTCCTTTTTCCCATATCTGTCGGTATGATTCTGTTGTTGGGATTTCCCTATCCAAAAGAGTATTATATATGTACGCTATTAGTTTTTCTGTATTAGGGTGCTTGTTAAGCAATTCATCCAGTAATCCTGGTTCTCTATTCTTATAGTCTTGCATGTTTGACTTGATATAGTCTCTAATTTGTAAATACCTAAACAAGTTATTTGGGTGCAATCCATAGATTTTTTTTTAACTCTTGAAATGAGAGAAATTTTCCTTTCCTGTAAAGGTGTTCCTATCCTTATAATTCCTAAATGTTTCCAGTGTCTAAACATCTTATCCAATATAGACGGTTTAAATAAAGGATTATGCATAATTGGTAAACAAAGCGACATATCATCCAAATGTAAAGTCTTAACTATTTGTTTCCAAATACGTCTATTGCTATGAATTATAGGGTTTTCCCCATAAGTTTTTTTTGTACTTCCCTTGGAGCAAAGAGAATCGAACTTGTATCATCCAATCATGTATTAATGGTAAATTATTCCGTTCCTTATGATTTCTTTTTGATTTTTTTTCTCTTTTCTTTTTCTCTTTCTCTCTTTCTTTTTTTATTACTCTATTTAAAAAAACTATTAGAGGCAAAATGATTCAATTGATAATATTAATAATGTATGACTGATGTACACGAAATATTTCTACCATAATATGTGTTTGCCAATTTATTCCTTACCTCTAATAAAAATATATATATTTAAAAAACCTATAAATGTCAAGAGTACAGCACTACCTTCTCATTCAGGGACTTAGCACTGTCCTAATCTACACTCCGTTCAAATGCAGCTGGTTATTAATTTAATCCAGCTTTAATAAAAAATACCAAAAAGCAGCTCTTATCTCCTACTTAAAAAAGTCCAAACTTTTGCATTCTGTTAGAAACTGCACTCTTTGAAGCAAAACCCACCCTGCACCACCACCCCCATGTTAAATGTTAAGAATTGTCTCGTTGTATCATCAATAATTATCCCACCCCTTTAAATGCACAGAGTTTGAAGCAACTTCAGATTCAATTAGAGCCAAGAGGAGAGCGAACTTCATAAAATATATGAAGTTTTGTCCTTGCTCGCGAAGCCACACAGACCACAATGTTGGGAGTTAGTTCGCTCTGTTTTGAATGAGGTACAGGGTTGATGGCAAATACAATTGTCCTCTCTAGGCCTGAAAATCGGCGCAAACTATCTAGGACAATAACATTTTTCAGTATTTTCTCTGCATTTACAAGATATGTTTTAAGCTCTGCATGTAGTGAACCACGGTACCTTTCACATTCTGTAGCAGTACTGCACAGGATGGCTATATCTTTAGGTTCATAGCCTTTCTTAAAGTACAATTGTATTTGCTCTGCTATCTTGTTGACAATCTCCTTTTGTGTCATGTTATGTTTTATTTCAACCTCCCCTTCAAATGAGTGATTGCATTTGGCACTTTGAGCAAGCTTTTCCAGAAATCCAGATTCTCCTTCCCAATATTGTAAACTCTTATTGACATGTTCGATGACAACATCATGTATTTTCTTTGCATTCCGAACCACTACAGTCAACTCCTCTTTCGGATCCTGGAAATCAATTCCTGGTAATCCAGTCAGAAAAATGTGTGAATTTTGGAAATAATCCATAAAAATCCAGAAGACTCCGGGTCCATTAGGATGCGTTTCTTTGTTTGTTCTGAGAGCCTGAGCCTTATCATACCAGGAGGCACCCTTGTCAATGCGGAAGTTTTGAGCCTCATCAACAACGATATGTTTCACACTTGGAAACTCATCTTTCGTAAACGTTGTCCTTGTAACACACCTACATTCCAATCTTCGGCTAAAATTAAAATTCAATTAAATATTATTAAAAATTCAATAGAATATTATTTAAAAAACATGATCTGCATCATAAATACAATCTCAGAAGCAATAAATGGTGAAAGTCTTCATGCATCTGGACACATAGTTTAACACTTGTGCAGATGTTCTAGCAGGACTGCAATGGAAAGCTTGCCAGCTGTGCCTTTGTCTCATCTCAGTTTGTCGATTCAACTCCAGAAACCTGAACGACAATGTCCAGTGATACTCCAAAGCAGTTGCAACATCCTTTGCGTGAGATGTGAAGCCAGGACCCATGTGTCATGAGGCAAACTCAAAGGACAAGGGCTGGAGTCTCTGGCGTCCTGGCCAACATTTGTCCGCCACAAATGGACTAACTGATCATTATCGCATTACTGCTTCCTGATCTTTGTTCTGTACAAATTGGTTGTCAGGTTTTGTTGGACTACATTTTAGTGTATTTGGAAATCCAGAAGTAAAGGATTAAACAAAAAGTTTTCAGACTACAAGGATGAATATGAACATAACAAGGTACACAAGGCCAATAGACAATAGACAATAGGTGCAGGAGTAGGCCATTCGGCCCTTCGAGCTAGCACTGCCATTCAATGTGATCATGGCTGATCATCCCCAATCAGTACCCCGTTCCTGCCTTCTCCCCATATCCCCTGACTCCGCTATTTTTAAGAGCCCTTTGTAGCTCGCTCTTGAAAGTATCCAGAGAACTGGCTTCCACCACCCTCTAGGGCAGAGAATTCCAGACTCACAACTCTCTGTGAGCAAAGTGTTTCCTTGTCTAGATGGCTTACTCCTTATTCTTAAACTGTGGCCCCTGGTTCTGGACTCCCCCAACATCGGGAACATGTTTCCTGCCTCTAGCGTGTGCAAACCCTTAACATTCTTTCAATAAGATCCCCCCTCTCTCTCTGTCTCAAAGATAAAGACCAGACTGATGAGGATTATCAAATCTAAATTGATAGGACAGTGACATTTTTCAAATGACAGGTTGAAAAGCAGGATTTCAAAGGCAGTCATCTCTGGATTACTGCCAGAGCAAATGAGAGCAGAAATGGAAAGTTAGGCCAGATTAATACATGTCTGAGGAGCTGGTGCAGGGAGTAGGGGTTCCGGTATTTGGATCATTAGGGTCTCTTCAGGGGCAGAGGTAACCTGTACAGAGGGACGATTGCACCTTAGCTGAAGGGCGATCAATGTCCTGGGGGGGAGACTGTGTTACTTAGCAGAGTTTGAACTAATAGCGATCAAGAGCAGAAAGCAGGCAGATGAGAAGTTGGGAATAATTATGATAGTCTAAGGGATGATTAGATAGGACAGACAGGTACAGGGGAAAGAGAGAGAGGAAAGACTGGTGGCTTAATGTGTATTCATGTTAAAAAGAGACATAAATTAGTTGTAGGCCATACGGATCAAGCAAATCCCTCCACGAGTATAGGAAGTGTAGGAGTACACTTAAGAAAGCAATCAGAAGGGCAAAAAGAGGACATGAAATAGTAAGTAAGTAAGTAAATGTTATTTATATAGGACGTTTAAATCTGCTCGCGTTGAAAGCCATGTGCTTTACATAAAATAAATAAATTAAGTTTCCATACATCCATAGAAATGCATCTGGCAGGCAAGGTAAAGGAAAATCCATAGAGATTCTACAGGTATATTAAGAGTAAAAGGGTGGCTTTGGTAAGGATAAGTCCCCTTAAAGATCAGCATGGCCATTTTTGTGTAAAGCCACAAGATATGGGGGAAGATATTAAATGATTATTTCCCATCCAGTTTTATTGAGGACACTGTGGAAGCTAAGTAATTGAAGTATAGTTGTGTTGGCCTTGATCAGATACAAATGACCAAAGAGATGGTATTAGCAGGTTGAAAGAGCCTTAAAGGGGGTAAAGCCCCAGGGCCTGATCCTCGGACCTTGTAAGAAGCTAGGCAGGAAACTGTGCAGAGATATTTGCATCATCTTCCACTGGTGAAATTCAGAAAGACTGGAGGGTGGCCAATGTTATACCATTATTTAAGAAGGTAGCAAGGACAAGCCAGAGTACTTCAGGCTGGTAAACCTAATGCCAATGGTTGGGAAGTCATTCAAGGCGATTCTTAGGGACCCAATGTGTCCCTATTTGGGACAGGCACTGATCAGGGATAGTCAGTCTGGCTTTGTGCCTCGGTAATTGTCTCTCACAATTCTGATGGAGGTCACCAAGAGATTTACAGGACAGGGCAATGCCTATATGGACTCTAGCAAGGCCTTTGACAAAATCCCTTCTGGTAGTCTAGACTGGAAGATTAGATCGCATGGAAGCCAAGTTGAGCTATTCAAATCAGATTCATAATTGGCCTGAAGGATGGAATCAAGTGGTAGTTGTGGAGGGTTGCTTTTCTGCTTAGAGTGCTGTGTCCAACAGGTGCTGCTGGGCTTGGTATTGTTGTTTGTTACACATATTAACAATTTGAATTATGACATTGTTAGTAAATGTACACAAAATGACATTAAAATAGTATGGTGGTCTATGAGGAATGGTATTGAAGTTTACAAAAGGATCTAGATTAGTTGAGGAGGAAGGCTAAAGAATGGCACGTGGAATTTAACTCTGGTGAGGTATGAGATGTTTTACTGTCATGTCGAGCCAGAGCAGGATTAACACAGTAAACGGTAGAGCCTTGGAGACTGTCGCAGAACAAAGGGATCTGGGAGTACATGGTTCCCTGAAAGTGGAGAATCAAATGGACAGGGTGGTGAAGAAAGCCTTTGACATGCTTGCCTGCATTGGGAAGGGCATTGAGTACAAAAGTTGAAATAGTGGTACAAAATGAAGTAGTGTACAAGTAATTGGTGAAGCTACACTTGGGTTGTGTGTAGATCCAGTCACCCAGCGGAACAATGTCATCAAGTTGGAAAAAGTGCAGAAGAGATTCACCAAGATGTTACCTTGGCTTGAGTTACAGGGAGGGTTAGAGAGGCCGAGACTTTTTCTTTGGAGCATTGGAGGCCGAGGAGCAAACTTGCTGAGGTGTACAATATCTTGAAGGGCATGGATAAAAGAAGCACTCACTCTTTTTCCCAGGGATTAGGAATCTAAAACTAGAGGAGAGGAGAAAGATTTAAGAGGAACCTTAGAGACAATCTTTTTACTCAGAAGGTGGTCTAGATCTGGAATGGGCTGCCAGATGACCCTTGAGAAGCAGATACACTTCCAACTTTTAAAAAACATGTTGACAAATACAGGGTTTAGAGTTATGGGCCAAATACAGGCGAATGGGACCAGGCTAGATTGGCAACCTGGTCAACATGTTCATGTACTGAAGGGCCTGTTCCCATGCTGTACAACTCTATGGCTATCAAAGACAACGGTCTATTTTGTAGATAGAGAACTCTGACAGAATAGTACAGCACATCAATGGGCCCTTCAGCCTACAATACTTGTGCCAACCGTGATACCAAGTAACACAGATCTCATCTGCCTACACATGATCCATACAAAGTGCTCTGTTCCCTGCACTTCCATGTGCCCATCTAAAAGGATTTTAAACACCACCATTGTATGTGCTTCCACCACCACGCCTGGCAATGTGTTCAGTCCGCAATCATTCTCTGTGTAAAAAATACTTGCCCCGCACATCTCCATTAAAGTTACATCTTATACAGTTCCCTCCATAATGTTTGGGACAAAGACCCATCATTTATTTATTTGCCACTGTACTCCACAATTTGAGATTTGATTAATAAAAAACATCACTTGTGGTTAAAATGAACATTAACACATTTTAATAAAGGGTATTTTTATACATTTTGGTTTCACCATGTAGAAATTACAGCAGTGTTTATACATAGACCCCCATTTCAAGGCACCATAATGTTTGGGACACATGACTTCACAGGTGTTTGTAATTGCTCAAGTGTGTGTAATTGCCTCCTTAATGCAGGTATAAGAGAGCTCTCGGTGCCTAGTCTTTCTTCCAGTCTTTCCATCACCTTTGGAAATTTTTATTGCTGTTTATCAACATGAGGGCCAAAGCTGTGCCAATGAAAGTCAAACAAGCCATTATGAGACTGAGAAACAAGAATAAAACTATTAGAGACATTAGCCAAACCTTCGGCTTTCCAAAATCAACTGTTTGGAACATAATTAAGAAGAAAGAGAGCACACTAATTGCAAAGGGACTGGCAGACCAAGGAAGACCTTCACAGCTGATGAGAGAAGAATTCTCTCTTTAATAAAGAAAAATCCACAAACACCTGTCCGACAGATCAGAAACACTCTTCAGGAGTCAGGTGTGGCTTTGTCAATGACCACTGTCTGCAAAAGACTTCATGAACAGAAATACAGAGGCTACACTGCAAGATGCAAACCACTGGTTAGCTGCAAAAATAGGATGGCCAGGTTACAGTTTGCCAAGAAGTACTTAAAAGAGCAACCACACAATCTGAACCCAATTGAGCATGCCTTTTATATGCTGAAGAGAAAACTGAAGGGGACTAGCCCCCAAAACAAGCATAAGCTAAAGATGGCTGCAATAGAGGGCTGGCGGAGCATCACCAGAGAAAGCACACAGCAACTGGTGATGTCCATGTATCGCAGACTTCAAGCAGACATTGCCTGCAAAGGATATGCAACAAAATACTAAACATAATTACTTTCATTTACATGACATTTCTGTGTCCCAAACATTATGGTGCCCTGAAATGGGGGGTCTATGTATAAACCAGGGCTCTAAATTAATGGTTGCCCGGGTGCCAATGACCACTCAAAGTGCGCCTGGCAACCTAAACGCTGAGTCATTTTGCCCGGCTTGGCACGCAAATACTGGTTTATACCGATAGACACAAAAAACTGGAGTAACTCAGCGGGTCAGGCAGCATCTCTGGCGAATAGGAACGTGATGTCCTGATAACGGCCGCTGCCTGCAAATCCGCCAACGGCGCTTTCAAAACAAGCCCTCTCACACGCCGAGGCCGGGAGGCGGGACAGGGAGAGGGAGGCGGAGGCCTCGTTCCACCGTCTGAAGCAACTGCACCAAAGATCCTATAGCTCTAGGATCTTTGAGCTGCACCGCTCAGCCCCCCATCTTGCTGTTGGTGGCGGAGGAGGGGAGGTGGTGATGAGGAGACCCCAACTGCCTCCCCCTTTGGCGGCGGCACTTTGGCGTTGGACAGAGACGGCCAAGGCAGCGGGGCGATGTTGTCCGAGGAGCGCTGAGCTTCCCTCCTCCCCAGCTCCTCTGCCCCTTCCCCCCCCCCCTCGCTCTTGTACGCTCCGCTCCACCCCTCTTATCCTTGGACCCCCTCCTCTCCATCCCGCACTGATCCCCATTCCCTCCTCTATTCAGTCCACACTGACATCCCCTGTGCTCCACTCCCCATCTACCCCCCCCCCCCAATCTATTCGCCACCCTACCCACCTGGCATTGATTCTCCTGCCACCCCCCATCCATCCTACACTGGTCCGCCAATTCATCCTGTACTGACCCCCCTTCCCATCCATCCTGCACTTCTCCCCCTATTCATACTGCACTGATTTCTCCTAATCATCCCGTACTGACCCACCACCCATTTACCCTGCACCGATCCCGCCATCCATCCTGTAGTGATCTACCCATTCATCTTTTATTGATCCCGTCATGCATCCTGTACTGATTCCCTCATTTATCCCGTACTGATCCCCATTCATCCTATACTGATCCCCTCATTCATCCTGTAGTGATTCTCCATTCATCCTGCACAGACCCTCCAATCCACACTGTCCTGACCCCCCCCTCCTATTCATCCTGTACTGATCCCCCCATTCAAGAAGAATGAGGGGAATAGTCTGAGGAAGGGTCTCGACCCGTTGCCTATTTCCTTCGCTCCATAGATGCTGCCTCACCCACTGAGTTTCTCCAGCATTTTTGCCTACCCCCATTCATCCTGTACGGACCCCCCATTCATCCTGTACTGATCCCCGCCCCCCATCCATCCCATACTGAACCCCCCATTCAACACCACTGACATCCCCCGTGCACTCCCCTCACAATTTTACATACTCCAACCAACGCGTACTAAATCACCTGTCTAAATCCATCCATTCCACACCGATTGCCTTCTCAACCTCCCCCCCCCACCACTCCCTGACCCTGTTGTGCTTCATGATCTTCAGAGTGAACATTGACTAGGTTGTAATTGAACACAGGTCGATCATACGCTGAATAATCCAACCACATTTTTGTTTGGAAGTGTAAAAAACTAATAGAAATTGCATTCATTGCAATGTGTAAAAAGAGTCGAGATATTGTATTATAATTTTGCTGCATGTCATTGTGGTATATATCATGTGTTGATTGGTGAATATGTTTAGTTTGTGAGTTATTTGAAGCAGAAATAATATGTGAATGTAGACAAAAATGCTGGAGAAACTCAGCGGATGCGGCAGCATCTATGGAGCGAAGGAAATAGGCACCGTTTCGGGCCGAAACCCTTCTTCAGACTGATGGGTTTCGGCTGAAACGTTGCCTATTTCCTTCGCTCCATAGATGCTGCTGTACCCGCTGGGTTTCTCCAGCACTTTTGTCTGCCTTCGATTTTCCAGCATCTGCAGTTCCTTCTTGAACATAATATGTGAATGCTTCATTGAGCATAATTCCGACTGGTAACTACGCACTTCGTCCGAGCATATTATCGTACGCGTCATGCAAACCGTCTTAAATGACCAACTAAACTGTCATTTGGCAACCTAAAAAGTTGTTAAGGTTGCCCGGCTGGCAACAGGGGAAAAAAAGGTAAGTGAGAGCCCTGTAAACACTGCTGTAATTTCTACATAGTGAAACCAAAAAATATATATAAATGGCCTTTATTAAAATCTGACAATGTGCACTTTAACCACATGTGAATGCTTCATTGAGCATAATTCCGACTGGTAACTACGCACTTCGTCCGAGCATATTATCGCACGCGTCATGCAAACCGTCTTAAATGACCAACTAAACTGTCATTTGGCAACCTAAAAAGTTGTTAAGGTTGCCCGGCTGGCAACAGGGGAAAAAAAGGTAAGTGAGAGCCCTGTAAACACTGCTGTAATTTCTACATAGTGAAACCAAAAAATATATATAAATGGCCTTTATTAAAATCTGACAATGTGCACTTTAACCACATGTGATTTTTTTTTCTATTACAAATCTCAAATTATGGAGTATAGAGGCAAATAAATAAATGATGGGTCTTTGTCCCAAAAATTAATGAAGGCACTGTAGCAACGCCCTCTATTGTTGGACATTTCCACCTGGGGAAAAGGCTCTCACTGTCTACCGTATAATTTTATATACCTATCAAGTCTCCCCTCAATCTCCGACAGTCCTGAGAAACCAATCCAAGTCTATCCAACTTTGCCAGTAGCTGAAACCCTCTAATCCAGGCAGCATTCTGGTAAACCTCTTCTGCACCCTCTCCAAAGCCTCCACATCTTTTCGCTAGTGGGGGATCAGAACTCCAATTTAAACTCTAAACACATTATAATGCTAGAACTTGCAATGGTAAAATGTAGATATTACCTCATAAATATCTGCAACGGCCTATTTTCACAAATGTAAAGAACTTCATCTCTTGTACAGTGGAAGGTGTTGATAATTCTTCGGACGAGTTGTTCAGCCATAACTGTTTTGCCAGTTCCAGGAAGACCGTGTATAAACAGTGTTTTACATTTCTCAATGTCGTGTTTTGAATGAAGCATCTCAAACTGCTGGAATGATAGTAGATTGAGAAATTCACTGCCAATCTTATCACTTAGGACAGACGTGAAATGTAGTTGAACAATGGTGACTGCTTTCAGCAATTTCGTGATGTCGTTTTTCTTTAAGATTTTATAACTCTCTGGGTACTGAACTTGTAACACATGTTCAGTCTGCTGCTGACTGCTTGCATTACCATGTTTAGCCATTCCAGGGTTTACATAGTGAAGGATTTTAGGAATGACACAGAGTTTTCCTGCATATCCACCCACATTCACCAGCTTTTGTTTGATGGACATGGCTGTGTTTCTTGAATACTCAGTTATTGCCTCGTCTTCTTCTCTGACAATAGTATAGAGCAGTGGAGCTCCACCCGTGGCCAGGAGCAGGGCATCACATATTACACCATGGTGCTTTGGTAAGTTTATATCAACAGCCCAGCTTCTGGAGAATATCAACATCCCCTTTCTTCCTTCAGGTTTCATTCCAGGGAGCAGGCGTTCCAAACCTGGATGACCATTAAATAGTTCCTTATAGACTGTTCCTGGAAATGTTTTGATTCCACGGAAGAAATTACAGTCCACTGAAAATGATAGAGTGAAAACTACATTATTAAGCTGATGATGAAGGTACTAAATAACATTAGAACTTGCTCCAAGAAGGGTCTCAACCCGAAACATCACTTATTCCTTCCCTCCATAGATGCTGCTTCAACCACTGAGTTTCTCCAGCAGTTTTGTCCACCTTAGGTCATTGGATGAGGTAACCCAAGCTTTGCAAATTGCCACATATTTTGCTACATGGAAAAGGCAGCTCACTGCCAACCTCCCAAAGTTTCATCACTACCCTGAACATTCACGAGTGCCCAGTAAATCGGCCACAGAAAGTTACTTTATTGTATAAGTATCATTTTGAATAACATATTTATTAATGACCAAGAATCTTAGACACAAAAATGAACAAACTAATGTGATATCATTCCTTCACATGTGAAATACTATTGATAAAAATGTCAAATATTAAATGTGCTTCTTTCATGAAGTAATCCGATTTTCTCCTCTCTCTGTTTATCTTTCAGTGTCTGTATGGACAGCAGTCTGAAGTAGGTTCTAAACCCAAAACATGATCCATTCCTTCTCTCCACAGATGTTGCCTGACCCGCTGAGTTACTCCAGCACTTTGTGTCTATCTTCTGTTTGGACATGTTCCTGTTCAATTGAACCTCTATTTCTTAGCCTCATTAGGTAACATCTCATTACTAAAGAGATATGTTGTCCCTTCACTCGCCATAATCCTATTTAGTTGCATTATCAGTTGCAACTTACTGGGCAAAGTGACACTGGGAGCATCCACTTACGGGTAAGTCTACATCTGCACATTGGCAAGCATTCAGTGAAATAGCAAGTTCAGGACCAATATGTACCTTCCTGGATAAAAGGCAAGGCTAACAGGTTCAGGAAACCTTGGATGTCCAGGTGTGGATAAAGAGAAAAAAGAAGCATATAGCAGGTGTAGAGAAGTAAAGACAGGAAATCCATCAAGGATATAAAAAGTGTCGGCAGAAAATTAATAAGAAAATTAGGAAGGCATGTTGGGGTCACGGAATGGCAGCGGCAGACATGGTTAAAGCAAATCTGAATCTAAATTGCTGCCTTACAGTGCCAGAGACCCGGGTTCCATTCTGACAACGGGTGCTGTCTGTATGATATTTGTATGTTGTTCGTGACCAGGTTTGTAGGTTAATTGGCATGGTAAATTTGTAAATTGTCCCAAGTATGTGTCGGATAGTTTTAGTGTACGGGGGTGGCATGGACCCAGTGGGCCAAAAGGCATGTTTCTGCGCTGTATCTCTGCATGTCTAAACTAAACTAAGAAAATTGGGAAGGCTAACAGGTGCACCAAATGGCAGTGGCAAAAAAATAACCAGGAAAAAGTAGGATCCATTGGGAAGCCACAACATCTAGGTGAGGACGAAAATTAAATATTTTTGTAGGTATTCACAGAGCAGTCTTTGTAGTTGGATGGTTCAGACATTGCGAAGGAGAAATTCTAGTGCAAGCCTCCACAAACAAAGAGGAGGTACATGATCCCTAAGCAGGCTTAAATGACTAGATGAGCTGCATCTCAAGCTGCAATGGGAGACTAGCAAGAAATTGCTGGGAGTCTGGATGAGATTTTTAAAATTGTCTTTGTGAGGGACAACATAACTGAAGGATGGCAAATGTGGTTTCTATTGTTTAGAAGAGCGTCAAGGAAAAGCCTGTTAACTATAGACCCATGAGCCTAATATCAGGATTGGGGAAGATGGAAAATCCTAAATGACAGGATTATTGATCACCTGGATAGGCAGGGGCTGATCAGAGGTAGCCACCATGGCGTTGTCAAGCTTTAGATCCTGCCTAATCAATCTGATTTATTTTTTTGAGTAGCTAACATGTATTGATAGATAAAGCTGAGTAGATGTGGTTGATATGGACTTCAGTAAGGAATTCCACAAAACCCTGCAGGGGTGACTGTTCCAAAAGATTAGTGCCCATTGGATCCAGGGCAAGTTGGTAAATTGGATCCCAAATGGTTTGGAATAGAAGACAGGGTGATGAATAGGGTTGTTTTTGTGATTGAATACCTGTTGAATACTAGCAGTGTTCAATGTTGCCCCTTGGAGAGGAACAATTATGCACAATTATGTAAATAATTTGGATGTGAATGTAGCGGCATGATCAATAAGTTTGCAAATGTCACAAAAATTAGTGAAGTTGTTGATAGGGTACAGGGTAGTCTTGGGCCCGAAGAAGATATTGATGTCAGTGAATTGTGTTAAGAAATGGGCAGGTGGAGTTTGATCCTGATAATTGTGAGGTGATGTATTTTGGGAATACTAATGAGGCTAGGACATACACCATGAGTGGTTGAGGTACAGGGAATATTGACGAACAGAAGGTCTTTGATGAAAAAGTCCAATCATCCTTGTTGGCAGCATTGCGGTAGATGACGTGGTTAAAAGGGCATATGGGATACTGGCCTTCATCAGTCATGGTACTGAATACAAGAGCAGGGTGGTTATGGTCCAACTTCATAAAATACTGTTCAGACATCAGCATAAAATACTGTGTGTGCAGTTATGTCACTACATTATAGGTGGGATGTGAGAGAGGATGCAGAGGAGTTTCACCATGGATTTTTGCCAGGAAATTGCCTGGACTAGAGTATTTCAGTATGAGAGAGACTGGAAAGGCTAGGTCTGTTTTCCTGGAGTTTAAGAAGAAACAGAAAAGCGACACAAAATGATGAGACGTACAGGTAGGGATAGACAGCAGGAAATGTTTTCAGAGGCAGATAAAACTCAGTGAAGTAGATTTCCAGTAAGGGGCAAGAGCTCGAGAGGGGATCTGAGAGGGGGGGGGGGGGGGAAGGGGCTTCCTTCATCAGAGTGGCAAGTAAAATATTCAGAAAGCAGTGGAAACTGATCGCTGAGAACGTGTAAGAAATGTCTAGACAAGCACTAGAGTTGCCTTGGCATGCAGGCTAACATAGAAAATAGGTGCAGGAGTAGGCCATTCGGCCCTTCGAGCCTGCACCGCCATTCAATATGATTATGGCTGATCATCCAACTCAGTATCCCAACTCAGATCATCCAACTTTAGCCACCAGGGCCACATCTAACTCCCTCTTAAATGTAGCCAATGAACTGGCCTCAACTACCTTCTGTGGCAGAGAATTCCACAGATTCACCACTCTTTGTGAAAAATGATTTTCTCATCTCGGTCCTAAAAGACTTCCTCCTTATCCTTAAACTGTGACCCCTTGTTCTGGAATTCCCCAACATCGGGAACAATCTTCCTGCATCTAGCCTGTCCAACCCCTTAAGAATTTTGTAAGTCTCTATAAGATCCCCCCCTCAATCTTCTAAATTCCAGCGAGTACAAGCCCAGTCTATCAAGTCTTTCCTCATATGGAAGTCCTGCCATCCCAGGAATCAGTCTGGTGAACCTTCTCTGCACTCCCTCTATGGCAAGAATGTCTTCCTCAGATTAGGAGACCAAAACTGTATGCAATACTCCAGGTGTGGCCTCACCAAGACCCTGTACAACTGCAGTAGAACCTCCCTGCTCTTGTACTCAAATCCAGAGTACTGGAAGATGTGATTAATATGGAATGGTTCCCACTGGTCAGCTTGGACAAGGTGGGATGAGTGGTCTGTTTCCATGTTGCACGACTCTATGGCATTTTCTACAGCCCGGCAACACGCCTGGCCCGTCCGCCACAGAACTGGGAACGCGCAGAAAGACCCAGCGGCTGCAGCCTGTAGGGGGGAAGGTGCCGAGCCCTGCCCTTGTTCGTCCTCCAGAGACCAGAGAACTGAAGAAGAGGGAGTCAGCAATGACGATCTCGAGGAGTAAGGGCGAGTCGGAGAGGGACCGGGGACTTACCTTCCACGCTTTCAAAGTCGGTTGCAGGAGGCACCCCTGGGTAACAAAAGTGGCCAGCCTAGGTTAGAGACATCAGTTCGCTGAACAACCCAGACAAAGACCAAGCATGCGGACAAGACTTTGGAAATGGTGCCAATCTGGCGACTCACAAATAATTTCACTGTGTTTTGTACGTGACAATAAAGCACAATTGAAACAATGAAAAAAATCACTGTTGCTTCAAACCTTCATAGTACTTTTGTACCAGCTTGTCCAAAGAGTTATCACCTCCAGCTGAAAACACAGGCTTGCACCTTGGTGGTGATGCAGTCACACTTAATTCCTTCTTAAAATTCATACAGTGTTCTTCCATCTCTGCAGGAAATATATGTTCAAAATGTTCAAAATTATATCTCACCAGCAATCCAGAGAATTTAACTTATTACAGTAGAATATTTCCACTTTGTAGGATGAAATTCAAAAGATTTTAGACAACAGGCACTTACCAGGATCTTTAGCCAACAACATCTCAGCCCATTTAGTAGATTCCATTCTCTTAACGAGATCATCGTCTACGGTCCAGCTGTCAGGATTGTCAGCAAACACTACACAGCAGGACTGCTTCACATATAATATTATCAAAGCCAACCACTTCTGATTCCTTTATAACACTGGCAACATTAAGTCTGTGTTCAATGTTGCCCCTTGGAGAGGTGCAATTATGCACAATCTTTAGTTTTTTTCCAATAACATCGGATATAAAACGATCAGGATTTTCAAGACTACATCCAACAATTTCCCTCGAATCAGTGACACCTATGAATATAAACCCACCATTTGCATTTGCAAAGGAAGACATTATTAATGGAATTGCTTCCTTTATCCTTTCTGAGGTATTTTCCCCTGAAAAATCTTTAAATTCAATGTGTGCAGACTCACCGAAATTCAAAACGTGACCATATTTAAATTCTTTTTGATCTAACATATCAAAAGGTAACTCAGTATTCCAACAGTTAGGGATTAAATAAGGCTCTTTTGCTGCAGCGCCATTACTAGAACCTGAATCTTCATCACTACTTCCGGATGGAGTGGATTTTCTTCTCAATAAATCCTCCACTTGAAGGGAACATAATTTAATACACTGAGAGCCTGTCCTACGGTAAACTTTACTTGATATAGAACACAACCGCGGCAAATTCCTTCCTTCATTAATGCTATTGGACCACGACTGCACAAAAATCATCATGGTGTTGTTTTGCTGCTTGATTTCTATGAATGATGGATCTATTACCAAATTGTAAAGTTTTTGTTCTATATCTGATCCAATTGGATCAGTTTTCTGGTTGTAATCCTTATTCCCCACTTTCGCATGAACGATTCCACCACCAGAATTTAACAGAGCACACACTGATATAACTAATTTTCTGTACTGCGCCTTTTTCAAGGACTTATTTGTCATGTTCTTCCTATGCCTTTCCCCAAAGTCTACAGTGCCTGCATCCAGCACCAGGTCCGGATATGGAGTCTCCATCAATCGTATGTTCTCAAGATCCATCCTGGAATAAAACAAAGCATAGGTAATGTATCAGATGGAAACTCAACAGCAATATCCAACTTTTTATTGTGGTTAAAGGTCTCAGTACATATGTGTCCATGTCATACAATGTGTGTGAATCATACAGTGGGAATCTCAGGACAAAGCATTTATTTAGCACGTTGGTGAACAGGGTCATGAATGCTCAGTTTTCTCTTCACTGTTAACCATCTGGGCCACTTCATCCCCGAGGCTGGGGATGTTCTCTGGTAATTGTTTAATTTTCCACCACCATTTCTAGATCTGACCTAACCACATATTTTTAATCAGGCCTGTAGAATATGAGGTCAATTAGTTTCTTATTGTATATTGTTTTCTTGTTGTTTACACACTCTGCATGCCTTAATGAATCAGAGTTCATCTCCTTGTTTGATGGCACTGGTTGAGTGAGCGATATGCCAAGGCATGAGGTTACAGATCGTGATAGTTTACATTTCTGCTTCTGCTGTGCCTCGTGCATCACCTATTGTCAGCTGGTGGATCTGTTCCGCGCCCAAGTCATCTTGTGTGTTTGTAGTGTCACACAATGGAGCGTGTCCTCAGTACAAAGGGCAGGACAAAAGAAGCACCTGCTGTATCTGTAAAGGAGGCAGCAACCTAGTGAAGCTAACATGTAGGACTTAGATGCTGCCGGCATTACATTTTTATTACATTTTATCTGTTCCACTGTGAAATCTCAAGGTATGCCTACTATGAAGAAGTTTTTCTTTCTCCGACAAAGTCTTGAAGATGGGTCCTGCCCAAAACATTACCTATTCTTTTTCTCCAGAGATGTTGCCTGACCCGCTGTTACACCAGCATTGTGTCTATCTTTGACATATCGGACTATTGCCGGAAATGCCAGTGAACAGCAATTGATGGAGCTACATGATCTCAAAACCAATGCATTAAATGTGTGTGCTTTCTCTCATTACTAGTCATTGATGATTCTTGTCCAGTACAATATTTTGACTAGTGTCGGCACAAATTAGCAAGCACTTTGCATTGTGATTAAAGAGGTGCCAACTAGTTTCAAGTACTGGTTGGCAAACATGATACAGTAAAGTCCCGATAATCCAGCACTCTGGTGGTGTCAGAATTCCCAAACTATCGGACATTATTCCTATTATACAAACGCACATTCAATTCACCATTTTTCGATATTATTCAGTGGTATAACAAATAACGAAACAGATGAGTTTAAAGGAATCATGGTATTTGGATTTTAAAAGCATTGGAATGGAGGTTTCAGTTTCAGTTTAGCTTATGGCCATGTGTGCGGAGGTAGTGAAAAGTCTTTGTTGCATGCTAACCAGCAAGCGGAAATACAATGCATGATTAAAATCAAGCCACACAGTTTACAGATACATAAGGGAATATAGTTTAATGCAACATAAAGCCAGTAAAGTCTGATCAAACATCGTCCAAGGGTCCCTGATGAGGTAGATAGTGGTTCAGGACTGCTCTCTGGTTGCGGCAGGGTGGTTCAGTCGGAGGGGGGCAGTGAATTAAAAAGGGGGGCGTGGGAGTGAGGCCCCAATTAAATGAAAGAGGGTGTGGGAATAGGATCCCGATGAAACATGTTGCAATGGACAGGAACATACTATAGTCTATATTTGAACAAAACAAAAAATTGAGACTGTCTAGGAAGGAACTGCAATACTGGTTTACACCGAAGTTAAAGATAAAATGCTGGAGTAACTCAGCGGCTCAGGCAGAATCTCTGGAGAAACTGAATGTAATGTTTCCGTCACCTATTCCTTTTCTCCAGAGATGCTGCCTGACCAGCTGAGTTAAGCCCCTGCCCCACTTTCCCGAGTTACTCACGAATTCTCCCGAGATTTCCCCTTCATTCAAACTTGGAGATGCCAGCCGTAGGTACTCGGGGCTATTTCTTTTTACTCGTGGAATTTTTTCAATATGCTGAAAAAACGTCCCGGCTTACCTGATGCCCCGAGTACCTACGGCTGGCATTACGAGCCGCTACAAAATATCTACCAAGTCCTACGGCCTCCTACGGATATTCCCTGAGTTTGAATCAAGGGGGAATTTGTGAGTAACTCGGGAAAGTGGGACAGGGGCTTTACTCCAACATTTAGTGTCTATCTTGAGAGTACCTGGCATTGTATTGACACTAATCATTAACTCTCAATGACAGAGATTGCTGTGGATTTAAATTCCAATTGTCGCAAATACTTATGAGAAATAATGTGCTCCTGATGCATAACGTAGATGTGTCGTTTTCGAAATCCACTCCTCTCGATTGCCCTAATCTGATTCAGTCCTGTAATGAAAGACATTAAGAATATATTGATGTGAGCGGCCTGAGCACCAGCTTCCATGCTGGATCAGATAATGCATCACCAGATCTCAATCGATAAACTTTCTTCTTATTAAAAGAACCTAAAGCTCTTGAGTGATGACATAATTCATACTTCTTGCAGCTTTTGAAGATGCAAAAGCTTGATAGCACATCCCAGCATTCAGGAACAGCTTCTGACCCTGCTGTTATCAGGCTACTGAACAGTCCTTTCATAAACTGGAGCATAGTCTCGATCTCCCAACCTACATCATTGTGGACCTTGCACTTTTCTTTATCTGTACCTTCTCAGTAACTGTAACAATGTAACATTATACTCTGCACTCTGATATTTTCTCTTCATAAAATCTATTGCACTTGATTGTACTCGCGTATAGTATAATTTGACTGGATAACTTGCAAACAAATCAAAACCAATATCAACACTTTGTCAACTTGCAGAGACTGCTCACACAAAATGTTGCCAACATTAGTTTCCCCATGTCTCAACAGGAAACAGCTCCATACACATTGCTCACCGTATCTATTCCTACGTACAGCGCAGAGGGGAGAATGCTGAATAAACAGTGAGCTGGTTGCCTTGAAAACGTTTCTGTAATATTTCTGAGCAAAGGATGCTTTAAAATGTTACGCATTTTCTCTATTTTAAAAATATTTTGCGTTTCATCATTCATTCTACCAAAATGGCTAATCTCAGACCTCCCCACAATTATACTTCATCTGCCATACCTTTGTTCACTCACAATAGACAATAGGTGCAGGAGTAGGCCATTCGGCCCTTCGAGCCAGCACCGCCATTCACAATCAGTACCCCGTTCCTGCCTTCTCCCCATATCCTCTGACTCGGCTATCTTTAAGAGCTCTATTTAACTCTCTCTCGAAAGTATCCAGAGAATTGGCCTCCATTGCCTTCTGAGGCAGAGAATTCCACAGATTCATAACTCTCTGGGTGAAAACATTTTTCCTCATCTCCATTCTAAATGGCTCACCGCTTATTCTTAAACTGTGGCCCCTGGTTCTGGACTCCCCCAACATCGGGAACATGTTACCTGCCTCTAGAGTGTCCAAACCCTTAATAACCTTATATATTTCAATAAGATCTCCTCTCATCCATCTAAATTCCAGAGTTTACAAGCCCAGCAGCTCCATTCTATCAACATATGACAGTCTGGCCATCCCGGGAATTAACCTCGTGAACCTCACAAAACCTGTTTCCTTCTGCAGACCCTGCGCCTCCACACAAATATCCAAAATAATGGTTTCTCTTTATCACCATAATTATAGTTGTACTATGATTTAAAAATCGACAGCATTACAATTGATTGGCGCATCGAAGGCGATTTATGAAAAGTCTGCTTCTGATTTCATGACAATTGGCTTCCAAACAACATAAATGAGTTGACAAAAGTAAAACAGATGTTTCAAGAATCTGCAGTTCTGAGATGTTATATTCAGTAAATGCTGACAGATGGCGCTATTCCGTCATTTCCCACAACATCAGCCAAGGAAAAAATGCGACAAATTTAAATAGGGAAAAGAATCAAATAAAAATTGGCTGGATTTTTAAAAGTGGCATTTGCAACTGAAATTTCACACTGCTTTCATTTTCTTCTGAACTCTCTTTCAATAGTTTCAAGGTTTCATATAAAATGAGGGGCGGGAGGGAGAGCAGGCGGGAGGGAGAGAGCAGGAGGGAGGGAGCGACAAAGAGGGAGAGAGGGTGGGAGGGAGGGACGGGGAGAGGAGAGAGAGGAAGGGAGGGAGATAGAGAGTGGGATGGAGTGGGGGATGGAAGGGTGTACCAGTTTTTACAGTGAACAGGGAAGGATGGGGGTAGAGAGAGGGGGAGGTAAAAAGAGTGGAGGGGTTGAGAGAGGGAGAGTGAGGGGTGTATCAGTGTATAATGAGAGTCTGTGACCCCTCTCTCCCTCCCCACCCCAGTCTCCCACTGTGTCTCCTTACACTCCCCCTTCCCCCTCGCCCCCTCTCCTCCAACAACCCACACCAGTGTTGCATCAGTTCAGTACAGAGTAATTTAGACACGCATTCAGAGGCTGTGAACATAAATGGGGCGTTTGGACAGTGTAAACTCGTTGTGACCGTCTAAGCCCACGCAAGGGTCGTTTAGACTCTCGAACCCCATCCCAGACAGAGATGGGATTCTAGACCCATCCCCGAGTGATGTTAGAAGCCTCTAAACCTGTTAGGGATATCTCAAAGTTTCTTGACGGTCGGAATGTGGTCTAGGGATCTCTGGGTCTCTCTGGTCATTTCCCACGGGCGTTCAGAGAGGTTTGGCCCGTCCCACCACAAGTCAGCAGAAGTTTGCACCCTCTAAACTTTACGCGGCAGGTGTTTGTACCGTCTAAATGCAAACCCAATGGCCTTGTGAACCTCTAAATGCACCCAATGGGCGCTTGTACGCCCTAAATATGAACCAGCAAGGGATTTGACCCACAACACGAATCCCAAGGGTGGTTGAACCCTCTAAACGCGCCCCAGCTGGCGTATATTTCCTCTAAACGTACTCAGAGGGCCTTAAAACTCTCAACTTCAACCAGCTGGTGTCTGGACCATCTACTCTACACACGGGTGTGGGGGAGAGCTCAGGGATAAGACAGGGGAAGAGCCATGGGGGAGAGGAGGGTATCACGGGGGAGGGGGGCAGGAGCCAGCGAGGGGGACCAGACGGGAAGGGGCTGGAGATGCGGGACGTTGCAGTGGCAGTGCGTTTGGGACTCACAACGGGCGCTGGACGCTCTCCTCAGTCGGTGTCAGATTCACCATTTTCCATTTAGTGATATCCCTGCACCACTTCCGGTCCCTCCAAAAACTGTGAATGTTTGGAGACCTCATCCGGCCACCCACAGCGTCCCTCAGCTCCAGTAAAGACGCAATGGCGCAAAAAGAGGCGTACCATCCCGGGGAGTGACAGGAGAGGAGACCAGTCCACGGGCTCTGATGGCAGGAGGAATTCGATCTGCGCATGCGGGTTTTTTAAACCTCACTAACTTTTACAACAGACCACTGATTGGAACGAAACTTGTTGCAATCACACCACAGGAGAACGGTGCGCGAGCAGACGAAAATCGTAGCGCTATCGCGTACCGTTTTTGCACAAATAGAAAAATCGTGCAAACCAGAAGAGCACAAGATCAGAGCTTTAGTTATGTATAGATTGGCTTCTGAACAATGTAATGATTTGAGAAAAATAAAAAAACAGAGGAGACAAGAGATTGCAGATGCTGGAATCTCCAAATGGCAGGAAGAACTCAGCAGGTCTAGCAGCATCTGTGGGGGCAAACATTGAGTAGGAAGGAACTGCAGATGCTGGTTTACACTGAACACAGGCACAAAATGCTGGAGTAATTCAGCAGGTCAGGCAACATCTAAGAAAAGGAATAAGTAACGTTTCGGTTTGAGACCCCCTTCCTTAGAGTTTCATGTTGAGGCCCTACATCAAGTCTTAATCAAAACAGATTTCTTTGTGAATCTGCTGTTATGAAGTTGAGTGAAATGCAGATAGGTGGGGCTATTCAGTTAATTTCCAGCTCCATCCTCCCACTATCTCTGCCAAGAAAAAGGCACCACATGGAATTCAATCAAATAAATAAAAGCAGCGAGATTAAAACTGGCCTCTAAAAGAGTTGCCAACAATATGTAGGGAGTGATTGAGAAATTAAGTAACACAGAATTAGTGTGAATAAATGATCTATGGTCAGTTTGGTGGGCCGTAGGGGCTTTTTCCATTTTGCATCTCCACATTAAAAATAATAAAATATTATTCTATATTTTCAAACCACTTGAGCTACTCCAGCAATTTGTGCCTTTTTGTTTTATAAACCAGCATCTGCAACTTTTTTGTACCTTCATTGAATTCCTCTAGTCTCCATTAAAACACCAGGCAAAACTCCAAAGAGATGTGTCTGCCTGGAGTCTCACCTGACAGTGAAGGATTTGTCTATCCAGGCAGAAGCAAAGATTATAGAGAAGCAAGATGCGCCACTCAGTGGAAATCTAATGGACTGGTGTGTAGTCCGTAACGGAATGTCACGGCTGCCATTGTGGCAGACAGCGTCCCTCTGTGTAATCCGCTCCAAAGCTACAGAGCAGTTGCAAGCAAAGGTGATAGAGGAGCAAGATGCATTAGAAAGTTATTAGATTTATTTGTAATAGATCTTTACTTGCCTCTTGATCCCTCTCTCTCCCTCTCTTCTCTCAATCCCTCTCTCTCCCTCTCTTTTCCCTCTCTTCTCTCTCTAGGTATGTTACAAAACTTACCTTGAGCAGCGCTGCAGTTCTGCCGCTCCCCGTGTGCACGACTTTGGTGCCTTTCAGAGGGGGGCGGGCTTAAAGTGCCCGATCAATGTCGGGCGATTTCGTTGCGGAAGAAAAATCGCTCCGACATTTCATGAATGAAGGTATTTTTAAATTACTCTAAATTATTTATTATCTAGAGTAATTTAAAAATCACCTTCAAAAGCCGTGAGCGCCGACAACCGGAAGGATTTTGCGTAGGGGAGAAAAAAAGATAAATAGTTTATTTTTATATTAAAAGTTGGTTTTTCGGGAGGTTTTAATAACATTTTCATGTTGCGAAATGGGGTCCAAAAAAATGTATGAACCAACAGTATTTTTCCTCCCGACTTCACCGCTAACCGCAGCGTTCCAATCCACCGCATTCCACTAAAACCCACTCACTAGTTGATTTAAATGGCCATTAATTTACAGGAATCAAACACTAAATTCCTTCCATTTGGCCCAGAAATCCATGAAAATGAGATTTAAAAATTATGTTATATTGTGGATTATTGTGTGAATGTTATTTGGACACTTACGCAATTTTTAAAAAGTTTATCTTTTCTTAAGAAATGGATAGATGTTTAGATCTACTCATTGAATTTTGCAATTAGCTACAATTAGATAACTAACTAATTATATGATTTAATTTCAGGTCATCCAAGTAAGATTGTTTCATATTTGTTTCAGAATGCTTCAATCTATAATAACTGAAAATTTAATTGAGTTCCCTTAATTTTTAAGAAAGTTATGGGCTTTTAACTGTTCCAGATCACAGCTTTTGAGTTAAGTCAATGGTGAACAAGATGCTAATTTCCGGATATGAAAATGGCCATAACTTTCTTAATACTGAAGATATGAAAGTGAATTAGGTGTCAAATTAAACTTCTTTTTATGCTTTATCTGATGGGATGAATTGCAGACTTTTTTTAATACCTCAAAATTATGTAACATTGCTACTCTCTCTCCCCTCGATCCCTCTCCCCCCTCTCTTCTCTCGATCTCTCTCTCCCCTCTCTTTTCTCTCTATAATCTTTGGGCAGAAGTAATTCCCTGCGGCCTGAAACTGTCCTGTCTTTCCCTTTTCAAAGCACTTGCACTCGCTGCCTCTCACTTCCAAGAGCGGTCCGGACAGAATGAAATAAGGGGAAAGGCAAGAGCGCCGGAGAGAGTGAAATAGACGAGTCTGGGCTCCAGCTTTGAAAAGCGGTTTCCTGCGGAGATTCGCTGCTCCTGAACCGGGACCGTCACGACGCGTGGACATAACCCTAAATAGGATCAAAATGCAAAGGAAGGAACTGCACCGAAGATAGACACAAACTGCTGGAGTTACTGCGGGACAGGCATCATTTCTGGAGCGAATCTCTTATCTCCACAGATGCTGCCTGTCCCGCTGAGTTACTCCAGCATTCTGTGTTTATCTGGGATCAACTGGGATTGAATAACACTAACCTTCGATTATCAAAGGGGGAATTAGATCGCCTTTGGATTTCGACTGTTGCGATTACCCGTGCGAATTACTGAACTCCTTAAGCGAAAAATATTCCACTCCGGTGGTTTCGTTTCTTCTCGGCTCCCGCTAAGCGGCAAATCTCTCTTACAAGAAAGGGAGTGGTTTGGTTTCGTTTCTTCTCAGCAAATATTATATAATCTTTGCTTCTCGGCTCCCGCGCAGCGGCAAATCTGTCTCTTACAAGAATGGGAGCGGTTTGGCTTGCAATCAGATTGCAACCTTCACGTGGTCTGCCCTGTTTCGACGAATGTAATCAACCCGGAGAGCACAATCAAAGATTATAGCAAAGATCATACAACGGAGCGGTCATCAGTACAGTTGCTGCCTCACAGCGCCAGAGACCCAGCTCAATCCTGACCTTGGGTGCTGTCTGTCTGTCTGTCCGGAGTCTGTACGTGCTTTCTGTGGCCACATGGAATTGCTCTGGGTGCCCCGGTTTCCTCCCAAGTTTGAAGGAAAATCTGTAAATATTTGTCCCCAGTGTGGACTGGAACTAGTATATGGGTGATCGTTGGTTGGCAGAGACTGAGTGGGCTGAAGGGCCTGTTTCCTCGCTGCGTCTCTAAACTAAACTACAAACTACAATAATAGAGACACAAGGAGCTGCAGATGCTGGAATCTTCAACAAGAAACACAATTGATGAGCAGGAAACACAAGGTATTGGAGGAACTCAGCGAGTCGGGCAGCATCTCTGGAGGACAGGACCCGTCTTCAGGGTGAAATATCGCCTCTTGGTAATGGCTACCTTCTTGACTGCTGTAATCCTTCAGGGGAAGATGCTCCCACCATTCTAATGTTGAAAATGTTACTGACCCCGCCCCCACCCCATGTAAGGTCGTCGAGACAAAGGGTGTGACGCACGGAACAGCTCAATCCGTCTGGAGGACATGGCAGCTTCTGACATACACTGTTAACACACAAAATGCGTACTTTCTTACCTATTAAAAACTGCCGAATATAGCAATGTTACAAAATTTTGAGATTAAAAAAAACAAATCTGCAATTTATCCCATCAGATAAAGCATAAAAATAAGTTTAATTTGACACCTAATTCACTTTCATATCTTCAGTATTAAAAAAGTTAGGGCCATTTTCATACTCGGAAATTAGCAACTTGCTTCCTATTGCTTTTCTATTGACTTGTCACAAAAGTTGTGATCGAGGACAGTCAAAAGCCCATAACTTCCTTAAAATTTAAGAGAACTGAAAGTAATTTTCAGTTATTATAGATTGAAGTATTCTGAAGCAAATATGAAACAATCTTACTTGGATGACCTGAAATGAAAGCATATAATTAGTTAGTTACCCAATTGTAGCCAATTACAAAATTCAATTACTAGATCTAAACATTTATCAATTTCTTAAGAAAAAAAAAATTAAAGCCTAAGTGTCCAATTAACAGTCACACAATAATTCACAATAAAACATGATTTTTAAATCTAATTGTCATTAATTTATAGGCCAAATTGAAGGAATTCAGTGTTTAATGCCTGTAAATTAATGGGCATTTTAAACAGCTTGCAAGTGGGATTTTATGGAACGCGCTGCATTGGAACGTTGCGGTAGCGGTGAATTTAAACCCCATATCAGCAGGAAAAATTCTGACTGTTCATATGTGGGCTAAATCACCGTTTCGCAACATGAAATATTGATGAAAGTCCCCTAAAAAGGCAAGTTTATATGTAAAAATAAACAGCTTTCACTTACCTGTCCCCTACGTAAAATCGGTTCCCGTTGTCGGCGTTCACGGCATTGGGAGCTAATTTTTATTTTACTGCAGCAATTAAATAGTCGGACGATTTATTTTAAAAAATGGACTTACTGGCAGTCGGAACGAATCTCCAAAAATAGATTGCACTCTGAGAAAATAAAGCTCCGGATTGCAAGGGGAAAACCGCATTTCAACCCCGCCCCCCCCTTAAAGGCGCCAAAGTCGCGCACACGGCCAGCGGCAGAACTCTAGCACCGCTAAAGGTAAGTTTTGTAACATACCTACCGAAATGGTCAATTTTTGCGCTGTAAATAATTGTGGAGGGTGACTGAGCCTCTGAACCAAATGCTCTAGTATCTTTGCTCTGAACCCGAGCCCCAAGGTGTAAGCGGCCGAAGGAGCGCATCCCTCAGGACAGCCCCCACTCTCCCCCCGGGGGTCAGCGATGTCCAGCCACGGCCGCCCTTCATCCACCCTCCCCGTGCGGCCGCACTGTCATGGGCTGTGGGTCGGCAGCGCCGAGTGGGACGGGGCCGCGGCTCCGGGCAGCGGACAAACGGGGCCGAAAACCCGGCAACGTACCCGTCAGCAGCAGCAGAGTTGGGGACAGTCTGGTCCCTCCGCCCACCCAGAGTCACTGACGGCGCTGCACCGACACCCCAACCTCCTCCCCCACCCCCGGCCGCGGGGATAGACGGCCCGGGGTCCGCGAGTGTGGAACCAGTCAGCGTGGAGTCGGGTTGCTGGGACAGAAGAAGTCTGTCTGTACTGGCAGCCATAGTAAGTGCTTACCTGACGTTCACCGCGTGTACTCCAGAAGGCGTTGCATGGCAACAGTACGGGTCACGGGTAGTGTCCTCGACTGCCGTGCAACCCCCCTATTGGAGGCTCTGCATCACAACGACATCCAGCATCACCAAGGACCCACAGCACCCTGGCCACGCTTTCCTTTCACTCCTCTCATCCAGAAGAAGGTATTGGAATCTGAAGAACTGTGGTATCCTGTGATAGGTTCAATCCTGACCTCGGATGCTGCTTGTGTGGAGTTTCATGTTCTCCTTGTGACTGCAAGGGTTTCTTCTGGGTGGTCTGGTTTCCACCCACAGCCTGTGCAAATTGGTGGGCTAGTTGGCTGCTGTAAATGACTGCTAGTGTGTAGCTGAATGGAAAAATCCGGGGAACTAGATGAGAATTTAGGGTTGATAAAAAATGCAATTTATGTAGGATTAGTGCAAATAGGTGTCTGGTGTTTGGCATGGACTCAATGGGCAGAAGGGTCTATTTCTCTGCTGTTTCTATGACAAGAGTGGTTCAAGGTGATCTGTACATTGAGTTTAATATGTACAAATCTCACAAATATGTGCAAACCAAATCTCATTGAGCTTATATGTAATGACAATAAAAGATATTATTATTATTATTATTATTATTATTATACTGGAACATTATATTGTATGTTTAGTTTTAGTTTTTTTTTAGTTTTTAGAGATACAGTTCAGAAACAGGCCCTTCGGCCCACTGAGTCTGCACCAACCAGCGACCCCTGCATATTAACATTATCCTACACAATTTTTAAAGTTATACCAAGCCAACTAACCCTACAAATCTGTACGTCTTTGGAGTGTGGGAGGAAACTAAAGTTCTCAGAGAAAACCAACGCTGGTCACGAGGAGAACATACAAGCTCTACACAGACAAGCACCCGTAGCCGGGATCGAACCAAGGTCTCTGGAGCTGTAAGCGCTGTAAGGCAGCATCTCTACCGCTGTGCCGCCGTGCCATCCTGTTATTCTGTGATAGTGCACAGTTAACACAGGAGATAAGGGTGTGAGGAATGATGTAAGCTCAGCTTTAAGTTAGTACAAACATTGTTCATTTAATATGAACAGACAAAACTGTAACCCTCTCTTAATACCAAAGCTGCTGCATTTGCTTCCAGAACAGGAGCAATGAGTTTATACAAAGGACTTGGGACAGCTCTACAGAAGGTAAAGATGCATAGAACATACTGCACGTGACCAGTTCCGATTCAAATCAGGTTTATCAAGTTTGTTATCATATACACAAGCATGGTGAGGTACAGGGACATTGACAATCTTCAATTTAGCAGACACGCACATTATACTAATGTACAAACTGCCCACAACGTCTGAGCTAAACATGATGCCGAATTAATCTTCTCCATATCCCTCCATTCCCTGCATATCCACGTGCCTAACTAAAAGCCTCTTGGACGCCACTATTGTATCTGCTTTCACTCCCGTCCCTGGCAGTGCATTCCAGGCACACACCCCTCTGTGTAAAAAACCTGCTCTGTTCTGGAAGCAAACTAAAAACCTGCTCTGCACATCTTTAACATTTCCCCAACTGACCTTAAAGCTAAGCCCGTTCATCTTTTCCCTGGGGAAAAGGTTCTGTCTGTTTACCTTATCTTTGCCACTCAGAATTGTATAAACTTGTATCAGGTGTCCCCTCAACTCTGACACTCCAGAGAAAACAATGCAAGTTTGTCCAACCTCCTCATATAGTTAATACCCTTTAATACAGACAACATTCAACTGTACAGCATTCACACATTCTCCCATGGACAGTGTGGGATTTTTCTGGATGTTCCGGATTTCTCCCACATCCCAAAGATGAGGAAGGGTCCTGTCTGAAGAAGGGTCTCGACCCGAAACGTCGCCTATCTCCTTCGCTCCTTAGATGCTGCTGCACCCGCTGAGTTTCTCCAGCTTTTTGTGTAACTCCCAAAGACGAGCATGTTTGTAGGTTAACTAGCTTCTGTAAATTGTTGCCAGTGTGTTGGATAGAACTAGTGTATGGGTGATCGCTGGTCAATGCAGAAAGGCCTGTTTCCATGCTGTATCTCTAAAACTAAACTAAAACTAAAACATGCCTCCAAAGATTCAGAATATTAAACACGTACAAATTGATGTGGGCTAATTGCAAAGCAGATTTAGTACAAAAATCTGGGCTCAATCAAATTTCTAGCCAGATGAATGTTTCAGTTGTGAGTGCTTATAGACAGAGAATGTGGCTACATGAGTGGCTACATGATGCATTTAATAGTGCCAGAGGCTACAGTCAGCATGACATGCCATTAACCCTGGCCACAGTACGAACCAGAACCTGGAGTGTTGCTCCAGAACACTTAACGTGCAGAGGTTGACATCATCTATTGTACTCCCAATGTTTGGAAGCTTTCCAATTTATCCCTCAAAATGATTTCAATATCATGTGGCACATCCGACCAATGATACCATGGGAATGGTTCTCTTGAATGATAACCTATTCAGCAACTTTTTCTACGAAACAGCTTTATAATCATAAAAAGAAACAGCATAGAAGATTGCCCGTGCCTTCTCATTGGCCTAATTACCCTCACCCTTGAAATATTTTAGTGTTGTTAACTTTCTTTCCAAGGTTGTTCATTTCAGTTCAGTTTAGTTTATTGTCACATGTACCCAGGTACAGTGACAAGCTTTTGTTGCATGCTGATCAGTTAGCAGAAAGACAATACATGATTTCAATTGACAATGTATAGATACATGATAAGGGGATAATGCTTAGTGCAAGGTAAAGCCAGTAAAGTCCGATCAAAGATAGACCGAGGGTCACCAATGAGGTAGATTGTAATTTACGACTGCTCTCTAGATGTGGTAGGATGATTCAGTTGTCTGATAATAGCTGGGATTGTATAACATTCTCTTTGTAATGTTAGTACTCATCCCGCATACATAGCCAATCCATGCAGAGCAGATACACACACAGATATACAGCACTGAAATAAGCTTTTCGGGCCACCGAGTCCGCGCCGACCAGCGATCCCCATGCACTAACACTATCCTACACACATTGAACATTTTACAATTTTTACCAAAGCCAATTACCCTACAAACCTGCACATCTTTTGGAGTGTAGGAGGAAACCGGAGTACCCGAGGAAAACCCACGTGGTCACACGGAAAACGTACAAACGTACTCAATACAGACAGCACCCGTAGTCAGATCGAACCAGGTCTCTGGCGCTGTGAGGCAGCAACTCTACCGCTGCCCACTGTGCCGCCCTGTGGTCACACTACACACAGCTGTGGTCACAATACAGAGAATACAAATGGCTTCCCAAGTTACTCAGGATCTGTGCCCTTAAACCCACCTTACACCCTTGCCCACTGGCCCTTCACCAATTGGTTGTTTTGATTTAATCATTAAAGCCTTTCATTGTACACTGAAGAAGAATTGCGTACCAATTGGCCAGTATATTTTTTTATATATATTACAATAGTGACAATCTTTTAATTAGTGGAGTTGTTGCCTCACAGCTCCAGTGACCCAGGTTGAGCAGAGAGTCGTGGAAGACGGAGCCGCTGATGACAATGGATAAGAGGAGTGAGCTGATAGGAGAGGAGAGAGCCGGTAGGGTACTGCCTCCAGCGCCTTCAATGTCTGCTGAAGGAAGCGCCACCGGAACAAATAGCGGTCGAGGGCGACAGAGGCAGTCTGGAACATACCTGGATCGGGGGCACTCCAGTACCTCCAGCATGTGGACCAGACTTTGGACTTTTTTGTAAATGGTACCAAAATATCGCAACTTGTACGTGCAGCGCAGTGTTTACGTGACAATAATGTACCATTGAACCGTGACCTTGGGTGTACCTGGAGTTTGCACTTTCTCGCTATGACTCATGGTTTGCCCTTTTGTTTGTTTTAAATTATACATATACTTTTATTCAAAAAAATAAATATAAATATACAAATGAGCACAATCAAAGACTGCCTATGTTGACAGTTTTACAAACAAACGATCATCAAATTACAATGATGTCAACTTTATCAACAAAACACCAGCGTTCACGGAAGGGCCTGGGTGTTCCAGTTCCCTCCCACACCCTAAAGATTGAGGTTTGGAGCTTTCATTGGCCACTGTAACTTTACCCCTGGAATGAAGGTAAATGTTGATGCAAATGTGCGGAGTAACGGAAACATTAGTTGGGGTTCAGGATCGAGCTAAAGTAGCCTGATTGTGAAATGGCCTCCTTTTACATCCTGAGGAAATATAACATCAAATTAAGAGTCTTCGTTTGTCCTGCAATATTTACAATGTATGAAGGAACTGCAGATGCTGGTTTACACTGAAGATAGACACAAAATGCTGGAATAACTCAGCAGGTCGGGCAGCATATCTGGAGAAAAGGAACAGGTGATGTTTCGGGTCGAGACATCAGACATCAAACTCCTTTTCTCCAGAGATGCTGTCTGACCCACTGAATTACTCCAGCATTTTAAATCATAAGGTCATAAGTGATAGCAGGTTTAGGCCATTCGGCCCATCGTCTACGCCATTCAATCATGGCTGATCTATCTCTCCCTGCTAACCCTATTCTCCTCCCTTCTCCCCATAATCCCTGACACCCTTGCTAATCAAGAATCTATCTATCTGTGCCTTAAAATTATCTATTGGCGGCCTCCACTGCCTTCTTTGGCAAATAATTTCACAGATTCACTACCCTCTGACTAAAGACATTCCTCCTCATCTCCTTCCGAAAGGAACGTCCTTTAATTCTGAGGCTATGACCTCTAGTCCTAGACTCTCACACATCCACTCTATGCAAGTCTATCCGAACATTTACTTGTGTACAATCTAGAACCCTGCTCCTGGTCTCTACTTTAAAATGGTCCCATAAATTTATTCTGTCTTCTTCATTGTTGTCAACAAAGTGTATTGCTCCACAATCTACTGCTGAATTTCTTCTCCACGGGCCCATTTCACTAAACTGTATATTATCGGCCATCTTTTCGCATCATCTATAAAGTTTACGATAGGCTATGTGTACCCAGCACCTACTGCCTACAGCCTGAACATACCAAAAACACCTCACAGAATTCTATTTTGTAAGAGTTATATTAATCATGCCCTCTTTATCATCAATGAATATTTTCCGATGGGAAGCTCCTGAATCAATGCATAATTCTTTTGAATAGCTTTCTAGCTGATACCAAGAGAATTAACTCTTAAAAATCAGAGGAATCACACCATTAAGAGCTAGCTGCTCACTATCACTTGGGACTGTTTACTGATTGTGATTGATCCATATTTAACATATTTGTGTTCTGCAGTTTGTGCTGGTTCACACAGTGCCCTTAGTCAGGCCCATCACATTGAGTTATGCCCTTATTGGGTTAGTGGGATACGGCGTGGAAGCAGGCCCTTTGGCCCATCAAGTCAGCGCCGACCAGCAATCACCCACACACTAGTTCTATCCTACCTGATTCCAGTATGTGTGCCTATTAGAAGAAGAGTAAAGATGATAGCGGGATTCGGAGATCTTCAAGGGGATCACAAGGTAAATATGAAGTTTCAACTGATTAGGATTTAGATTTGGTGACCTCTGATACCTAATTTGTTGTTAATAAACAATTGACTCACAGCTGATACTCAAATCCAGCATCAGTATTTCACTCTTAATTCACCTCAGGAGGATCATGACATGGAGAGAACCAACCTCAAGCCATCATTAACAGTTAGTTTATTGAAAGCCTGTGGTTTATACAAACATATTTGAACATGGAAAGATAAAGCAGCCAATTACATATTTCAGAATTAATGTATGTGTACAATAAAATAAACAATTTCTTGAATATAATGCTTGATTGGAAAGTTCATTATGCAAGATGACACATATATTTGTGCATAGACCAAAAGCATCAAAAACATTTAAATCAAAATAGAAAGCAATATATTTTTGGATAAAATGGTTACTAACGATATATACTCCACAATGGAAAACATGGTTTTAGCTCTGCGGACAATCCCATTAATTAGCTTTGCTCCTCAAGGAGAGGCATCAGCAAAAGTTACTTAATGATGAAATTTATTACAAATTAAATTAAATGGCACAAGAGGCCGTGCAGATTTTGTTGCTCTTTGTAAAAGAATCCCATCTGTCCCATTCCCACCTTCTCAGTAATCCTGCATCATTCATTCACATTCCCATCTAATTCCCTTCGGAAAGACTCGATTAGCTCCATTTTCACCATCCGAACAGGCAGTGAACGCTAGATCACACCTGCTCGCTGCATAAACATGATTGCTACATACAGATATATAAAAGCAATAGTTATGGCAGGAACTCCTGGGAACACCTATCATCCTCCTGTCTGATAAACAACCATTCACCTCTACTCCTTCCTTCAGCTAATCTCCTGTGTTTGCAGTTACTGGCGTATGGATGTACTTTCTCGTGTCTCCTGAAAATCCATGTAAATGGCATCGGCTATTCTTCTTCATCAGCCTTGCCTATTACCTACTGGTAATATTTTCTGCAGACATTGTGGGCCGAAGGCCCTGTTCTTGTGCTCAACTGTTCTATGTTCTAATTTAACCAGATTAGACAAGAATAACTTGCCTTTAACAATGAGTGATGTTTCTTCATTAACACATTTTCTGGGTGTTTAATTTTAACTTTGACTAGTTTCTAAGAACTTCGTCGCCACCAGATTATCCGAACGACCTGCAGTAACTGGGCATGTCCTTGCTTCCCCCATTTTTCTTTTGGTGTTACATGTTTGTCAAGAAAGCTGCCTTCTGACCAGGTATCTGAAAGTTCTCTCCTACTTTGTCCTTTACTCTAAAAATAACTCTAACAGTAACGCAAAATCTAATTTTACTCTAACATTGGAGGTGGATGGTCTAAGGCGAAAGATTGATATTGATTAGCTGGGTGGAGTGTTGGAAATTTTAATTTAATTCCCATGAATGCAAGGTTATGCATTTGGGAAGCTAAACAAGGACAGGACTTATACGTTAATGGTTGTGCACTACGAAATGTCGGTGAATCAAGACTTTGAGGTACATGTTAATAGGTCCCTAAAAAGTGGCAAAGCAGATATTTAGGGTGGCGACTATGGTGTGTCCCTTGCCTTCATCAGCCATGGCAGAGAATAATAGAACATGGGCATCATGTAACATCTTCATAAAGCATTTGTTAGACCGCATCTGAAATATTGAATTCAGTTCTGGTCAACACACTGTAGTTCGAATTGAGTGCGCTGGAGAAGGTGCAGAAGAGATTTACCTGGATTTTATCTGAATTACAGCAGTTCAATTATAAAGGATTGGATAGGATGGGGTTGCTTCCCTGGACTGGGGAAGGTTAATGGGAATGATGTGACATAGATATACAAAATTATGAGAGGGATAGATAGTAAGTATCTATTTCCGACGGTACAACTGTCTAAACCAAGAGGACATCAGTACAAGGTGAGAGGTAAGAGGTTTGAGAGAGGAAATTATTTTCCTCCACACTGAAGGTAATGTAATATGGAAGGAACTGAAGAGGAGACAGGTTCTTTGACAACATTTGAGAAACATCTAGATAAGCACCTGAATCATCATGGCATAGAAGGCTACAGACCTAATGGTGCAACAGTCATCATGGCTATGGGGTGCCACAGGGTCTGTTTCTGTTCTGACAATCAATACTTTTCCAATCAATTTTGCAGCATTTGAAATCTACCAATTTCACCACTCCTGAACTTCTTTCATCATTTAGTGATCATTGGAATACCTTCAAGAACATGTTAGCTCCCTTTTTACTTATAAGTTTATGTGAAAGGAAAATTACACCATTCAGCCCATCGTCTACTCCACCATTCCACCTATGGCTGATTTATCACTTCCTCCTAACCGCATTCTCCTGCCTTCGCCCCCTAAACCCTGATTCCCACCCTTCTCAACTCTCTCCAAATGGATTCAGTAAATTGACTTCTCAAGAACTGGCCCCACAAGAGCTGGTCTCTCCATCCAACACTGTACTGTCTTTCTTAATTAGTCCTGCCTTTCCATCACTTTTCACTATCTTTACTGAACACCGGGAACCCAGACATGACTGCCCAGCCTGCATCTTCCGAGTCCTGTTTCAATTATGTCAACTTGCACGTACTATGCTCAACTTATTCCTTCCACTCCATGTGTTTACAAACATTTTGGATCCATTTTTGTATTCCTTGTTGTCTCTCAGTCTGCTCGTTAATTCTCTACTCGAACACTCCCAAGTCCTTTAAGTATCCTATACCTTTTTCTTATTGCAATGTGCTGATGCCCATCCAACTCACCAGTTTATTGTAATCCTCATCATCATCGCTGAATCAGATTTATTGATCCCAGTCTTGAGGTATACACATTCCTGTGGAACCAGTCCCTCCTGTCCCACTCCTTCTCTCAAAGCCCCAAGAAAACAAAGCTCTTCTTCCTGTACAATTCCTTGAACCACACAATGAACCTATTTAATGCTGTTATTTTAACTCTTACTGTCACACAATACTGGGAATAATTCAGAGATTACCATTTCAGAGATCCTACATTTTAACTTCCGTCTCTCCTGCCCTGGAAACTCTGACTGGTGAACCTCAATCCATTTCATTCCCTGACATTGTTTCCAAAATGAACCCCAGCTAAATGTCCCGTCCCCCCCCTCCTTTCCATTTTAGAATGTTATGTGTCATAGTGTAGAAACAGGCCCTTTGGCCCAACTTGCCCACAACAGCCAACATGTCTCATCTACACTTGTACCACCTACCAGCATTTGGTCTATATTCCTCCAAACCTGTCCTAACCATGTACCTGTCTAACTGCTTCTTAAATGTTGGGGATAGTTCCTGCCTCAACTACCTCCTCTGGTACTTTGTTCCATACATCCACCACCCTGTGTGTGAAAAGGTTACCCCTCAGATTCCTATAAAATCTTCTCCCCTTTACCTTAAACCTATGTCCTCTGGTCCTCAATTCACCTACTCTTGGCAAGAGACTACCCAATCTGTTTCTCTTATGATCTTATACCTCTATAAGATCACCCCTCACCCTCCTACGCTCCACCCTCCTAAGGAATGGAGTCCCAGCCTACTCAACCTCTGCCTATAGCTCAGACCCTCTAGACCTGGCAACATCCTTGTAAATCTTCTCTATCCCCTTTCCAACTTAACATCTTTCCTATAACACAATGCCCAGAACTGAACACACGACTAAATGTGGCCTCAACAACACCTTTTTCAACTGCATAATAACCTCCCAATACTCTGGCTGATGAAGGCCAATGTGCCAAAAGCCACCCGATCTACCTGTGATTCACCTTGAGGGAGCTATGCACCCCCACTAATAAATCCCTCTGCTCTACAACACTACCCAGAGCCCTACCATTCAGTGTGTCCTGTCACCAGGGAGGCAGGCATGAAATACACAGATAGTTTGAGAAACACTGCTCTGAACCCCTGACGATGCTATCCTCCAGGGCCATTACATTTCTAACCTTCTCTGTATCTCTGTGGGAAGTCCTCTATCAACGGTTCTACTGTATGTTCCAGCCTACCTCTTTCAAGCAATCGTCATTCACCACTGGATTAAGAAAAATACACACCCTCAATATTCCCAAGTTTCCTGTCTTTCCAATGCGGAGGCTACGAGATAGCCGTTGCTAGATTATACAACAGACAAAACTCCCGGCATCGCTGACCCTGCAGCAACTTCAGCTATTTCTCAAGCTTCAGAATCCTGAGGCCAAGTTCATGCAGCTGAAGGCACTTTATGCAGACATTGTCCCCAGGACCTGTGGTGTCCTGAATAACCACATGCTGCAGAAACTGTAGGTTTCAGCCATCCCCCACAACGTAAATAAACTGTCTATTAATTCTAAGAAACATTTGTTTTGACTATAAATGTCAAGAGTACAGCACTGCCTTCTCATTCAGGGACTTAGCACTGTCCTAATCTACACTCCGTTCAAATACAGCTGTTTATTAATTTAATCCTGCTTTAATTAAAATACCAAAGAAGCAGTTCTAACCTCCCACTTAAAAAAGTCCAAACTTTTGCATTCTGTTAGAAACTGCACTCCTTGAAGCAACACCCACCCTGTACTACCACCCCCATGTTAAATGTTAATAATTGTCTTGTTGTATCATCAATAATTATCCCACCCCTTTAAATGCAGAGTCTGAGTTCAATCATTATGCATTGTCAAGAGGAGGGGAAGCTTCATAAAACATATGAAGTTTTGTCCTTGCTCGCGAAGCCGCACAGACCACAATTTTAGGAGCTAGTTCGCCCTGTGATGAATGAGGTACAGGGTTGATGGCAAATACAATTGTCCTCTCTAGGCCTGAAAATCGGCGCAAACTATCTAGGACAATAGCATTTTCCAGTATATTTCCCGCTCCTACAATATGTGTTTTAAGCTTTGCCAGTAGTGAACCATGGTACTTTTCACATTCTTTGTTATTACTGCACAGGATGGCTATATCTTCAGGTGCATAGCCTTCCTTAATGTACGATTGTATTTGCTCTGCTATGTGGTTGACAATCTCCATATGTGTCATTGCATTATTTATTTCAGCCTCCCCTGCAAAGGAGTGATTGCATATGGTACTTTCAGCTAACCTTTTCAGAAATCTAGATCCTTCTTTCCAAGGTTGTAAACTCTTATTGACATGTTCGATGACAACATCGTGTATTTTCTTTGCATTCCGAACCACTATAGTCAACTCCTCTTTCGGATCCTGGAAATTAATTCCTGGTAATCCAGTCTTAAAAATGTGGGAAGTTTGGAAATGATCCATAAAAATCCAGAAGACTCCTGGTCCATTAGGATGCGTTTCTTCGTTTGTTCTGAGAGCCTGAGCCTTCTCATACCAGGCACCCTTGTCAATGCGGAAGTTTTGAGCCTCATCAACAACGATATGTTTCACACTTGGAAACTCACCTTTCATAAACGTTGTCCTTGTAACACACACACATTCCAATCTTCCGCTAAAATTAAAATTCAATAAAATATTATTAAAAATACAATAAAATATTATTTTAAAAACATAATCTGCGTTAAAAATTTAATTTCAGAAGCAATAAGTGGTGAAAGTCTTCTAGCAGGACTGTTCTAGTGCGAATGTTCTCAGAGGACTGCAATGGAAAGCTTGCTAGCTGTGGCTTTGTCTCATCTCAGTTTGTCGATTCAACTCCAGAAACCTGAACAACAATGTCCAGTGATACTCCAAAGCAGTTGCAACATCCTTTGGATGAGATGTGAAGCCAGGACCCATGTGTCATGAGGCAAAATCAAAGGACAACGGCTGGAGTCTCTGGAGTCCTGGCCAACATCTGTCCGTCACAAATGGACTAACTGATCATTATCGCATTACTGCTTCCTGATCCTTGTTCTGTACAAATTGGTTGTCAGATTCTGTTGGTCTACATTTTATCGTGTATTTGGACATCCAGAAGTAATGGATTAAAAAAAAAACTTTTCAGCCTACAAGGATGATTATAAACATAACAAGGTAGAGAGGCCAAGATAAAGACCAGACTGATGAGGATTATAACATCTAAATTGATAGGAAAGTGAAAATTTCCAAATGACAGGTTAAAAAGCAGCATCTCAAAGGCGATCATCTCTGGATTACTCCCAGAGCAAATGAGAGCAGAAATGGAAAGGTAGGCCAGATTAATACATGTCTGAGGAGCTGGTGCAGGGGGTAGGGGTTCAGGTATTTGGATCATTAGTCTCTTCAGGGGCAGAGGTAACCTGTACAGAGGGACGATTGCACCTTAGCTGGAGAATGATCAATATCCTGGGAGGGAGACTGTGTTACTTAGCAGAGTTTGAACTAATAGAGATCAAGAGCAGAAAGCAGGCAGATGAGGTTGGGGACAATTACCATAGTCTAAGAGAGCAAGATTATTAGATAGGACAGACAGGTACAGGGGAAAGAGAGAGGAAAGACTGGTGGTTTAAAGTGTATCCATATTAAAAAGAGACATAAATTAGATTTAGGCCGTCCGGATCAAGCAAATCCCTCCATGAGTATAGGAAGTGTAGGAGTACACTTAAGAAAGTAATCAGAGGGGCTAAAAGAGGACATGAAATGCATCTGGCAGGCAAGGTAAAGGAAAATCCAGAGATTCTACAGGTATATTAAGAGTGAAAGGGTGGGTATGGTAAGGATAAGTCCCCTTAAAGATCAGCATGGCCATTTTTGTGTAAAACCACAAGATATGGGGGAAGATATGAAATCATTATTTCTCATCCAGTTTTATCGAGGAGATCGTGGAAGTTAAGTAATTGAGGTATAGTTGTGTTGGTTATGATCACATATAAATGACCAAAAAGACGGTTCTAGCAGGTTTAAAGAGCCTTAAGGGGGATAAAGCCCGAGGCCTGATCCTCGGACCTTGTGGGAAGCTAGGCAGGAAACTGTGCAGAGATATTTGCATTTGGCATGCTTGCCTCCATTGGGAAGGTCATTGAGTACAAAAGTTGAAATAGCAGTACAAAATGATGTTGTGCACAAGTTATTGGTGAAGCTACTGGGTTGTGTGTAGAGCCAGTCACCCAGCTATCGGAACAATGTCATCAAGTTGGAAACGGTACAGAAGAGATTCACCAAGATGTTACCTGGGCTTGAGTTACAGGGAGGGTTAGAGAGGCTGAGACTTTTTCTTTGGAGCATAGGGGGCTGAGGAGTGAACTTGCTGAGGTGTACAATATAATGAAGGGCATAAAAGATAATATAAATATAAAAGATAATACAATATAAAGAAGCACTCACTCCTTTTCTCCAGGGGATGGGATTCGAAAACTATAGGAGAAGAGAAAGATTTAAGAGGAACCTTAGAGACAACCTTTTTTACTCAGAATCTGGAATGAGTTGCAGAGGACTCTTTAGAAGCAGGTACACTTCCAACTTTTAAAAGACATTTTGACAGATACATGGGTAGGAAGAGTTTAGAGAGTTATGGGCCAAATGCAGGCAAATGGGACCAGGCTGGAATGGTAACTTGGTCAACGTGTACATGTACTGAAGGGCCTGTTCCCGTGCTGTACAGCTCCATGGCTATCAAAGACAACGGTCTATTTTGTAGATAGAGAACTCTGACAGAATAGTACAGCATATCAACACAGTAAAAAATACTTGCCCCGCACATCTCCATTAATCCTTGACCTTATAGCTGCGCCCTCTAATGTTGGACATTTGCACTTGGTGAAAAGGTTCACACTGTCTACCGTATCTATGCCTCTCATAATTTTACATATTTCTATCAAGTCTCCCGTCCACCTCTGACTTTCCTGAGAAACCAATCCAAGTCTATCGAACCTTCGCTAACAGCTGAAACCCTCTAATCCAGGCAGCATTCTGGTAAACCTCCTCTGCACCCTCTCCAAGCCTCCACATCTTTTCGCTAATGGGGCGACCAGAACTCCACTCTAAACTCCAAATAAATGCTAGAACTTGTAATGGTAGAAAGGCAGATATTACCTCATAAATATCTGCAACGGACTATTTTCACAAATGTAAAGAAGTTCATCTCCTGTACAGTGGAAGGTGTTGATAATTCTTCGGACGAGTTGTTCAGCCATAACTGTTTTCCCAGTTCCAGGAAGACCGTGTATAAACAGTTTTTTACATTTCTCAATGTCGTGTTTTGAATGAAGGATCTGAAATTGCTGGATAGATAGTAGATTGAAAAATTCGCTGCCAATCTTATCACTTAGGACAGATGTGAAATGTAGTTGAACAATGGTGACTGCTTTCAGCAATTTTGTGATGTCATCTTTTGTTAAGTCTTTATAACTTGGTGGGTACCGAACTTGTAACACATTCTCAGTCTGATGCTGACTGCTTGCATTACCATATTCAACCATTTCAGGGTCTACATAGAGGATTTTAGGAATGACACAGAGTTTTCCTGCATATCCACCCACATTCACCAGCTTTTGTTTGATGGACATGGCTGTGTTTCTTGAATACTCAGTTATTGCCTCGTCTTCTTCTTCGACAATAGTATAGAGCAGTGGAGCTCCACCCGTGGCCAGGAGCAGGGCATCACATATTACACCATGGTGCTTTGGTAAGTTTATATCAACAGCCCAGCTTCTGGAGAATATCAGAATCCCATTTCTTCCTCCAGGTTTCATTCCAGGGAGCAGGCGTTCCAAATCTGGATGACCAAGAAATAGTTCCTTACAGACTGTGTCTGGAAATGTTTTAATTCCACAAAAGGATTTACAGTCATCTGAAAATTAAAGAGTGAAAACTGCATTATTAAGCTGATGATGAAGATACGGAATAGCATTAGAACTTGCTCTAACTAAGTCATTGGTTGAGGTAACTTGAGCTTTGCAAATTGCCACGTGTTTTGCTACATGGAAAAGACAGCTCACTGCCAACCTCCCAAAGTTTCATCACTACCTGAATATTCACGAGTGCCCAGTAAATCTGCCAAAGAAAGTTATTTCATTGTATGTATCATTTTAATAACATGTTTATTAATGACCAAAAATCTTAGACACAAAAATGAACAAACTAGTTTGATATCATTCCTTCACACTAGTGAAATACTATTGATAAAAATGTCAAATATTAAATGTACTTTCTTTAATGAAGTAATCCCATTTTTTCCTCTCTCTGTTTATCTTTCAGTATCTGTACGGACAGCAGTCTGAAGTTGGCTCTCAACCCGAAACATGACCCATTCCTTCTCTCCACAGATGTTGCCTGACCCGCTGAGTTACTCCAGCACTTTGCATCTATCTTCTGTTTGGACACGTTCCTATTCAATTGAACCTCTCTTTCTTAGTCTCATGAAGTAACATCTCATTACTAAAGAGATATGCTGCCCCTTCACTCGCTATAATCCTATTTAGTTGCATTATCAGTTGCAACTTACTGGGTTAAGGTAACACTGGGAGCATCCACTTTCGGGTAAGTCTACATCTGCACAATGGCAAGCATTGAGTGAAATAGCGCGAGTTCAGGACCAATATGTACCTTCCTGGATAAAAGGACAAGGCTAACAGGTTCAGGAAACCTTGGATGTCGAGGTGTGGATAAAGAGAAAAAAGGAAGCATATAGCAGGTGTAGAGAAGTAAACACAGGGAAATCCATCAAGGATATAAAAAGCGCCGGGAGTAAATTAATAAAGAAATTAGGAAGGCATGTTAGGGTCACGGAATGGCAGCGGCAGACATGGTTAAAGCAAATCTGAATCTAAATCTAGATTGCTGCCTTACAGTGCCAGAGACCCGTGTTCCATTCTGACGACGGCTGCTGTCTGTATGATATTTGCATGCTCTCCGTGACCTGCGTGGATTTTCTCCGGGAGCTCCGGTTTCCTCCCACACTTCAAAGATGCACAGCTTTGTAGGTTAATTGGATTGGTAAAATTGTAAATTATCTTGAGTGTGTGCAGGATAGTTTTAGTGTGCGGGGGCGGCACGGACTCAGTGGGCGAAAGGCCTGTTTCCGCACTGTATCTCTGCATGTCTAAACTAAACTAAGAAAATTAGGAAGGCAACCAGGTTCACCTAATGTCAGCGGCAAAACAATAACCAGAAAAGAGTAGAGTCCATTTGTAAGCCAGAACATATACAGTGGCTTACAAAAGTTTTCATACCCCTTGAACATTTCCACATTTTGTCACGTTACAACCACAAACGTAAATGTATTTTATTGGTATTTTATGTGATAGACCAACACAAAGTGGTGCATAATTGTGAAGTGGAAGGAAAATGATACATGGTTTCCAAATGTTATTACAAATAAAAATCTGAAAAGTGTGGCGTGCAAAAGTATTCAGCCCCCGAGTCAATACTTTGTAGAACCACCTATCGCTGCAATTACAGCTGCAAGTCTTTTGGGGTATGTCTCTACCAGTTTTGCACATCTAGAGACTGAAATTTTTGCCCATTCTTCTTTGCAAAATAGCTCAAGCTCAGTCAGATTGGATGGAGAGCGTCTGTGAACAGCAATTTTCAAGTCTTGCCAGAGATTCTCAATTGGATTTAGGTCTGGACTTTGACTGGGCCATTCTAACACATGAATATGCTTTGATCTAAACCATTCTAGTAGCTTTGGCTGTATGTTTAGGGTTGTTGTCCTGCTGGAAGGTGAACCTCCGCCCCAGTCTCAAGTCTTTTGCAGACTCTAACAGGTTTTCTTCCAAGATTGCCCTGTATTTGGCTCCATCCATTTTCCCATCAACTCTGACCAGCATCCCTGTCCCTGCTGAAGAAAAGCATCCCCACAGCATGATGCTGCTGCCACCACCATGTTTCACAGTGGGGATGGCGTGTTCAGGGTGATGTGCAGTGTTAGTTTTCCGCCACACATAGGGTTTTGCATTTAGGCCAAAAACTTCAATTTTGGTCTCATCAGCACCTTCCTCCACATGTTTGCTGTGTCCCCCACATGGCTTGTAGCAAACTGCAAATGGGACTTCTTATGGCTTTGTTTCAACAATGGCTTTCTTCTTGCCACTCTTCCATAAAGGCCCGATTTGTGGAGTGCATGACTAATAGTTGTCCTGTGGACAGATTCTCCCACCTGAGCTGTGGATCTCTGCAGCTCCTCCAGAGTTACCATGGGCCTCTTGGCTGCTTCTCTGATCAATGCTCTCCTTGCCCGGCCTGTCAGTTTAGGTGGACGGCCATGTCTTGGGGTAGGTTTGCAGTTGTGCCATACTCTTTCCATTTTCGGATGATGGATTGAACAGTGTTTCCCGTGAGATTGGGATTTTTTTTATAACCTAACCCTACTTTAAACTTCTCCACAACTTTATCCCTGATCTGTCTGGTGTGTTCCTTGGGCTTCATGATGCTGTTTGTTCACTAATGTTCTCTAACAAACCTCTGAGGCCTTCACAGAACAGCTGTATTTATACTGAGATTAGATTACACACAAGTGGACTCTATTTACTAATTAGGTGACTTCTGAAGGCAATTGGTTGCACTGGATTTTATTTAGAGGTATCAGAGTAAAGGGGGCTGAATACTATTGCACGCCACACTTTTCAGTTTTTTTTATTTGTAAAATAATTTGAAAACCATGTATCATTTTCCATCCACTTCAGAATTATGCGCCACTTTGTGTTGGTCTATCACATAAAATCCCAATAAAAGACATTTATGTTTGTGGTTGTAACGTGACAAAATGTGGAAAAGTTCAAGGGGTATGAAAACTTTTGCAAACCACTGTAGGTGAGGATTACAATGAATTATTTTTTTGGTGTTCACAGAGCAGACTTTGTAGTTGGATGGTACAGACACTGAGAAGGAGAAATTCTAGTGCAAGCCTCCACAAACAAAGAGGAGGTAGTTGATGCCTTGGCAGGTTTAAATGACTAGATGAGCTGCATCTCGAGCTGCAATGAGAAGCAAGCAAGAAATTGCTGGGACTCTCAATTAGATTTTTTTAATTGTCTTTGTGAGGTACGACATGACTGTAAGATGGCAAATGAGGTTCCTATTGTTTAGAAGCGCGTCAGGGAAAAGCCTGTTAACTATAAACCCATGAGCCTAATATCAGGGGTGGGGAAGATGGAAAATCCTAAATGACAGGATTATTGATCAACAGGATAGGCAGGAGGTGATCAGAGGTAGCCAGCAAAGATCCTATAGCGGAGCAAGACGGCCTACTCCCACGAAAAACACGTAGTACGGTCATGGGCAGATTCATGGGTGATTATAGACCCATTTCAGCAACCAGCCTCCGCCATCTTGCTTCCGCCCAAAGATATGATCTTTGCTTCCGCTTCCGTCTTCGGGGTTGAGGCGGCGGCCCAACTTGGGGCTGAGGCTGTGTCCCGGCGGAGCGGCCCAACTTGGGGCTGAGGCTGTGTCCCGGAGGCCACGGCCCGACTCGGGGTTGAGCTGTGTCCCGGCGGAGCGGCCCAACTCGGGGTTGAGGCAGTGTCCCGGCGGTGACGGCCCGACTCGGGACTGAGGCTCTGTCCCGGCGGAGCGGCCCAACTCGGGGCTGAGGCTGTGTCCCGGCAGAGCGGCCCAACTCGGGGTTGAGGCGGTGTCCCAGCGGAGCAGCCCGACTCGGGACTGAGGCTGTGTCCCGGCGGAATCAACTCAAACACAGCATATGAGCCATTTAAAAAGAAATGATTTAAAAAACATTAAAAAAGAAAATTACCAGAATCAAAATTTATAAACATTAAAAACACAAACTGTTCCTCCGCATCGTTGATCACACTGCGAGTCGGGTCGGGTACGTTCCGGTTACTATAAAATCAACTCAAACACAGCTTATGAGCCATTAAAAATAAATGATTTAAAAAAGAAAATTACCAGAATCAAATTTTATTCTTTAACAAGAATTAACAGAATTATGAACTAACAGAATTATGAATCTAACCCTATATCACACACACACAAACTGTTCCCCCCGCAATGTTGATTAAACTGCGAGTAGGGTCGTGTAGGTTCCGGTTACTGAAATGGATGAAAAAAATGTCCATGTTCCGCTCCGTTGCGTACTACACGTCAGCTCATTGCATTTAGCAGGAGTGATCTATCTTGCTCCGCTATAGGGTCTTTGATAACAAGTACTGGAGCAACTCGGTTGTTTCCACATTTCATTCAATTCATCAAGATCTACCATGTTCTACCATGGCTCAAAATTTTCAGTTTGGTTTCCATTACTATTTATTACCTCGATAATCGAGTGGTCCTTGTTTTGAATGAACTGGATGTTAGCCAATCATATGATAATTTAGCCAATATTACAATAATAATATTGTTGGCTGATGGCGTCAATCAGAGATGCTTACTCCCACATTACAAGACAACATCTGTTCTTGACTATTCCCATTTCTCATCCACATGCACAGCAATGTTATCAGAAATCTAAGTTAATTTCCACTTGCACCTGGTGACTATTAAAGTGTCAGATTGCAATTGATAAGGTCTCACATAGGAGATTAGTGGGCAAAATTAGGGCACATGATATTGGGGGTAGAGTGCTGACATGGATAGAGAAGTGGTTGGCAGACAGGAAACAAAGAGTAGGGATTAAAGGGTCCCTTTCAGAATAGCAGGCAGTGACTAGTCAGGTACTGCAAGGCTCGGTGCAGGAACCACAGCTATTTACAATATTCATCAATAATTTGGATGAAGGGATTCAAAGTAACATTAGCAAATTTGCAGATGACACAAAGCTGGGTGGCAGTGTGAGCTGTGAGGAGGATGCTATGAGAATGCAGGATGACTTGGACAGGTTGGGGGAGTGGGCAGATGCATGGCAGATTAAGTTTAATGCAGATAAATGTGAGGTTATCCACTTTCGTAGCAAAAACAGGAAGGCAGGTTACTATCAAAATGGCGTCAAGTTGGGAAAAGGAGAAGTACAATGGGATCTGGGGGTCCTTGTTCATCAGTCTATGAAAGTAAGCATGCAGGTACAGCAGGCAGTGAAGAAAGCGAATGGCATGTTGGCCTTTATAACAAGCGGAACCGAATATAGGAGAAAAGAGGTCCTTCTGCAGTTGTACAGAACCACACCTGGAGTATTGTGTGCAGTTTTGAGAAAGGACATTCTTGCTATTGAGGGAGTGCAGCGTAGGTTTACAAGGTTAATTCCCGGGATGGCGGGACTGTCATATGCTGGGAGAATGGAGCAGCTGGGCTTGTACACTCAGTTTAGAAGGATGAGAGGGTATCTCATTGAAACATATAAGATTGTTAAGGGGTTGGACATGCTAGAGGCAGGAAACATGTTCCCGATGTTGGGAAAGTCCAGAACCAGGGGCCACAGTTTAAGAATGACGAGTAAGCCATTTAGAACGGAGTTGAGGAAACACTTTTTCTCACAGAGAGTGGTGAGTCTGTGGAATTCTCTGCCTTAGAGGGCAGTGGAGGCAGGTTCTCTGGATGCTTTCAAGAGAGAGCTAGATAGGGCTCTTAAAAATAGTGGAGTCAGGGGATATGGGGAGAAGGCAGGAACGGGGTACTGATTGGGGATGATCAGCCATGACCACATTGAATGGCAGTGCTGGCTCGAAGGGCCAAATGGCCTACTCTTGCACCTATTGTTTATTGCTTGTCCCACACAGAGCCACTGCAAGATATTCAGAAGACCAATAACACCATGATTAGATTTTGTCACAAACTGCTTTCCCTAGCCACTGAATCCATCTTTTCCCTTGCAAGTCTGAACCTGAAGTTTAGTATATTTGATCCACAGGTAAAGTGAGACGATGCCTCAACCTACACTTACACCACCTATTTCCACCTCCATTACATCGACAGATCCTGCTGATGTATAGTTCCCTTGGAGCCAGTTGCGGAAACCCCGGGGGGGGCCGGGAGCAGGACTCTCTCCCCCCTCCCCCCGTTTTGAGAGGCTGGGGACGATACCCAGGGCTCTCGCTTAACTTTTTTTACCTGTTGCCAGCCGGGCAACCTTGGCAGCTTTTTAGGTTGCCAAATGACAGTTTAGGTGGTCATTTAATACGGTTTGCATGATGCATGTGATTATGTGCTTGGACGAAGTGTGTAGTTACCAGCCGGAATTATGCTCAATGAAGCATTCACATATTATTTCTGCTTCAAATAAAGTCACAAACTAAACATATTCACCAACCAAGACATGATATATACGACAAATGGCATGCAGCAAAATTATAATACAGTATCTCATCTTTTGTTACACGTTGCAATAAATGCAATTTCTATTGTTTCTTTCCACTTCCAAACAAAAATGTGGTTGGATTATTGAGCGTATGATCAACCTCGGTGAGACCAAGCGGAGGCTTGACGATCGCTTCACCCAACACCTACACTTAGTTCACAATAACCAACCTCATCTCCCGGTGGCTCAGCACTTCAACTCTCCCTCCCATACCGAATCCGACCTTTCTGTCCTGGGCCTCCTCCACGGCCAGAGTGAGGCCCACCGCAAATTGGAGGAACAGCACTTCATATTTTGCTTGGGTAGTTTTCACCCCAGCATTATGAACATTGGCTTCTCCAATTTCATGTAGTCCTTGCTTTCTCCCTCCTTCCCCTCCCATTCCCAGATCTTCCACAGCCTACTGTCTCTGCCTCTTCCTTTCTTTTTCCCGCCCACCCCCCCTCCCGACATCAGTCTGAAGAAGGGTCTTGACCCAAAACATCGCCTATTTCCTTCGCTCCATAGATGCTGCCTCACCCGCTGAGTTTCTCCAGCATTTTTGTCTACCCGTTCACACAGGTTGTGTTATCCCACTTTCCTCACCCACTCCCTACACATTAGGGGCAATTTTACAGAGACATGTTAACCTACAAAGCCAATGGGATGTGGGAGGAAACCCACACACTAGCAGGGAGAATGTGCAAATTCAACACAGACAGTGCCCGAGGACAGGATCGAACACAGATCTCTGGTGTGTGAGGCAGCAAGTCCACCAGCTGTGCCACGATATTTTATTTTCCAACACACAAAAAATGATATGTTAATAACTTTGGTTACTAAAAAAAAGAAACTATCCATTTTCAGTCTTAAATCTCTAAGTGACATTATGTCCCCCTTTTCAGGTACTGTTTGTTTAATTCAGTTCAAGACTATGGGGCAGCACAATGGCCATAACGTTGCTGCCTAAAATTGCCAGAGCCGGAATTGATCCTGAATATGGGTGCTGTCTGTTTGGGGTTTGCTCCTCTTCCCTTTGATCGCATGGGTTTTCTCCGGGTGATGGTTTCCTTCCACATTCCAAAGTTGTGCAAGAACTTTTTTCAGACCCAACTCATAACGTAATACGTTCCTTTTGTCCAGAGATTCTGTCTGACCTGTTGAGTTACTCCAGCTTTTTGTGTCTATCTTCAGTTTAAACCAGCATCAGCAGTCCCTTCTTACACACACACAATACTAAACGATAGAACTTTATTAAACCCAGGAGGTAAATTCTATATATAGAGATATAGATATATATATATATATATATATATATATATATATACACACACACACATATACTTATATATTCATATATAAATATACACTGTTTTGTTTTCTCATTTATAACATTGTTTACAGAGTACTATGTTTACATATTCTGTTGTGCTGCTGCAAGTAAAGATTTCATTGTTCGAACTGGGACGTGAAAATAAAACACTCTTGACTTACGTCGCTAAGGTGTGGGATAAAACTAGTGCACAGGTGATCGGTGGTCGGCGTGGACTCGGTGGACCGAAGGGCCTGTTTCCAAACTGTATCTTTAAATTAAACTAAAAACACTAAAACCAGAGGAAATGTAAAGAAGGGTCTCTACCCGAAATGTCAACCCAATTTCTTCTATCCAGAGATGCTGGCTGCTCCATGGAGTTCCCCCGCACAATTAAAGCACGGAATAGTCTTCACCGTCCCATAGTTACGCAACCAGACGCAACTAAATCTAAGGTAACCCTTTTTTGCTCCAGTCGAAGTCAAGAGAGTTTTATTGTCATGTGTCCCAGATAGGGCAATTAAATTCTTGCTTGCTTGAATATGTTTGGTGGTGGTGGGTTAAATTCCATTTGGAAATTTTTTGGAGGACCAGGAAACCAGAAGCAAGAGTTACTCCAGCTCCAAGGAGTGATTCTGCCTTGGTTTTCAGCGGTCGCGGCGACTAGACAGCAATGGCTGCCAGATCTCCCACAATGCAAAGGGAGGGAGAAAGTGCCCAGCGCCGACCAGTTGCCGTGGCAGTGCGCATGCGCAGGGCGGCCGATGATGCGCACGTGCAGGGCGGGGATGTGCTGGACGTAGCAGTGCGCATGTGCAAGGCGGCCGGCCGTGCCGGCGGATGAGGAGCGAGCGGAGAGCGGAGCGCGGAGCCCGGCGGCCCGAGACAGAGAGTTACAGAGAGAGATAGAGAGGGGGCCGCTCAGAGTTGCTTGCCAAGCAGGGCAAAATGGGACGGCTGTTAGGTTGCCCGACGGCACTTTAGGTTGCCATTGGCATCCGGACAACCGCTAATGTCGAGCCCTGGATACCCCCCATTTTTTGTAATCTGCATTTTAAAACACTTGGTGAAATCTCCGCTTTCCGCGAGACAGTGGGGGTGGGACTGGTGATGGAGGGTCTTTGGTAGCCAGCATGGCTTTGTCAAGGAGTGATCCTGTCTAACCAATCTGATTTAATTTTTGAGTAGCTAACATGTATTGATAGATAAAGCTGAGTAGATGTGGTTTACATGGATTTCAGTAAGGAATTCCACAAAACCCTGCATGGGTGACTGTTCCAAAAGATTAGTGCCCAATTGCAAGGTGGTAAATTGGATCCCAAATGGTTTGGAATAGAAGACAGAGGGTGATGTATAGGATTGTTTTTGTGATTGAATACCTGTGACTAGCAGTAATGTATGTAAATAATTTGGATGTGAATGTAGCGGCATGATCAATAAGTTTGCAAATGACTCAAACATTTATGAAGTTGTTGATAGTGTACAGGGTGGTCTTGGGCCAGAAGAAGATATTGATGTCAATATCGGGCTGAGAAATGGGCAGGTGGAGTTTGATGCTGATAATTGTAAGGTGATGTATTTTTGGAATACGAATGAGGCTAGGACATACACCATGAGTGGTTGAGGTACAGGGAATATTGACGAACAGAAGGTCCTTGATGTAAAAGTCCAATCATCCTTGTTGGCAGCATTGCGGTAAATGACGTGGTTAAAAGGGCATATGGGATACTGGCCTTCATCAGTCATGGTACTGAATACAAGAGCAGGGTGGTTATGGTCAACTTCATAAAATACTGTTCAGACATCAGCATAAAATACTGTGTGTGCACTTATGTCACTACACTATAGGTAGGATGTGAGAGAGGAAGCAGAGGAGTTTCACCATGGAATTTCATCAGGAAATTGCCTGGACTAGAGTATTTCAGTATGAGAGGGACTGGAAAGGCTAGGTCTGTTTTCCTGGCGTTTAAGAAGAAACAGAAGAGCGACACAAATTTATGAGACGTAGAGATAGGGATAGACAGCAGGAAATGTTTTCAGAGGCAGATAAAACTCAGTGAAGTAGATTTCCAGTAAGGGGCAAGAGCTCGAGAGGGGATCTGAGAGGGGGGGGGGGGGGGGGGGGTGGGGCTTCCTTCATCAGAGTGGCAAGTAAAAGATTCAGAAAGCAGTGGAAACTGGTTGCTGAGAACATGTAAGAAATGTCTAGACAAGCACTTGAATTGCCTTGAATGCAGGCTAAGTACTGGAAGATGTGATTAATATGGAATGGTTCCCTCTGGTCAGCGTAGACAAGGTGGGATGAGTGGTCTGTTTCCATGTTGCACGACTATGTGATTTTCTAGAGCCCGGCAACACGCCTGGCTCATCCGCCACAGAACTGGGAACCCGCAGAAAGACCCAGCGGCTGCAGCCCGTAGGAGGGAAGCTGCTGAGTCTAGCCCCTGCTCATCCTCCAGAAATTAGAGAACTGAAGAGGGAGCCAGCGATGACGATCTCGAGGAGCTAGGGCGTGTCGGGGAGGGACCGGGGACTTACCTTCCACGCTTTCAAAGTCGGCTGCAGGAGGCACCCCTGGATAACAAAAGTGGCCAGCCTAGGTTAGAGACATCGGTTCGCTGAACAACCCAGACAAAGACCAAGCATGCGGACAAGACTTTGGAAATGGTGCCAAACTGGCGACTCAAAAATAATTTCACTGTGTTTTGCACGTGACAATAAAGCATAATTGAAATAATGAAAAAAAATCACTGTTGCTTCAAACCTTTGTAGAACATTTGTACCAGCTTGTCCAAAGAGTTATCACCTCCAACTGAAAACACAGGCTTGCACCTTGGTGGTGATGCAGTCACACTTAATTCATTCTTAAAATTCATACAGAGTTCTTCCATCTCTGCAGGAAAGATAAAATGTTCAAAATTATATCTCACCAGCAATCCAGAGAATGTAACTTATTACAGTAGAATATTTCCACTTTGTGGGATGAACTTCAAAAGATTTTAGACAACAGGCACTTACCAGGATCTTTAGCCAACAACATCTCAGCCCATTTAGTAAATTCCATTCTCTTAACGCGGTCATCTTCTACTGTCCAGCTGTCAGGATTGTCAGCAAACACTACACAGCAGGACTGCTTCACATGTAACATTATCAAAGAGCCAACCACTTCTGATCCCTTCAAAACACTGGCAACATTAAGTTCGTATTCAATGTTCCTTGGAGAGGAACAATAATGTATAATCTTGAGTTTTCTTTTGATAATGTTGCGGATAAAACTATCAGGTTCTTCAAGACTACATCCAACAACTTCCCTCGAATCAGTGACACCTACAAATATAAACCCACCATTTGCATTTGCAAAGGAAGACATTAATGCCGGAATGGCTTCTTTTATCCTCTCCGACGTCTTTTTCCCTGAAAATGCTTTAAATTCAATCTGTTCAGACTCACCGAAATTAAATATGTCACCATATTTAAATTCTTTTTGATTTAACATATAAAAAGGTAACTCAGTATTCCCACAATTAGGGATTGAATAAGACTTTTTTGCTGCTGGACCATTACTAGAATCTGAATCTTCTTCATCACTACTTTGGGACGTAGTGGATTTATTTCTGAATAAATCCTCCACTTCAAGGGGACTTAATTCAATGCGTTGAGTGCCCGTCCTACAGTAAACATTGCTTGCTATAGAGCACAACCGTGGCAAATTCCTTCCTTCATCAATGCTATTGGTCCAAGACTGCACAAAAATCATCATGGTGCTCCCTTGCAGCATGAATTCCAGGAATGACGGTTTTTTTTACCAAATTGGAAATTCCTTGCTCAATATCTAATCCAATTGCATCAGTAATCTTGTTGTAACCCTTATTCCCCACTTTCACATGAATGATTCCACCACCAGAATTTAAAAGAGCACATGCTGATATAACTATGTTTCTGCACTGTGCCTTTTTCAAAGAGTGGTCTTTCATTTTTTTCCTATGTGTTTCCCCAAAGTCTGCAGTGCCTGCATCCAGCACCAGGTCCGGATACTGGGTCTTCATCAGTCGAATGTTCTCAAGATCCATCCTGGAATAAAACAAAGCATAGGTAATGTATCAGATGGAAACTCAACAGCAATATCCAACTTCCTATTGTGGTTAAAGGTCTCACTCCATATGTGTCCATGTCATACAACGTGTGTGAAATTAATGCATTGCAGTGGGAATCTCTGGACAAAGTATTATTTAGCGCTTGAATAATAATGAATGCATTTATTGGCCAAGTATGTACACATACAAGGAATTTGCCTTGGTGCTCTGCTCACAAGTGAAAGCATGACATACAGTAAACCATTAAGAATAAAACATTAAAACATTAATAATTAAACATTATAGCTTAAACATGTGAATTAAATAAAATACCGGAGCAAAAGGAGGCTACAGACTCGTGCTACTGCTCGTGGACAAAAAAGCTGTTTTTACATCTGTCTGTGGCTGCTTTGACAGTCCGGAGTCGCCTTCCAGAGGGAAGTGCTTCAAACAGTTTGTGGCCAGGGTGAGAGGGGTCAGAGATGATATTACCAGTTCGCTTCCTGGCCCGTACAGTTTGTTACAGGGGGTGGGGGGGAGGGGGAGGAGGTTGCAGCCAACGACCTTCTCAGCTGATCGAACGATTCGCTGCAGCCTCCAGATATCGTGCTTGGTGGCTGAGCCAAACCAGACCATGATGGAGAAGGCGAGGACAGACTGCAATGGCAGTATGGAATTGGACCATCATTGCCTGTGGTAGATTGTGTTTCCTCAGCTGGATTGTGTGTCCTGCTGGAGGATGAAGTGCAGGCCTAGGTTGACAAGGGGTTTGTGATATTTTTCAGCTAGGCCAGCACGTCTTTCAAGGGTCTTCATGACTACTGAGGTCAGTGCGACGGGCTTGGAGTCAATAAGACCAGTAATCCTTGTCTCTTTGGGTACAGGGACAATAGTGGAGGCAGGGACAGTACAGGTTTGCATAGATTGGTTGAAAATGTCTGTGCCAGTTGTTCGACACAGAGCTTGAGGTTAGAGGGGGAATACATTGTCCAGAGACACAGATGAAACCAGTCAGCTCCTGCTTTTAATAGACAATTGGCCCCTGAACAATGTAATGAATTGAGAAAAAAACAAAACAGATGAGACACAAGAGATTGCAGATGCTGGTATCTCCAAATTGTAGGAGGAACTCAGCAAGTCTAGCAGCATCTATGAAGGCAAACGAATATAGGTACAAAATGCCGGAGTAACTCAGCAGGTCAGGCAGCATCTGAGAAAATAAATAAGTAGTTTCGGGTTGAGATCCCCTTCCTCGGAGTTTCAGGTTGAGACCCTACATCATTTTGCGAATCTGCCGTTATGAAGTTGAGTGAAACGCAGATAGGTGGGGCTATTCAGTTAACTTCCAGCTCCATCCGTCCACTATCTCTGCCAAGAAAAAGGCGCCAACTTTTAACATGCAAATCAATGAAATAAATAAAAGCAGCTAGATTAAAACTGGCCTCTAAAAGAAGCTACATCCAAATTATGTGAGAAATGAATGAGAAGTTAGGTAACACAGAATTAGTGTGAATCAATGATCGATGGTCAGATTGGACTTGGTGGGCCAAAGGGCCTGTTTCCATTTTGCATCTCCACACTAAAAATAATGAAATATTAATCTATATTTTCAAACCACTTGAGTTACTGAAGTAATTCCCTGCGACCTGAAACTGTCCTGTCTTTCCCTTTTCAAAGCACTTGCACTCGCTGCCTCTCACTTCCAAGAGCGGTCCGGACAGAATGAAATAAGGGGAAAGGCAAGAGCGCCGGAGAGAGTGAAATAGACGAGTCTGGGCTCCAGCTTTGAAAAGCGCTTTCCTGCGGAGATTCGCTGCTCCTGAACCGGGACCGTCACGACGCGTGGACATAACCCTAAATAGGATCAAAATGCAAAGGAAGGAACTGCACCGTAGACACAAACTGCTGGAGTTACTGCGGGACAGGCATCATTTCTGGAGCGAATCTCTTATCTCTACAGATGCTGCCTGTCCCGCTGAGTTACTCCAGCATTCTGTGTTTATCTGGGATCAACTGGGATTGAATAACACTAACCTTCGATTATCAAAGGGGGAAAATAGATCGCCTTTGGATTTCGACTGTTGCGATTACCCGTGCGAATTACTGAACTCCTTAAGCGAAAAATATTCCACTCCAGTGGTTTCGTTTCTTCTCGGCTCCCGCTAAGCGGCAAATCTGTCTCTTACAAGAATGGGAGTGGTTTGGCTTGCAATCAGATTGCAACCTTCACGTGGTCTGCCCTGTTTCGACGAATGTAATCAACCCGGAGAGCACAATCAAAGATTATAGCAAAGATCATAGAACGGAGCGGTCATCAGTACAGTTGCTGCCTCACAGCGCCAGAGACCCAGCTCAATCCTGACCTTGGGTGCTGTCTGTCTGTCTGTACGGAGTCTGTACGTGCTTTTGAGAGATATAGATTGTCCTCACAATCACTGCTCAGAGACTAAATCATCGAAACAAGAAATGCTTTTTATTTATTTGCGAATCTGCAGAATTCGGGTGCCTCTCCAAATTGAGACACACCAAAGTCAGAAAAGTAAAGCCCCTTTATACACACAATTCTGCTGGCATAACCTCCCCTTCTGGCTCTTCCCAATCAGAGCACTGAGGTGCACAGTCTATGGGTACATCCCCCAGTACCTCCCACATCATACATAGCATGTTCATGATAATGAGCAATTTCTCGACTAGGGGCGTATAACCAATATTCATTTATATCATTAAGCATGCCCAGTTGCAATTGACCTGGCCTAGTTTTCGCACCTCCAACTGACCTATCTCAGTTTTTTTATATCTGAACTAAAGCTAGTTTCTACTGACAAGGGTCCCTTTCATCCCTAGTCCCTACTGACAAGGGTCCCATCTATCACCCTCCTTCTACGCTACACTATGCTATCCATCCTCACTCAAGGACAGTTGTGATAAACCCACTCCCAGCTATGTCAACATCTTCTCCCTGCCTGGCCTCTATCGGTTAGAATCCTGTTTACAAGTTAGAATCTTCGCCTGAATCCTTACAATAGTGGGGTTTAATCACTTTATCCCTCACACTTTCTATGACCACATAGATTTCCTCTGGGTGACCCGGTTTCCTCCCAGGTTTGTAGGTTGATTGGCTTCTGTAAATAATTGTCCCTGGTGTGGACTGGAACTAGTATATGGGTGATCGTTGGTTGGCAGAGACTGAGTGGGCTGAAGAGCCTGTTTCCTCGCTGCATCTCTAAACTAAACTACAAACTACAATAATAGAGACACAAGGAGCTGCAGATGCTGAAATCTTCAACAAGAAACACAATTGATGAGCAGGAAACACAAGGTATTGGAGGAACTCAGCGAGTCGGGCAGCATCTCTGGAGGACAGGACCCTTCTTCAGGGTGAAATATCGCCTCTTGGTAATGGCTACCTTCTTGACTGCTGTAATCCTTCAGGGGAAGATGCTCCCACCATTCTAATGTAGAAAATGTTACTGACCCCGCCCCCCACCCCGTGTAAGGTCATCGAGACAAAGGGTGCGACGCACGGAACAGCTCAATCCCTCTGGAGGACATGGCAGCTTCTGACATACACTGTTAACACACAAAATGCGTACTTTCTTACCTATTAAAAACTGCCGAATTTAGCAATGTTACAAAATTTTGAGATTTAAAAAAATCAAGTCTGCAATTTATCCCATCAGATAAAGCATAAAAATAAGTTTAATTTGACACCTAATTCACTTTCATATCTTCAGTATTAAAAAAGTTAGGGCCATTTTCATACTCGGAAATTAGCAACTTGCTTCCTATTGCTTTTCTATTGACTTGAATTTTAATAATTTTTTTTATTAGAAGTAAATACATAATAAAAAGCATTTTGTTTGTTATAGTCATACATTATTAATATTATTTATATTAACAATTGTATAGTAATTCTACGTCTATATATTTTTTAAATTTTTATATAGATAGAAAGTATTAGAGAGAGGGAAAGAAAAAAAAAGAAAAACAAAACAAAAGAAGAATGGAGTATTCAACTGATTATGCATCATTGGAGATATGTCCGCGGATTATAAAATGTAATTCTTCACCTATTCCTTAATTCAGGTTTCAGTCAGGTTCTCGTGCCGAACCAGTTTGCCCCTTCAAATATTCAATGAATGGGGACCATATTCTAGTAAATTGTTCTTGTTTGTCCAGTAAGACAAATCTTAATCTTTCCAAATGTAGGGTCTCCGACATTTCCGTAGTCCACATTTTAATTGTGGGGGTTATAGGGCCTTTCCAAAATTTTAATATTAATTTTTTCCCAATTATTAAACTATAATCGATAAAGGTTCTTTGGTCCGTTGTAAATAATTGATTTTGTTCTAGTATTCCTAATATTATTAATTTTGAATCAGGGACCAATTTGGTATTGACGACTTCCGAAATTATCTTAAAAATTTCCGTCCAAAAATTATTAATTTTTATACAGCTTACAAATGTGTGCGTTAGATTAGCCTCTAAGTGTTGACATTTATCACAAATAGGGGATATGCATGGGAAGATTCTGTTTAATTTGGTTTTTGAATAGTGCAATCTATGTAATACTTTAAATTGTATTAAAGAATGTCTAGCATTTAACGAACAGTGAAGTATATGTTGTAAGCTTTCATCCCATATTTCTGGCCTTATTATTTGACCTAGTTCGTTTTCCCATGATTGCCTATATATTTCCGTCATGGGTGCATAATTATCTAATAGAACATTACAAATATAAGATATTAATTTTTCTGTGATCGGGTGTTTATTCAAACATTCATCAAGAATTTCTGTCTTTCTATTTCTATAGTCCTGTGTATTTGACTTAGCATAGTCTCTAATTTGTAGATATCTAAAGTAGTGTTTTGAATGAAGCCCATAAATTTGTTGTAGTTCCTGAAATGAGAGAAATGAACTTTTCATATAGAGATCGCCCATCTTTGTAATTCCGTGATTTTTCCATTGTAAAAAACCTTTATCCATCATTGAGGGTTTAAATGTAGCATTGTTTACAATGGGAAGAGATAGTGGTAAACAATCCAATTTTAGTGTCTTCTTTAATTGTTTCCAAATGCGTATTCCACTGTCTATTATAGGGTTTTCTTTATAGGTTTTTTTGCTTAATTTAGTAATAGCAAATAGAATCGACCCAATTTCAAAAGGTAAGCAGTCTTCCTTTTCCATTTTTAACCAATCTGGTTGTTTGTCCAGTTCTTCCAACCAAAAATTCATATTTTTAATATTAACTGCCCAAAAATAAAACATAAAGTTCGGTAGTGCTAAACCTCCATTTATTTTTGATTTACATAAGTGTTTTTTATTTATTCTGTGGTTCTTATAATCCCAGATAAAGTTGGTGACTATAGAGTCAACCTTTTTTAAAAAAGTTTTTGAGAGATATATCGGGATTAATTGAAAGAGGTACAATAATTGCGGGAGAAAAATCATTTTTATCGCATTAATTCTACCCAACATTGAAATAGGTAATGTTTTCCAATATAAAATATTCTTATGTAATTTGTTCAATAAAGGTGGAAAATTAGATTTAAATAAAGAAGTATATCTCTTTGGTACATTAATTCCAAGATATCTAAGTTTAGTGATATACACTAGTTCTATCCCACACACTAGGGAGTATTTACAGAAGCCAATTGACCTACAAACCTGCACGTCTTTGGATCGTGGGAGGAAACCAGAGCACCCAGAGAATACTGCGGACACTGGGAGAACATACAAACTCCATACAGACAGCACCCATAGTCAGGATCAAGCCCGGGTCTCCACTGCTGTAGGGCAGCAACTCTACCACTATATCACTGTGCCTCCCTAACCTGATTCCAATATGTGTGCCTATTAGAAGAAGAGTAAAGGTGAGACCGGGATTTGGAGATCTTCAAGGGGATCACACAGCTGAATACTCACAGCTGATACTCAAATCGAGCATCAGTATTTCACTCTTAATTCACCTCAGGAGGATCACGACATGGAGAGAACAAACCTCAAGCCATAACTAACAGTTAGTTTATTGAAATGCTGTGGATTATACAAACATATTTGAACATGGATAGATAAAGCAGCCAATAACATATTCAACCGCTCAAAATTATTGTACGTGTACAATGAAATAAACAATTTATTGAATATAATGCTTGATTGGAAATTTCATCATGCAAGATGACACACAACATTGTGCATAGACCAAAATTAGCAAAAACATTTAAATCAAAATAGGAAGCAATATATTTTTGGATAAAATGGTTACTAACGATATATACTCCACAATAGAAAACATAGGTTTAGCTCTGCAGACAATCCCATTAATTAGCTTTGCTCCTCAGAGAGAGGCATCATCAAAAATTACTTCATAATGACATTTATTACAAATTAAATTAAATGGCACAAGAGGCCCTGCAGATTTTGCTGCTCTTCGTAAAAGAATCCCATCTGTCCCTCCCTCTTTCTAAATAATCCTGCATTCATTCACATTCCCATCTAATTCCCTTCGGAAAGACTCGATGAGCTCCGTCATCCAAACAGGCAGTGAATGCTAGATCACATCTGCTCGCTGCATAAACGTGATTGTTATACACAGATATATAAAAGCAATGGTTATGGCAGGAACTCCTGCGGACACCTGTCATCCTCCAGTCTGATAAACAACCATTCACCTCTACTCTCTTCCTGCCTTTAGCTAATCTCCTGTGTTTGCATTTACTGGTTTTTAATTCCAAACCAGTCTGGCCTTTGGATGTACTTTCTCGTGTCTCCTGAAATTCCATGTAAATGGCATCTGCTATTCTTCTTCATCAACCTTCCCTATTACCTACTGGCATTATTTTCAGCAGACATAGTGGGCCGATGCCCTGTTCTTGTGCTCAGCTGTTCAAGGGTTAACCGATCGACCTGTAGTAACTGGGCATGTCCTTGCTTCCCCCATTTTTATTTTGGTGTTACATGTTTGTCAAGAAAGCTGCCTTCTGACCAGTATCTGAAAGTTCTCTCCTACTTTGCCCTTTATTCTAAAAATAACTAACCGTAACACAAAATCTAATTTTACTCTAACATTGGAGGTGGATTATCTAAGGCTACAGCTTGATATTGATTAGCTGGACGGAGTGTTGGAAATTTGAATTTAATTCCCATAAGTGCAAGGTCATGCATTTGGGAAGCTAAACAAGGACAGGACTTATACAAGTCAATGGTTGTGCACTACGAAATGTTGGTGAATAAAGACTTTGAGGTACAAGTTCATAGATCACAAAAAGTGGCAACACATATATTTAGGGTGGTGACCATGGTGTGTCCCTTGCCTTCATCAGCCATGGCAGAGAATAACATCTTCATAAAGCATTGGTTAGACCACATCTGAAGTATTGAATTCAGTTCTGGTCAACACACTGTAGTTCGAATTGAGTGCGCTGGAGAAGGTGCAGAAGAGATTTACCTGGATGTTATCTGAATTACAGCAGTTCAATTATAAAGGGTTTGGATAGGATGGGGTTGCTTCCCTGGACTGGGGAAGGTTAATGTGATGTGACATAGATATATAAAATTATGAGAGGGATAGATAGTAAGTATCTATTTTACTGATGAAGGCCAATGTGCCAAAAGCCACCCGATCTACCTGCAATTCCACCTTCCGGGAGCTATGCACCTCCACTCCTAAACCCCTCTGCTTTACAACACTACCCAGAGCCCTACCATTCAGTGTGTCCTGTCACCAGGGAGGCACCCCATCAGGCATGAAATACACAGATAGTTAGAGAAAACTGCTCTGAACCCCTGACGATGCTATCCTCCAGGGCCATTACATTTCTAACCTTCTCTGTATCTCTGCGGGAAGTCCTCTATCAAAGGTTCTACTGTATGTTCCAGCCTACCTCTTTCAAGTAATCGTCATTCACCACTGGATTAAGAAAAATACACACCCTCAATATTCCCAAGTTTCCTGTCTTTCAAATGCGGAGGCTACGAGATAGCCGTTGCTAGATTATACAACAGAGAAAACTCCCGGCATCGCTGACCCGGCAGCAACTTCAGCTATTTCTCAAGCTTCAGAATCCTGAGGCCAAGCTCATGCAGCTGAAGGCACTTTATGCAGACATTGTCCCCAGGACCTGTGGTGTCCTGAATAACCACATGCTGCAGAAACTGTAGGTTTCAGCCATCCCCCACAATGTAAATAAACTGTCTATTCATTCTAAGAAACATTTGTTTTCCGGTTTAAACTATAAACTTCAGAGTACAGCACTGCCTTGTCATTCAGGGACTTAGCACTGTCCTAATCTACACTCCGTTCAAATACAGCTGTTTATTAATTTAATCCTGCTTTAATTAAAATACCAAAAAGCAGCTCTTATCTCCCACTTTAAAAAGTCCAAACTTTTGCATTCTGTTAGAAACTGCACTCTTTGAAGCAACACCCACCCTGTACTACCACCCCCATGTTAAATGATAAGAATTATCTTGTTGTATCATCAATAATTATCCCACCCCTTTAAATGCACGGAGTCTGAAGCCAAAAGGGAACTTCATAAAATATATGAAGTTTTGTCCTTGCTCGCGAAGCCACACAGACCACAATGTTAAGAGTTAGTTCACTCTGTGATGAATGAGGTACAGGGTTGATGGCAAATACAATTGTCCTCTCTAGGCCTGAAAATCGACGCAAACTATCTAGGACAATAACATTTTCCAGTATATTCTCTGCTTTCTCAATTTGTGGTTCAAGCATTGCCTTTAGTGAATCATGATACTTTTCACATTCTTTGTTATTACTGCACAGGATGGCTATATCTTCAGGTGCATAGCCTTCCTTAAAGTACGATTGTATTTGCTCTGCTATGTGGTTGACAATCTCCATTTGTGTCATTTCATTATTTATTTCAGCCTCCCCTGCAAATGAGTGATTGCATATGGTACTTTGAGCTAGCCTTTTCAGAAATCTAGATCCTTCTATCCTAGATTTTAAACTCTTATTGACATGTTCAAGGACAACATTGTGTATTTTCTTTGCATTTCGAACCACTACAGTCAACTCCTCTTTCGGATCCTGATCATCAATTGTGGGTAATCCAGTCATAAAAATGTGGGAAGTTTGGAAATGATCGATGAAAATCCAGAAGACTCCTGGTCCATTAGGATGCGTTTCTTTGTTTGTTCTGAGAGCCTGAGCCTTATCATACCAGGCACCGCCTTCATTGCGGAAGTTTTGAGCCTCATCAACAACGATATGTTTCACATTTGGAAACTCATCTTTCATAAACATGGTCCTTGTAACACACCTACATTCCAATCTTCTGCTAAAATTAAAATTCAAAAAAATATTATTAAAAATTCAATAGAATATTATTTTAAAAACATGATCTGTGTCAATTTCAGAAGCAATAAATGATGAAAGTCTTCATGCATCTGGGCACATAGTTTAACACTTGTGCAGATGTTCTAGCAGGACTGCAATGGAAAGCTTGCCAGCTGTGGCTTTGTCTCATCTCAGTTTGGCAATTCAACTCCAGAAACCTGAACAGCAATGTCCAGTGATACTCCAAAGCAGTTGTAACATCTTTTGGATGAGATGTGAAGCCAGGACCCATATGTCATGAGACAAACTCAAAGGACAAGGGAGTTCTTTCTGGAGTCCTGGCCAACATTTGTTTGTCACAAATGGACTAACTGATCGTCATCGCATTACTGCTTCCTGAACCTTGTTCAGTACAAATTGGTTGTCAGGTTCTGTTGGACTACATTTTATAGTTTATTTGGACATCCAGAAGTAAAGGATTAAAAAAAACATGTCAGCCTACAAGGTTGATTATGAACATAACAAGGTAGACAAGGCCAAGATAAAGACCATGCTGAGATTATCAAATGTAAATTGATAGGAAATCTAAATTGATAGTTCCCATAGGGAACTCGTGCCATAATTATTTTGGTAATGGCTAGAGATATTTTATTTTTGTTATTGTTGTTAGGTATGTTACTAGTTCTAATGCAGTAAACACAGAGAAAATCAGACAGGGACAGATCTATTCAGGAAGACCGAACTCTTGTAGATAAAGACACCCCATATGATACACAATTAGGATGCAAAGTAACGTAAGTAATGAGACTGGCACAAAAAAAGGTTTGACATTCACAAGTTGGAATACGAGAGGAGTAAACAACCCAGTCAAAAGGGGCAACGTTCTGCCTCGTTTGAAATCACTGAATTCAGATATAATATTTTTGCGAGAAACCCATCTCACAATCGGGATTTGAAGTTGAGAGGCAGTCTCAAATAGATGACTACCTTAAAACATCACCATATAAAGACAAATTCATCTCTTATATGTATGGTTTCCTTCTATTAATAACCTATCCATCCTCTAGCAAGTATAAGATCAATTGGGAAAAATACATAAATGTGCAAATACTAGATGAAATATGGGAGGAAAGCCTCAAACTTATACATAGGTGCTCAAACAATGCTAGACACTGCCTCATACAGTTCAAAATTATACATAGACTTCACTACTCCAAGACAAAAATACCCAGTATACATCCAAATGCTTCTCCTACTTGTGATGTCACTCCTCAGATGCTACTCCAGAACCAGGGGCCACAGTTTAAGAATAAGAAGTAAACCATTTAGAATGGAGATGAGGAAACACTTTTTTCTCACAGAGAGTGGTGAGTCTGTGGAATTCTCTGCCTCAGTGGGCGGTGGAGGCGGGTTCTCTGCATGCTTTCAAGAGAGAGCTAGATATGGCTCTTAAAAATAGCGGAGTCAGGGGATATGGGGAGAAGGCAGGAACCGGGTACTGATTGGGGATGATCAGCCATGATCACATTAAATGGCGGAGCTGGCTCAAAGGGCCGAATAGCCAACTCCTGCACCTATTGTCTATTGATATATTGGTATCGTGCCCTCTTTCTGGTCTGATATATTTAAGAATATCTCAGGTATTCTTAACATCCCATTAAACCCAGAGCCCTTATTAATCATCTTTGGGGTATCTGAAACATCAAGACAACTCACAACTGCTCAACGACAATTCCTCTCGTACTGTCTCATTACGGCGAAGAAACTACTGCTCATGTCATGGAAAAAAACAACAGCTCCCAATTCCAGAATGTGGCTTCATGACTTGACCAGTACATTAAATTTAGAAAGAATAAGATATGTTCTAAAGGAGAGAGTGAACCAATTTAATAAAATCTGGCAACCATTTATATCATTTCTTGCTCAAAAGAATAGAGACACATAACACAAACCTATCTACACTCTAAGCCATCCATTTTAATGAAATTGTTGAGTAAGGGATAGAAGACAAGAGAGTTAGAAGCTTTAGAAACAAGAGTCTTCACAAACAATTATTGCACTGAACTACGCCCTATGTACTGTAGTCATCTTCTACACTATACTTATGTATGTATTTATTTTTATTTTTATTATTCACCCCCCCCTTTATATATATATATATATATATTTATTTTTTTAATTGTTTTTTTTAATAAACAACCCGTCCATATTGTTTGTATAATACACAAATGTTCTGTTTTGATATGTACATTTGGAAAAAATGAGCTTGGATAAGGCATCATAATCTGTACCCATTTTTTGATGGCTCAAATAACATTTTAAAAAGAGGCATAAATTAGATTTAGGCCGTCCAGATCACGCAAATCCCCCCACGAGTATAGGAAGTGTAGGAGTACACTTCAGAAAGTAATCAGGTGGGCTTAAAGAGGACATGAAATGGATCTGGTCGGCAAGGTAAAGGAAAATCCATAGAGATTCTACAGGTATATTAAGAGTAAAAGGGTGGCTATGATAAGGATAAGTCCCCTTAAAGATCAGCATGGCCATTTTTGTGTAAAACCACAAGATATGGGGCAAGATACTAAATGATTATTTCTCATCCAGTTTTATTGAGGAGATCGTGGAAGCTAAGTAATTGATGTATACGTGCTGAGTTGGCTTTGATCACATACAAATGACCAAAGAGATGGTATTAGCAGATTTAAAGAGCCTTAAGGGGGATAAAGCCCCAGGACCTGATCCTCAGACCTTGTGGCATGAAAGCTAGGCATGAAACTGTGCAGAGATATTTGCATCATCTTCCACTGGTGAAATTCAGAAAGACTGGAGGGTGGCTAATGTTCTAACATTATTTAAGAAGGTAGCAAAGATAAGCCAGAGTACTCAAGGCTGGTAAACCTAACGCCAGTGGTTGGGAAGTAATTGAAGGTGATTCTTAGGGACAAAATCTGCCAGCATTTTGGACAGGCATTGATCAGGGATAATCAGTATGGCTTTGTGCATAGGAAATTCTGTTTCATAAATCTGAAGGAGGTCACCAAGAGATTTATAGGACAGGACATTGCCTATATGGACTCCAGCAAATCCTTTGACAAAATCCCTCCTGGTAGGCTAGACTGGAAGATTAGATCGCATGGAAGCCAAGGTGAGCTATTCAATCAGATTCATAATTGGCCTGCAGGAAGGAATCAAATGGTAGATGTGCTTTTCTGTTTAGAGTCCTGTGTCCAACAGAGTGTTGCTGGGCTTGGTACTGTTGTTTGTTACACATATTAACAATTTGAATGATGACATTGTTAGTAAATTTGCACAAAATGACACTAAAATAGTGGTATTGTGGACTATGATGAATGGTATCGAAGTTTACAAAAGGATCTAGATTAGTTGAGGAGGAAGGCAAAAGAATGGCATGTGGAATTTAACTCTGGTGAGGTGTGAGATGTTGTACTTTCATATCTCAAACCAGAGCAGAATTAACACAGTAAACGTTAGAGCTTTGGAGACTGTTGCAGAACAAAGATATCTGGGAGTGCATGATTCCCTGAAAGTGGAAAATCAAATGGACAGGGTGGTGAAGAAAGCCTTTGGTATGCTTGCCTCCATTGGGAAGATCATTGAGTACAAAAGTTGAAATAGCAGTACAAAATGATGTTGTGTACAAGTAATTGGTGAAGCTACACTTGGGTTGTGTGTAGATCCAGTCACCCAGCTATCCGAACAATGTCATTAAGTTGGAAAAGGTGCAGAAGAGATTCACCAAGATGTTACCTTGACTTGAGTTACAGGGAGGGTTAGAGAGGCTGAGACTTTTTCTTTGGAGTATAGGAGGCTGAGGAGCGAACTTATTGAGGTGTACAATATCATGAAGGCCATGGATAAAAGAAGCACTCACTCTTTTTCCCAGGGGATAGGATTCTAAAACTAGAGTAGAGGAGAAAGATTTAAGAGGAACATTACGGACAACCTTTTTTACTCAGAAGGTGGTTCATATCTGGAATGAGCTGCAGGAGGACTCTTTAGAAGCAGGTACACTTCCAACTTTAAAAAAAGATTTTGACAGATACATGGGTAGGAAGTGTTCAGAGAGTTATGGGCCAAATGCAGGCAAATGGGACCAGGCTGGAATGGCAACTTGCTCAACGTGTACATGAACTGAAGGGCCTGTTCCTGTGCTGTACAGCTCCGTGGCTATCAAAGACAACGGTCTATTTTGTAGATAGAGAACTCTGACAGAATAGTACAGCACATCAATGGGCCCTTCAGCCTACAATACTTGTGCCAACCGTGATACCAAGTAACACAGATCTCATCTGCCTACACATGATCCATATAAAGTGCTCTGTTCCCTGCACTTCCATGTGCCTATTTAAAAGGATCTTAAAGACCACCGTTGTATGTGCCTCCACTGCCACGCCTGGCAATGTGTTCAGTCCGTAATCATTCTCTATGTAAAAAATACTTGCCCCGCACATCTTCATTAAACTTTCACCTTATAGCTGCGCACTCTAATGTTGGACATTTCCACCTGGGGAAAAGGTTCACATGGTCTACCGTATCTATGCCTCTCATAATTTTATATATTTATATCAAGTCTCCCCTCAACCTCTGACTTTCCTGAGAAACCAATCCAAGTCTATCCAACCTTTGCCAACAGCTGAAACCCTCTAATCCAGGCAGCATTCTGGTAAACCAGAACTCCACACTGGGGTGATCAGAACTCCACTCTATACTCCAAATAAATGCTAGAACTTGCAATGGTAGAAATGTAGATATTACCTCATAAATATCTGCAATGGACTATTTTCACAAATGTAAAGAAGTTCATCTCCTGTACAGTGGAAGGTGTTGATAATTCTTCGGACGAGTTGTTCAGCCATAACTGTTTTGCCAGTTCCAGGAAGACCGTGTATAAACAGTTTTTTACATTTCTCAATGTCGTGTTTTGAATGAAGGATCTGAAATTGCTGGATAGATAGTAGATTGAAAAATTCGCTGCCAATCTTATCACTTAGGACAGACTTGAAATGTAGTTGAACAATGGTGACTGCTTTCAGCAATTTTGTGATGTCATTTTTCTTTAAGATTTTATAACTCTCTGGGTACCAATCTTGTAACACATGTTCAGTCTGCTGCTGACTGCTTGCATTACCATGTTTAGCCATTCCAGGGTTTACATAGTGAAGGATTTTAGGAATGACGCAGAGTTTTCCTGCATATCCACCAACATTCACCAGCTTTTGTTTGATGGACATGGCTGTGTTTCTTGAATACTCAGTTATTGCCTCGTCTTCTTCTCTGACAACAGTATAGAGCAGTGGAGCTCCACCTGTGGCCAGGAGCAGGGCATCACATATTACACCATGGTGCTTTGGTAAGTTTATATCAACAGCCCAGCTTCTGGAGAATATCAGAATCCCATTTCTTCCTCCAGGTTTCATTCCAGGGAGCAGGTTTTCCAAACCTGGATGACCATGAAATAGTTCCTTATAGAATGTTTTGATTCCACGAAAGAAATTACAGTCCACTGAAAATGATAGAGTGAAAATTGCATTATTAAGCTGATGATGAATGTACTAAATAGCATTAGAACTTGCTCTAACTAGGTCCTTGTTTGAGGTTACTTGAGCTTTGCAAATTGCCACATGTTTTGCTACAAGGAAAAGGCAGCTCACTACCAACCTCCCAAAGTTTCATCATTATCCTGAACATTCACGAGTGCCTAGTAAATCTGCCAAAGAAAGTTATTTCATTGTATGTATCATTTTAATAACATATTTATTAATGACCAAGAATCTTGGACACAAAAATGAACAAACTAGTGTGATATCATTCCTTCACACTAGTGAAATACTATTGATAAAAATGTCAAATATTACATTTACTTTCTTTCATGAAGTAACCCCATTTTTTCCTCTCTGTTTATCTTTCGGTATCTGTATGGACAGCAGTCTGAAGTAAGCTCTCAACCCAAGACCCATTCCTTCTCTCCACGGATGCTAACTGACCCGCTGAGTTACTCCAGCACTTAGTGTCTATCTTTTGTTTGGACATGTTCCTATTCAATTGAACCTCTCTTTCTTAGTCTCTTTAAGTAACATCTCATTACTAAAGAGATATGCTGCCCCTTCACTCGCCATAATCCTATTTAGTTGCATTATCAGTTGCAACTTACTGGGTTAAGGTAACACTGGGAGCATCCACTTACAGGTAAATCTACATCTGCACAATGGCAAGCATTCAGTGAAATAGTTCAGGATCAATATGGACAAAAGGTACAGGAAACCCTAGATGTCCAGGTGTGGATAAAGAGAAAAAAGGAAGCATATAGCAGGTGTAGAGAAGTAAACACAGGGAAATCCATCAAGGATATAATGTGTCGGGAGAAAATTTAATAAGGAAATTAGGAAGGCATATTGGTGTCATGGAATGGCAGCGGAGACATGGTTAAACAAAGCAAATCTGAATCTAAATCTAGAGTTGCTGCTTTACAGCACCAGAGACCCAGGTTCCATTCTGACGATGGGTGCTGTCTATATGAAATTCGTACGTCCTCCGGGACCTCCGTGGATTTTCTCCGTGAGCTCTGGTTTCCTCCCACACTCTGGTTTCCTCCCATGCACAGGTTTGGTAAAATTGTAAATTGTCCTCAGTGTGTGTAGGATAGTTTTAGTGTGCGAGGGGAGCGCGGACTCGGTGGGCCGAAAGGCCTGTTTCCGCACTGTATCACTGCATGTCTAAACTAAACTTAGAAAATTGATAATAATATAGAATGCCATTTATTGTCATTTAAACATACAAGGTTCAAACAAAATTACGTTCCTGCAGTCATAACAACAACAAAAAAAACACACAATTATCACAATTCCTTTTAAAAAATATTTTTATTTATTAGAAGCAAATGTACGAAAATAAAACCAACGGCATATACAATTATAGTTATTGTACAGCTTCAATTTTAACTTTTTCGCTTTGAGTTAGAGGAAAAGGAGAAAAAGCAAGAAAGAGAAATAGTGAAATGTGCAAAGATAGAGCCCCTAGACTACCAAAGTAGTGTACCCAAAGAGTGATTCAAAGAAAGAAAGAAAGAAGAGTGGAATAGAGAAAAAAAATTAAATGGACAAAAAGAAAAAGAGAAAAAAAAGTGGTGATATACCTGCCTGTCATCCGCCCTCGCCCACCTCACCCAACCTGTAATTAGATTTAAATCCAAAGTTGTGTTGCACCATACTATCCTTGTAATAAATCAATGAATGGTGTCCATGTCTTGGAAAAATGGTCTGTTTGTTCTGCCAAGACAAGTCTAATATTTTCAACATGTCGTGTCTTGGACATGTTTATAATCCACATCTTAAGAGTAGGGACTGATGTATGTTTCCAAAATTTAAGTATTCGTTTTATCAGGCCATAATTAAGGAAACGTCTTTGAAATAGTGATAGCTCAGAACAAGCCTCTGAAGTACCTAGAGTGACCAGTTCTGTTTCTTATTCAGTTTAGTCTTTGAATAATAGAGGCTGTGTAGTATTTTAAATTGAATTAACGAATGTCTAACGTTAAGCGAACAGTTGTGTATATATAGAAGGTTTTCCTCCCATCTGTCCTTAAATATTTTTAGGCCAAGCTCATCTTCCCAGGCTCTTCTAATTACTTTTGACGATGGCGTTTCTATATTTAAAATGGTGTTATACAGATATGATATTAACTTGTTTGAATCCGAGTTTCTATTCATACATTCGTCTAGTGTGTCTGGCAGCATAGATTGATAGTCTTGGACAATTAACACAATTCCACACAAACATCCATCACAGTGAATCTCCAAACACCTCCTCACTGTGATGGAAGGCAAAAGTCTTATCTCTTCCCTGTTCCCTGTTCTTTATTCTTCTCCCGCAGTCAAGCAGTCAAACTGCTGCATCGAGCTGATCGAGGCTCATCATGTTAGAGCCTCCGGCGGGCGATGGTAGGTCCCGCGGATGTTTGAGCCGCACCGGGCGATGCCAGGCCCCGCTCTGGGTCGATTTAAACCCCTTGATTCGGGCGGGCAAAGTTGCGGGAGCTCCGAAAACCGGTCTCCCACCCAGGGCCCAAGAGCTCCCGATGTTACTGTCCACAGGGCCTGCAGCCGAAGCCTCCGAGCTCCGGTCGGGTCACAGCCACACGCCACCACAGCGCTCCACTCTCCAAAGTCAGCCGGCTCCACGGTGGCGAGTCTTCAGGCTCTGCGTCTGGAGCCCCAGGTCGGTTCTGGTTGGAGGCCGCCGGCTCCACGATGTTAGGCCCCAATGACAATGGGGACTCGACAGGGAAAAGGTCACGTCCCCATTTAGGGAAGGGATTCAAAGGTTTCCCCCCCCCCCCACATATACTCAACTAAAAATAAACTCAAACTAAAACCAAAAACAAACATCCAACAGGACAAAAAAAAAACAGACGGACTACAGTCGAGCCGCTGCCACAAGGCGCCGACCTTGACATGAAGAAAATAATAAGAAAATTAGGAAGACAAAGCAGGTTCACCAAATGGCAGCAGCAAAAAAAATAACCAGGAAAGAGTAGGATCCATTGGGAAGCCAGAATATATAGGTGAGGATTAAAATGAATTATTTTTGTTGGTGTTCACAGAGCAGACTTTGTAGTTGGATGGTACAGACATTGGGAAGGAGAAATTCCAGTGCAAGCCTCCACAAACAAAGAGGAGGTACTTGATGCCTAAGCAGGCTTAAATGACGAGATGAGCACCATCTGAAGCTGCAATGGGAGGCAAGCAAGAAATTGCTGGGACTGTGGATGAGATTAAAATAAATGTTTTTGTGAGGTACAACATGACTGAATGATGGCAAATATGGTTCCTATTGTTTAGAGGTGAGCTTGGGAAAAGCCCGTTAACTATAGACCCATGATCTATATCAGGGGTGGGGAAGATGGAAAATCCTAAATACAGAATTATTGATCACCTGGATAGGCAGGGGCTGATCAGAGGTAGCCAGCATGGCTCTGTCAAGGACAGATCCTGTCTAACCAATCTGATTTAATTTTTTTTGAGTAGCTAACATGTATTGATAGATAAAGCTGAGAAGATGTGGTTTACATGTAAGGAATTCCGCAAAACCCTGCATGGGTGACTGTTCCAAAAGATTAGTGCCCATTGGATCCAGGGCAAGTTGGTAAATTGATTCCTAATGGTTTTGAATAGAAGACAGAGGATGATGTATAGGATTGTTTTTGTGATTGAATACCTGTGACTAGCAGTGATGTATGTAAATCATTTGGATGTGAATGTAGCGGCATGATCAATAAGTTTGCAAATGACACAAACATTTGTGAAGTTGTTGATAGTGTACAGGGTAGTCTTGGGCCAGAGGAATATATTGATGTCAGTGAATTGGGTTGAAAATGGGCAGGTGGAGTTTGATCCTGATAAGTGTGAGGTGTAATAACATCGTAAAATTAAAAATTCTGGGTTTGAGTGAAAAATGATTAAGAACAAAAACATATATACATCGACTTGTGGCGTGTGAGAATCTCCTTTCTGCTTCACTTTCTCACTTATCTCTTTCTTTACACTACACTCACTAGACTATTCTTTACTCTTCGATACTTCTTTCTTCTCATTTCTTTCTAAAAAAAAAGGAAGTTGTACAAAGAATGTTTTAATAATTCTGGGAACCTGTAAAAAAGTACCATTAAAATGTAATGTACTTCTAATAAATACATTTTTTTTAAAAAGGGAAAAAAATGTGAGGTGATGTATTTTGGGAATACGAATGAGGCTAGGACATACACCATGAGTGGTTGAGGTACAGGGAATATAGAGGAACAGAAGGTCCTTGTTGTAAAATCCAATCATCCTTGTTGGTAGCATTGCGGTAGATGACGTGGTTAAAAGGGCATATGGGATACTGGCCTTCATCAGTCATGGTGCTGAATACAAGAGCAGGGTAGTTATGGTCCAACTTCATAAAATACTAGTTAGACATCAGCTAGAATACTGTATGTGTAGTTATGTCATTACACTACAGGTCGGGTGTGAGAGAGGATGCAGAGGAGTTTCACCATGGAATTTCACCAGGAAATTGCCTGGACTAGAGTATTTCAATATGAGAAGAGACTGGAAAGGCTAGGTCTATTTTCCTGGAGTTTAAGAAGAAACAGAAAAGCGACACAAATTTATGAGACGTAGAGGTAGGGATAGACAGCAGAAAATGTTTTCAGAGGCAGATAAAACTCAGTGAAGTAGATTTCCAGTAAGGGGCAAGAGCTCGAGAGGGGATCTGGGGGGGGGGGGGGGGAGGGGGGGCTTCCTTCATCAGAGTGGCAAGTAAAAGATTCAGACAGCAGTGGAAACTGGTTGCTGAGAACATGTAAGAAATGTCTAGACAAGCACTTGCATTGCCTTGAATGCAGGCTAAGTACTGGAAGATGTGATTAATATGGAATGGTTCCCTCTGGTCAGCGTGGACAAGGTGGGATGAGTGGTCTGTTTCCATGTTGCACGACTCTATGGCATTTTCTAGAGCCCGGCAACACGCCTGGCTCATCCGCCACAGAACTGGGAACGCGCAGAAAGGCCCAGCTGCTGCAGCCTGTAGGGGGGAAGGTGCCGAGCCCAGCCCTTGCTCGTCCTCCAGAGACCAGAGAACTGAAGAAGAGGGAGCCAGCGATGACGATCTCGAGGAGCAAGGGCCAGTCGGAGAGGGACCGGGGACTTACCTTCCACGCTTTCAAAGTCGGCTGCAGGAGGCGTCCCTGGGTAACAAAGGTGGCCAGCCTAGGTTAGAGACATCGGTTCGCTGAACAACCCAGACAAAGACCAAGCATGCGGACAAGACTTTGGAAATGGTGCCAAACCAGCGACTCAAAAATAATATCACTGTTTTTTGTACGTGACAATAAAGCACAATTGAAACAATGAAAAAAATCAGTTGCTTCAGACCTTTATAGAACTTTTGTACCAGCGTGTCCAAAGAGTTATCACCTCCAACTGAAAACACAGGCTTACACCTTGGTGGTGATGCAGTCACACTTAATTCATTCTTAAAATTCATACAGAGTTCTTCCATCCCTGCAGGAAAGATACAATGTTCAAAATTATATCTCACCAGCAATCCAGAGAATTTAACATTACAGTAGAATATTTCCACTTTGTGGGATGAAATTCAAAAGATTTTAGACAACAGGCACTTACCAGGATCTTTAGCCAACACCATCTCAACCCATTTAGTAAATTCCATTCTCTTAATGTGGTCATCTTCTACTGTCCAACTGTCAGGATTGTCAGCAAACACTACACAGCAGGACTGCTTCACATGTAACATTATCAAAGAGCCAACCACTTCTGATCCCTTCAAAACACTGGCAACATTAAGTATGTGTTCAATGTTGCCCCTTGGAGAGGAACAATTATGCACAATCTTGAGTTTTTTTCCGATAATGTCAGATATAAAACTTTCAGGTTCCTCAAGTCTACATCCAACAATTTCCCTCTTATCAGTGGCACCTATGAATATAAACCCACCATTTGCATTTGCAAAGGAAGACATTATTAATGGAATTACTTCCTTTATCCTGTCCGAGGTATTTTTCCCTGAAAAATCTTTAAATTCAACGTGATCAGATTCTCCGAAATTGAAAACTTCACCATATTGAAATTCTTTTTGATCTAACATATCAAAAGGTGACCCATTATTCCCACAGTTAGGGATTAAACAGGGCCTTTTTGCTGCTGGGCCTTTACTAGAACCTGAATCTTCTTCATCACTACTATGGGATGGAGTGGATTTTTTTCTAAATAAATCCTCCACTTGAAGGGGTTTTAATTGAATACACTGAGTGCCCGTCCTACGGTAAACTTTACTTGCTATAGAACACAACCGCGGCAAATTCCTTCCTTCACTAATGCTATTGGACCACGACTGCACAAAAATCATCATGGTGCTCCCTTGCTGCGTGAATTCAATGAATGATGGATCTATTACCAAATCATAAACTTTTTGTTCTATATCTAATCCAATTGCATCCGTTTTTTGGTTGTAATCCTTATTCCCCACTTCAGCATGAACGATTCCACCACCGGAATTTAAAAGAGCACATACTGATATAACTATGTTTCTGCACTGCGCCTTTCTCAAGGAGTCTTTCATGTTATTCCTATGCCTTTCCCCAAAGTCTACAGTGCCTGCATCCAGCACCAGGTCTGGATATGGAGTCTCCATCAACCGTATGTTCTCAAGATCCATCCTGGAATAAAACAAAACATAGGTAATGTATCAGATTGAAACTCAACAGCAATATCCAACTTCCCATTGTGGTTAAAGGTCTCACTCCATATGGAGCGTGCCCTCAGTACAAAGGGCAGAACAAAAGAAGCACATGCTGTATCTGTAAATGAGGCAGCAACCTAGTGAAGCTAAGATATAGGACTTGGATGCTGCCGGCATCTGCAGTTCCTTTTTATTACATTTTATCTGTTCCACTGTGAAATCTCAAGGTATGCCTACTATGAAGAAGTTTTTCTTTCTACGACAAAGTCTTGAAGATGGGTCCTGCCCAAAACATTACCTATTCTTTTTCTCCAGTGATGCTGCCTGACCCGCTGTTACCCCAGCATTGTGTCTATCTTTGACATATTGGACTATTGCCGGAAATGCCAATGAACAGCAAAACCAACATGCAATTGATGGAGCTACATGATCTCATAACCAATGCATTACTAGTCATTGATGATTCTTGTCCAGTACAATATTTTGACTAGTGTCGGCACAAATTAGCAAGCACTTTGCATTGTGATTAAAGAGGTGCCAACTAGTTTCAAGTACTGGTTGGCAAACATGATACAGTAAAGTTAATCAGATAATCCAGCACTCTGGTGGTGTCAGAATTCCCAAACTATTGGACATTATTCCCATTATACAAACACGCATTCAATTCACCATTTTTATTCAGTGGTATAACAAATAACGAAACAGATGAGTTTAAAGGAACCATGGTATTTGGATTTTAAAAGCATTGGAATGGAGGTTTCAGTTTCAGTTTAGCTTATGGCCATGTGTGCGGAGGTAGTGAAAAGCCTTTGTTGCGTGCTAACCAGCAAGCGGAAAGACAATGCATGATTAAAATCAAGCCACACAGTTTACCGATACATAAGGGAATATAGTTTAGTGCAACATAAAGCCAGTAAAGTCTGATCAAACATCGTCCAAGGGTCCCTGATGAGGTAGATAGTGGTTCAGGACTGCTCTCTGGTTGCGGCAGGGTGGTTCAGTCGGAGGGGGGGGCAGTGAATTAAAAAGATGGGCATGGGAGGGAGGCCCCAATTAAATGAAAGAGGGTGTGTGATTAGGATCCCGATGAAACATGTTGGAAAGGACAGGAACATACTATAGTCTATATTTGAACCAAACAAAAAATTGAGACTTTCTAGGAAGAAACTGCAATACTGGTTTACACCGAAGATAAACATAAAATGCTGGAGTAACTCAGCGGCTCAGGCAGCATTTCTGGAGAAACTGAATGTAATGTTTCCGTCACCTATTCCTTTTCTCCAGAGATGCTGCCTGACCAGCTGAGTTAAGCCCCTGCCCCACTTTCCCGAGTTACTCACGAATTTTCCCGAGATTTCCCCTTCATTCAAACTTGGAGATGCCAGCCGTAGGTACTCGGGGCTATTTTTTTTTACTCGTGGAATTTTTTCAATATGCTGAAAAAACGTCCCGGCTTACCTGATGCCCCGAGTACCTACGGCTGGCATTACGAGCCGCTACAAAATATCTACCAAGTCCTACGGCCTCCTACGGATATTCCCTGAGTTTGAATCAAGGGGGAATTTGTGAGTAACTCGGGAAAGTGGGACAGGGGCTTTACTCCAACATTTAGTGTCTATCTTGAGAGTACCTGGCATTGTATTGACACTAATCATTAACTCTCAATGACAGAGATTGCTGTGGATTTAAATTCCAATTGTCGCAAATACTTATGAGAAATAATGTGCTCCTGATGCATAACGTAGATGTGTCGTTTTCGAAATCCACTCCTCTCGATTGCCCTAATCTGATTCAGTCCTGTAATGAAAGACATTAAGAATATATTGATGTGAGCGGCCTGAGCACCAGCTTCCATGCTGGATCAGATAATGCATCACCAGATCTCAATCGATAAACTTTCTTCTTATTAAAAGAACCTAAAGCTCTTGAGTGATGACATAATTCATACTTCTTGCAGCTTTTGAAGATGCAAAAGCTTGATAGCACATCCCAGCATTCAGGAACAGCTTCTGACCCTGCTGTTATCAGGCTACTGAACAGTCCTTTCATAAACTGGAGCATAGTCTCGATCTCCCAACCTACATCATTGTGGACCTTGCACTTTTCTTTATCTGTACCTTCTCAGTAACTGTAACAATGTAACATTATACTCTGCACTCTGATATTTTCTCTTCATAAAATCTATTGCACTTGATTGTACTCGCGTATAGTATAATTTGACTGGATAACTTGCAAACAAATCAAAACCAATATCAACACTTTGTCAACTTGCAGAGACTGCTCACACAAAATGTTGCCAACATTAGTTTCCCCATGTCTCAACAGGAAACAGCTCCATACACATTGCTCACCGTATCTATTCCTACGTACAGCGCAGAGGGGAGAATGCTGAATAAACAGTGAGCTGGTTGCCTTGAAAACGTTTCTGTAATATTTCTGAGCAAAGGATGCTTTAAAATGTTACGCATTTTCTCTATTTTAAAAATATTTTGCGTTTCATCATTCATTCTACCAAAATGGCTAATCTCAGACCTCCCCACAATTATACTTCATCTGCCATACCTTTGTTCACTCACAATAGACAATAGGTGCAGGAGTAGGCCATTCGGCCCTTCGAGCCAGCACCGCCATTCACAATCAGTACCCCGTTCCTGCCTTCTCCCCATATCCTCTGACTCGGCTATCTTTAAGAGCTCTATTTAACTCTCTCTCGAAAGTATCCAGAGAATTGGCCTCCATTGCCTTCTGAGGCAGAGAATTCCACAGATTCATAACTCTCTGGGTGAAAACATTTTTCCTCATCTCCATTCTAAATGGCTCACCGCTTATTCTTAAACTGTGGCCCCTGGTTCTGGACTCCCCCAACATCGGGAACATGTTACCTGCCTCTAGAGTGTCCAAACCCTTAATAACCTTATATATTTCAATAAGATCTCCTCTCATCCATCTAAATTCCAGAGTTTACAAGCCCAGCAGCTCCATTCTATCAACATATGACAGTCTGGCCATCCCGGGAATTAACCTCGTGAACCTCACAAAACCTGTTTCCTTCTGCAGACCCTGCGCCTCCACACAAATATCCAAAATAATGGTTTCTCTTTATCACCATAATTATAGTTGTACTATGATTTAAAAATCGACAGCATTACAATTGATTGGCGCATCGAAGGCGATTTATGAAAAGTCTGCTTCTGATTTCATGACAATTGGCTTCCAAACAACATAAATGAGTTGACAAAAGTAAAACAGATGTTTCAAGAATCTGCAGTTCTGAGATGTTATATTCAGTAAATGCTGACAGATGGCGCTATTCCGTCATTTCCCACAACATCAGCCAAGGAAAAAATGCGACAAATTTAAATAGGGAAAAGAATCAAATAAAAATTGGCTGGATTTTTAAAAGTGGCATTTGCAACTGAAATTTCACACTGCTTTCATTTTCTTCTGAACTCTCTTTCAATAGTTTCAAGGTTTCATATAAAATGAGGGGCGGGAGGGAGAGCAGGCGGGAGGGAGAGAGCAGGAGGGAGGGAGCGACAAAGAGGGAGAGAGGGTGGGAGGGAGGGACGGGGAGAGGAGAGAGAGGAAGGGAGGGAGATAGAGAGTGGGATGGAGTGGGGGATGGAAGGGTGTACCAGTTTTTACAGTGAACAGGGAAGGATGGGGGTAGAGAGAGGGGGAGGTAAAAAGAGTGGAGGGGTTGAGAGAGGGAGAGTGAGGGGTGTATCAGTGTATAATGAGAGTCTGTGACCCCTCTCTCCCTCCCCACCCCAGTCTCCCACTGTGTCTCCTTACACTCCCCCTTCCCCCTCGCCCCCTCTCCTCCAACAACCCACACCAGTGTTGCATCAGTTCAGTACAGAGTAATTTAGACACGCATTCAGAGGCTGTGAACATAAATGGGGCGTTTGGACAGTGTAAACTCGTTGTGACCGTCTAAGCCCACGCAAGGGTCGTTTAGACTCTCGAACCCCATCCCAGACAGAGATGGGATTCTAGACCCATCCCCGAGTGATGTTAGAAGCCTCTAAACCTGTTAGGGATATCTCAAAGTTTCTTGACGGTCGGAATGTGGTCTAGGGATCTCTGGGTCTCTCTGGTCATTTCCCACGGGCGTTCAGAGAGGTTTGGCCCGTCCCACCACAAGTCAGCAGAAGTTTGCACCCTCTAAACTTTACGCGGCAGGTGTTTGTACCGTCTAAATGCAAACCCAATGGCCTTGTGAACCTCTAAATGCACCCAATGGGCGCTTGTACGCCCTAAATATGAACCAGCAAGGGATTTGACCCACAACACGAATCCCAAGGGTGGTTGAACCCTCTAAACGCGCCCCAGCTGGCGTATATTTCCTCTAAACGTACTCAGAGGGCCTTAAAACTCTCAACTTCAACCAGCTGGTGTCTGGACCATCTACTCTACACACGGGTGTGGGGGAGAGCTCAGGGATAAGACAGGGGAAGAGCCATGGGGGAGAGGAGGGTATCACGGGGGAGGGGGGCAGGAGCCAGCGAGGGGGACCAGACGGGAAGGGGCTGGAGATGCGGGACGTTGCAGTGGCAGTGCGTTTGGGACTCACAACGGGCGCTGGACGCTCTCCTCAGTCGGTGTCAGATTCACCATTTTCCATTTAGTGATATCCCTGCACCACTTCCGGTCCCTCCAAAAACTGTGAATGTTTGGAGACCTCATCCGGCCACCCACAGCGTCCCTCAGCTCCAGTAAAGACGCAATGGCGCAAAAAGAGGCGTACCATCCCGGGGAGTGACAGGAGAGGAGACCAGTCCACGGGCTCTGATGGCAGGAGGAATTCGATCTGCGCATGCGGGTTTTTTAAACCTCACTAACTTTTACAACAGACCACTGATTGGAACGAAACTTGTTGCAATCACACCACAGGAGAACGGTGCGCGAGCAGACGAAAATCGTAGCGCTATCGCGTACCGTTTTTGCACAAATAGAAAAATCGTGCAAACCAGAAGAGCACAAGATCAGAGCTTTAGTTATGTATAGATTGGCTTCTGAACAATGTAATGATTTGAGAAAAATAAAAAAACAGAGGAGACAAGAGATTGCAGATGCTGGAATCTCCAAATGGCAGGAAGAACTCAGCAGGTCTAGCAGCATCTGTGGGGGCAAACATTGAGTAGGAAGGAACTGCAGATGCTGGTTTACACTGAACACAGGCACAAAATGCTGGAGTAATTCAGCAGGTCAGGCAACATCTAAGAAAAGGAATAAGTAACGTTTCGGTTTGAGACCCCCTTCCTTAGAGTTTCATGTTGAGGCCCTACATCAAGTCTTAATCAAAACAGATTTCTTTGTGAATCTGCTGTTATGAAGTTGAGTGAAATGCAGATAGGTGGGGCTATTCAGTTAATTTCCAGCTCCATCCTCCCACTATCTCTGCCAAGAAAAAGGCACCACATGGAATTCAATCAAATAAATAAAAGCAGCGAGATTAAAACTGGCCTCTAAAAGAGTTGCCAACAATATGTAGGGAGTGATTGAGAAATTAAGTAACACAGAATTAGTGTGAATAAATGATCTATGGTCAGTTTGGTGGGCCGTAGGGGCTTTTTCCATTTTGCATCTCCACATTAAAAATAATAAAATATTATTCTATATTTTCAAACCACTTGAGCTACTCCAGCAATTTGTGCCTTTTTGTTTTATAAACCAGCATCTGCAACTTTTTTGTACCTTCATTGAATTCCTCTAGTCTCCATTAAAACACCAGGCAAAACTCCAAAGAGATGTGTCTGCCTGGAGTCTCACCTGACAGTGAAGGATTTGTCTATCCAGGCAGAAGCAAAGATTATAGAGAAGCAAGATGCGCCACTCAGTGGAAATCTAATGGACTGGTGTGTAGTCCGTAACGGAATGTCACGGCTGCCATTGTGGCAGACAGCGTCCCTCTGTGTAATCCGCTCCAAAGCTACAGAGCAGTTGCAAGCAAAGGTGATAGAGGAGCAAGATGCATTAGAAAGTTATTAGATTTATTTGTAATAGATCTTTACTTGCCTCTTGATCCCTCTCTCTCCCTCTCTTCTCTCAATCCCTCTCTCTCCCTCTCTTTTCCCTCTCTTCTCTCTCTAGGTATGTTACAAAACTTACCTTGAGCAGCGCTGCAGTTCTGCCGCTCCCCGTGTGCACGACTTTGGTGCCTTTCAGAGGGGGGCGGGCTTAAAGTGCCCGATCAATGTCGGGCGATTTCGTTGCGGAAGAAAAATCGCTCCGACATTTCATGAATGAAGGTATTTTTAAATTACTCTAAATTATTTATTATCTAGAGTAATTTAAAAATCACCTTCAAAAGCCGTGAGCGCCGACAACCGGAAGGATTTTGCGTAGGGGAGAAAAAAAGATAAATAGTTTATTTTTATATTAAAAGTTGGTTTTTCGGGAGGTTTTAATAACATTTTCATGTTGCGAAATGGGGTCCAAAAAAATGTATGAACCAACAGTATTTTTCCTCCCGACTTCACCGCTAACCGCAGCGTTCCAATCCACCGCATTCCACTAAAACCCACTCACTAGTTGATTTAAATGGCCATTAATTTACAGGAATCAAACACTAAATTCCTTCCATTTGGCCCAGAAATCCATGAAAATGAGATTTAAAAATTATGTTATATTGTGGATTATTGTGTGAATGTTATTTGGACACTTACGCAATTTTTAAAAAGTTTATCTTTTCTTAAGAAATGGATAGATGTTTAGATCTACTCATTGAATTTTGCAATTAGCTACAATTAGATAACTAACTAATTATATGATTTAATTTCAGGTCATCCAAGTAAGATTGTTTCATATTTGTTTCAGAATGCTTCAATCTATAATAACTGAAAATTTAATTGAGTTCCCTTAATTTTTAAGAAAGTTATGGGCTTTTAACTGTTCCAGATCACAGCTTTTGAGTTAAGTCAATGGTGAACAAGATGCTAATTTCCGGATATGAAAATGGCCATAACTTTCTTAATACTGAAGATATGAAAGTGAATTAGGTGTCAAATTAAACTTCTTTTTATGCTTTATCTGATGGGATGAATTGCAGACTTTTTTTAATACCTCAAAATTATGTAACATTGCTACTCTCTCTCCCCTCGATCCCTCTCCCCCCTCTCTTCTCTCGATCTCTCTCTCCCCTCTCTTTTCTCTCTATAATCTTTGGGCAGAAGTAATTCCCTGCGGCCTGAAACTGTCCTGTCTTTCCCTTTTCAAAGCACTTGCACTCGCTGCCTCTCACTTCCAAGAGCGGTCCGGACAGAATGAAATAAGGGGAAAGGCAAGAGCGCCGGAGAGAGTGAAATAGACGAGTCTGGGCTCCAGCTTTGAAAAGCGGTTTCCTGCGGAGATTCGCTGCTCCTGAACCGGGACCGTCACGACGCGTGGACATAACCCTAAATAGGGTCAAAATGCAAAGGAAGGAACTGCACCGAAGATAGACACAAACTGCTGGAGTTACTGCGGGACAGGCATCATTTCTGGAGCGAATCTCTTATCTCCACAGATGCTGCCTGTCCCGCTGAGTTACTCCAGCATTCTGTGTTTATCTGGGATCAACTGGGATTGAATAACACTAACCTTCGATTATCAAAGGGGGAATTAGATCGCCTTTGGATTTCGACTGTTGCGATTACCCGTGCGAATTACTGAACTCCTTAAGCGAAAAATATTCCACTCCAGTGGTTTCGTTTCTTCTCGGCTCCCGCTAAGCGGCAAATCTCTCTTACAAGAAAGGGAGTGGTTTGGTTTCGTTTCTTCTCAGCAAATATTATATAATCTTTGCTTCTCGGCTCCCGCGCAGCGGCAAATCTGTCTCTTACAAGAATGGGAGCGGTTTGGCTTGCAATCAGATTGCAACCTTCACGTGGTCTGCCCTGTTTCGACGAATGTAATCAACCCGGAGAGCACAATCAAAGATTATAGCAAAGATCATACAACGGAGCGGTCATCAGTACAGTTGCTGCCTCACAGCGCCAGAGACCCAGCTCAATCCTGACCTTGGGTGCTGTCTGTCTGTCTGTCCGGAGTCTGTACGTGCTTTCTGTGGCCACATGGAATTGCTCTGGGTGCCCCGGTTTCCTCCCAAGTTTGAAGGAAAATCTGTAAATATTTGTCCCCAGTGTGGACTGGAACTAGTATATGGGTGATCGTTGGTTGGCAGAGACTGAGTGGGCTGAAGGGCCTGTTTCCTCGCTGCGTCTCTAAACTAAACTACAAACTACAATAATAGAGACACAAGGAGCTGCAGATGCTGGAATCTTCAACAAGAAACACAATTGATGAGCAGGAAACACAAGGTATTGGAGGAACTCAGCGAGTCGGGCAGCATCTCTGGAGGACAGGACCCGTCTTCAGGGTGAAATATCGCCTCTTGGTAATGGCTACCTTCTTGACTGCTGTAATCCTTCAGGGGAAGATGCTCCCACCATTCTAATGTTGAAAATGTTACTGACCCCGCCCCCACCCCATGTAAGGTCGTCGAGACAAAGGGTGTGACGCACGGAACAGCTCAATCCGTCTGGAGGACATGGCAGCTTCTGACATACACTGTTAACACACAAAATGCGTACTTTCTTACCTATTAAAAACTGCCGAATATAGCAATGTTACAAAATTTTGAGATTAAAAAAAACAAATCTGCAATTTATCCCATCAGATAAAGCATAAAAATAAGTTTAATTTGACACCTAATTCACTTTCATATCTTCAGTATTAAAAAAGTTAGGGCCATTTTCATACTCGGAAATTAGCAACTTGCTTCCTATTGCTTTTCTATTGACTTGTCACAAAAGTTGTGATCGAGGACAGTCAAAAGCCCATAACTTCCTTAAAATTTAAGAGAACTGAAAGTAATTTTCAGTTATTATAGATTGAAGTATTCTGAAGCAAATATGAAACAATCTTACTTGGATGACCTGAAATGAAAGCATATAATTAGTTAGTTACCCAATTGTAGCCAATTACAAAATTCAATTACTAGATCTAAACATTTATCAATTTCTTAAGAAAAAAAAAATTAAAGCCTAAGTGTCCAATTAACAGTCACACAATAATTCACAATAAAACATGATTTTTAAATCTAATTGTCATTAATTTATAGGCCAAATTGAAGGAATTCAGTGTTTAATGCCTGTAAATTAATGGGCATTTTAAACAGCTTGCAAGTGGGATTTTATGGAACGCGCTGCATT